>NC_069427.1:47066941-47082743 GCF_026875155.1 Cherax quadricarinatus
AACAAAAAGAGGAGAGGCAATGGAGGAGGAAAGGGCAAAATCATGTCTACCCAGGGGGCTTCGGACAGAGAGGAAAAGGAACACACTAAAAAAAGGGCAGGAGAAAAAAAAGGAGATTGAAAAAACACACAGAAATGGGGGGAGAAGACATGGCGAGAGTGAAAATTTTCTGAAAATAGGGTTACTTGGGGGGAAAAACCAAACCAATCAAGCTGATTTCGGGAAGAAACAATGTGGAACGGGATCCCCCAAGAAAAACCCAGTTGAAAAAATCGGAAAAGGTACAAGAAGGTGTTCCTAAACAGAAACAAAACAAAAAAGAACGACAGCACTGAGGGAGAGGAAAAAAAAGGGAAAAGGAGTAGGAAAGGAGACAAGGATGGAACCAGCAGAGGTCAGTAGAGGAACAGAGCAGAAGGGCAAGCACCACACAAATATCCTCAGAACCCCAAAACCCTATACACTCCCAACACCACTACAATCCTACCCACGTTTTCACCCAACCCCAAACCATAGAATCCACAGTATGCTGAAAGGGTCCCCACCCCCACAGGCCCCCCCAAACCACAGTGTTGGGAAAGGAAACAAAGGGGTATGGTACACAAACGCTGATGGAATAACAAATAAGTGGGGGGAGTGGCACGAAAGATCAAAGGGCATCCCGGGACTCATGGGACTCACAAAACCAAGCTTAAGGTATGAAAAAACAGATGCCATCTTTCCAACGGGATCCCAGATCCGAGAAAGACGAAGGAAACAGAGGGGGGTGGGGGAGTGGCTGCTGATCAAAATGAAAAATTTTGATGACTGGAGAGAGGAGCAGCGGAGAAGAAGTGATTACAAAGCGGGAAACCCTTTCACTTGGAGGCCCCAAGGGGTAATTGCAGTGATGTATAACCCAGAACAGCAGGGCCAGGGCAAGAGTATGACGAGAGCAATAGAGCGATGGTTGAACACTGGCGCAGGGCCAGAAGAGCTCATGCTGCAGGGCAAAGCTCCTGATCGGGTGACTTTAACCACAAGTAACCCGACTGGGAGAACTTAGAGCCAAGGGGGGCCAAATAATGGGGGCAAAGATGAGGAGGTGGTCTGGAAAACTTCATGTACCAACACGTAAGGGACACTACAAGGGGAAAGAGGAGGGGTAAACAAAAGACTGGATTAGTATTCCCCTTTGGTATGCAGTTTTTTAAGGACATCACATACAAAGCCCCCGGGGGGCCACGATCTGTGGTTTTGAGTTCGAATACACAGTAGAGCAAAAAGTGGAGGGGGAAGCGGGAAGGCCGGGAAAAAATGAAACCAAACTTCAAAAAAGGGGGACTACACGGGATGAGGAATTCCTGAACGGGGTTCAGGGGACAGGAACGGCAGGGAACCCAGTTAAGGATGAGGGGAATAGTACAACAAGGAAAGGGGGTAAAGGAGGTTCGACCCAGGGAAAACAGGAATAAAAAAAAAAGCCAGGATGACCCCGGGGTTCACCCAAAAGTGCAAGGAGGCAAAAACCAAGTGTCTGGGGAATGGAAGAAATATAAAAGGAAAAAGGGACCCAGGAGAATAAGGAGAGCAGTGTAGAGCCAGAAACGAATTGCACAGATAAAAGGGGGCCCAACGACAAAAAAGAAAACGACAAAACAGCAAAACCAAATATGCCCCGAAGCTGTTATAAAGGCCACATCAGGAGGAAAAAAACATCAAGGACCAGGAATAGGTAGGAAAGGGAAGGAGGAGAGACAAAAAGAAATGCCCGTAAAGCATGTGGGGAACTAAAACAAGAGTTCAAAGAAGTGTTCTCAGAAAAAAACAGAAGGGGGTCCAAAAAAGATGGAGGGGGTGGGGCACACCACCAGGTCTGGCACAGTACACACAACCGAGGAAGAAGTGAAAGGCTTCTGAGTGAGCTAGATACGTCAAAGGCAAGGGGGGCCAGATAACATTCCCCGGGGGCCTGGAGAGGGAGCGAGGCACTATGTGTCCCCCTATCAACAATATTAATACATCTATCGAAACAGGGAGATTGCCTGGGGCATGGAAGACAGAAAATTTTGCCCCAATCTTTAAAAAAAAGGAGACAGACATGAAGCACAAAATACAGACCATGTCCTGACAAGTATAGTATGAAATCATGGAAAAGATTGTCAGGGAAAGTGGTGGAACACAAGAAATGAATGATCTCATCAAAAGCAGCCAACATGATTTCAGGGAGGGAAAAACCTGTGTCAAAAAAGCTGGGTTCATGACAGGGGGACAGCAGTAAGACAAAAGAGAGAGGGTGGGGGGATTGCATTTCTTGGACTGCAAAAAGGCGTTTGACACAGTTCCACACAAGGATTTTTGCAAAAACTTGAGGCCAAAGCAGGGAAACGGGAAGGACTACAATGGATAAAGGAATATTGTCGGGAAGACAGCGCGAGTAATGGACTGGCGAGGTTCGGTGGGCATCTGTGACCAGCGGGGTCCCACGGGACCAGTGCTGTTTTTGGGATTTGTGAATGACATGAGGAAGGAAAAAACTCCGAGTTGCCCCTGTTTGCAGATGACTGAATTTTATGAGAAGAAGTCATTCGATGAAGAAGGCAGAACTAAAAAGGGGATCGGGACAGGTGGAGACCGGTCCAAAATTTGGGCTCCTGAGGTTCAATCCCACAAGTCAAAGTCATGAAGACTGAGGAAGGGCAAAGAAGACCGCAGACGGAGTACAGTCTGGGGCCAGGACTAAAAACCCTCCTCAAGAAAAAGATCTTGGGGTGAGTATAACCCAGGCACATCTCCTGAAGGCACATCAACCCAAATAACGCCGCAGCATAGGGGCCCCTGGAAAACCCTCGAACAGCATTCCGACACTTAATAAGGAATCGTTCAGGCCCCTGTACACCTGTACGTTGGGCCCATATTGGAGAATGCGGCACAGTTTGGAACCCACCCTAGCCAAGCATGTAAAGAAACTAGAAAAAAGTGCAAAGTTTGCAACAAGACTAGTTCAGAGCTAAGGGGTTTTTCTACGAGGAGAGGTTAAGGGAAATAAACCCTGACGAACGGGAAAGAGATAGGGGGGCTGATAACGACTTACAAAAATGAGGGGAAATTTGACAAGGTGGACAAAGACGGGATTTTCCCAGAGATGGCCCAAAAACAACACGGGGATACATTTGGAAGCGAAGACACAGATGAATCACGAGATGTTAGGAAGTATTTCTTCAGCCACAGAGTAGTCGGGAAGGGAATAGTTTGGGAAGCGATGTAGGGGGGGCGGTTTTAAACATGTTTTAAAACAGAGGTACGAAAAAGCTCATGGTTCAGGGAGGGACCTATACGACCAGTGAAGAGGCGGGGCCAGGGTTGGCCGACCCCTGCAACCTCAACTGGGTGAGTAAAACTAGGTGAGTACACCGCACCATAAAAAACACACACACACACACACGCACACAAAATACTCACACACACACACACACACACACACAAACACCACACACCCCACACAAAAACACACTACAAACACAACACACCACACACACACACACACACACACACACACACACAACACAAAACACACACACACCACACACACACACACACACACACAAAAAACACATACCACAACTAATGTGTTTCAGAGAGGGACGAAAACAAAAAGGGGGTCACATGGATGTTGGGAATTTTTTCTTCAGTAATGAGTTGTCAGGAATGGAACACTTTGGAGACCGATGTAGTGGGGGACAGGATCCAAAAATTTTTAAGAAGTGGTTGAAAAAAGGTCATTGAGCGGGGAAAGGAGTGGCCCTAGTAGGACCAGTGAAAGGGACGGGGCCAGGAGCTGTGAATCGACTCCTGCAACCACAATTAGGTGAGTACACACACTCACACATACACATACACATAAACACACATACACGCGGTCATGACTGCAACAACCTCAGCAGTCTTGCTTCCCGATAACAGTTTAAGTTTTTAAAATTTTTTGTTTTCTGGAACTCAAAGGGCACATATGACCGCCTCTGAGAAATGTGTTTTTGTAATATGTGACAGAATTTAGAAAAAGACTCTTTATGTAACAGGAAAAGTACAGAAAAAAATCCTGATCATTTATGCACTATGGGACAATAATAAACTCTCGTATCGAGACATATCAAGAAATCAAGATTTTGTGTTGCATGCTGTTGCTGTGTTAAGAAGTAGGGAAAATTTTGTGAAATCAATTTGGGGGCTGCATAAAGGCAGGGGCACGCGGAGCAAATTTAAAAAGAATGCTCTGATAAAAGTGTTACGCATTTTTTGACCTAACAAAGGAACTTTAACGGTGCATTCTCGTCTTTTTAATCTCAAATCGAACATTTCCCGTATAAAAAATTAAAATCAAGTGTGCTAGCACCTTGTGATAACATTACGCGAAATAAAGAAAAATATTGGGCTTCCTCCCACTCCTTTGGGGGGGGAAAAAATGGGTAAATGATTTTCCAATAATTGCCCCTTTAAGGGGGCATTTTGGCAAAATACATTTAGAAAAATTAAAACTTAATAATTCATTTTGGCTCAAGGCCCGCAGGTAAACCGGGGGTATGTAAGGCTGGCAGGGCTACTTTACTCTCAACGCAAGTCAAAGAATCTGTATGCCTGAGCAGACTTACCTGGGATGTGTATCGGACCTTAATTGTAACCCGGTATCCCCTGTCTTGATTGAAGAATAGTCTTTTTTAAGAATTTTCAATGTTTTCCACTCAGTCTGGGAAAATTTTTAACACTTGAATAAATAAAAAACAAAAAAAAGGGACAATACCGTGACTGGAAAAATACAAATAGAAAAGGGAGTTTCGCGACCTTTCGGTCCCACTTGGACCATTTACAAAAATCACACAAAAGAAAAGGAGAGCAGGATGGGTAATATGGCAGGAGGTGGTGTAGTAGTGGGGATGGAAGGAAGTAGAAATGGGGAGGGGTAAAGTGGAGGGGCCTAAATGCTAAAAAAAGAGAAGCATGCAAGGGGCTGGTGCCCACAGGGGTCAAAAACCCCCAGGGGGGAAACAAAAAAAAATAAAGGGAAAAAATTACCAGGGGCAGAAGAAAAAAACCAAAGGAGAAAAAGGAAAAAGGGAAAAGGGGAAGAGGGAAAAAAGAAAAAGGAGGAACGTCAGCATGATTTCTAAAGTTTGGAGCTTTTACAATTAGTGGGAGAGAGGCATCTACAGGACGAAGCCGGGTAAGATTCACACAAGGAAAATTGGTATTAAGGGGGATTCAACCCGACGGGGGATGTTAAAGTTGGGGAAATAGGGAAACGTTTTTTGTAACCATTTAATAGGATGGGTTGATCTCGGTGACAGAAAAGAGCATTTTTAGTGTCGGAAATAACACTATTTTTTTTGGCTCCCTGTAGAAAGAGATGACGTTTTTCCAAAGTATTGAAGAGGACGGGGACAAGAAAAAGGTAGACGCCCGGAAATCTGTAGAGGGAGGAGAGGGATGAACGAGATTAGTGCGAAGAGTGTTAGTCTAGCGGAAAGTAGTTTGATGTCTAAGGAAGGAGAGAGTTGTGAAATTAGAAAGACCGAAAAAGTGGGGAAGGGAGAGGGGAAAAAAGAGTTCCCCGGGGTAGAGAGTTTGGAGAGAAAAACTACGTTTAGCAGTGGTAGGCAGAGTCAATGAAATGGGAAGGGTACCCAAAACGGGGAAAATGAATTTTGAAAAGGGAAAATTTTAGATTGAAGGAGCTGAGGATCACATATGCGGGGGAGCAGGGGGGAAAGGGAGATAAGAACTCTTTTTTTGAAGAGGAACATGTAAGAAAAGTAGTGAAGTACAGCCACTTTGCATAGGTTTGCGGGTAAACGGAAAAGGGAAAAAACCCATATCTGAGGGTGGGCTGAAAACAAAAAAAGGAAGCAAGGAGTTTTGATTCCCCTTCAGCTTTAAATTAATGGAAGGGGCAAGAGTATTTTAAGGGGCCTCAAGAAAAGGTTTGGGAAAGACAAGAGTCATGAGGCCCAAGAGCAAGTGTCATCAAATAGCGGAGCCCGAGTAAGGGCGTACTTGATGATAGGGAAAAGCAGTCTCGAAGTATTCCATGTAAGATTAGCAAGGCAGAAGAAGGGGGGAGCCCATACCCACCGAAGGTTTTAGATACTATTTCCCTTTGGAAGGAAAAGGAAAATTGAGTCCACACGAGACGGATAAGATCAAGAAAAACATCAGTAGGTAAGGGAGTGAAGAAAACCCCCTTATTGGCCCTTTTCTCTAAGAAAAAAAAGGACTCATCAAAAGGGCATTGGGAAGAGGGGTCAGCATCAAGTTAAGATCTTACAGGTCGGGAAAGAGCGAACCCGTTCAATGAAGTCAGGAGGACGGAGGTGGGAGTGAGGGTTTTGGCCAGCCAAGAAGCAAGGAAAAAGAAAAAGATCTTCTATGTGCTGGTTATTTTTTTTTTTGCAACACTTGCACTGTCACTAAAAGTTCTCCAATACTGTTTTTTTTCCAGTAAAGTTTCTTTTGGGGGCAGAACCTTGCTTTAAATTTTTATATGTAAAAGTTTGTGTGTTAGTTGTCTGAAAGATCGGAACGCACTGTTAAGTTCCCCTTTTTTAATTATTTCAATCTCCCCCCCGGGGCCCCCCGACTTGGGGCAGCCTCCCCCAAACGTTGATTTCAGCAAAAAATTTTCCCTTCTTGATAACACTCCAAAAAAAATTTTTTAACAAAATGTTGATCTCTTGATATGTTCAATATTTTGGGGTTATTTTGTCCCTCATGTGAAAAGTGATGCAGGAGTTTTTCGTACTTTTCTGTTATGGAAAGAGAGTCATTTTCTCAATTCTCAGTCATCGTATTACACTAACCTACCCCAGAGGCGGTGTACATGGCCTTTGTGATTTTTCAGAGTACAAAAATGTGTAAAAAAATTTAAATGTTGATCGGGAAACAAGAACTACAGCCCCTCTAGGGGTGATTCCCTCAGGGGGGTGAAACGGGGTGATATCCCCCTTCCTAAAAAAATTTTCCCAAAAGTGGTGTAATTGAGTGATTAAAGCAAAAAGGTTTTTTAAAGGGGGTCATGTAGTACGAATCGCCTCCCGCGAGGAAGAGGACTGACGTCACACTCCCCTGCCAGATCAGTAAAAATCCCTATATTGCGGTTCAAAAGGGGATTAAATAGCACCAGGCTTATTGATTGATGGAAGCTAGAGTCCCTCATCTCTAGAGAGCTACTACAGTAAGAGTACTATTAGCATTTTTAGGGGGGAGTTAGGGAAAAGTTTTTGTTATGGCAAGGGCAACTGGGAAGGGAGATGCCCCTGCATATGTGCACCACGTTCATGCACACCACCACACAAGCATGTGAACATTGTCCAAAAATGCAACACCGTTCACGGAACACACATCAGTAGGGGCAGCAAGGCGCTAGTCCGCCTTCCGTGTAGGGAAAATATGTTTTTTAGGGCTACCTAAGTGTTCTGCAAGGGTTTTCTAAGTGTGTCAGGTTATGAACAATCCCAGAAGTGATTTTTTTTCTCCTAACCCTTAAGTGTGGGAGAGCCACAATTTTTTAAGTGATCTAGAAAAAAAAAAAACGTTTTTGGCGAGAGTGGGCAGGCTAGTGAGTAAAGGGGAGGTCAAAAGTCACCCAAGAAAGATAATAAAGTGAAACAATCGTGTGACCAGTGAAAAAAATACAGTGAATAGGGTACTTTATTAACGAGAAGAAATTGAGGTGGATCTACGCAGGACGTACATCGAGCTGGACAAATCACAGTGCTACATGCTGCTCTCTACAAGTACGTATCACCTATGAGTGGTTGTTTGGGTGTGGGGTTCCAGGTTCCAATTAACCTCCAAGCTGAATGTGAATGGTCTAACTCTCATAGCACGATAAAGAATAGGCACTCAAGTATTCAATAAGGTTTAGCAAATGGTAATCCATTGAACAAGGCGATTAACTCACTATAAGCAGGTCGAGCATAGGCAACACTGTAAGGGTGGGAGTCAGGTCACAAGAGGTTGTGGACACAAGCGACCACTGAGAATCTACATTACACTCCAAGCACAAGCCACCTACTTTTCAGACACATAATAAACCCACACATAATTCGACACATAGGATAGGATGTTCCAGAGAGGGGACACAGGGACAAGGGGTCACAACTGGAAGCTGAAGACTCAGACGAGTCACAGGGACGTTAGGAAGTATTTCTTCAGTCATAGAGTTGTCAGCAAGTAGGAATAGCCTAGCAAGTGAAGTAGTGGAGGCAGGAACCATACATAGTTTTAAGAAGAGGTATGACAAAGCTCAGGAAGCAGAGAGAGAGAGGATCCAGTAGCGATCAGTGAAGAGGCGGGGCCAGGAGCTGAGTCTCGACCCCTGCAACCACAATTAGGTGAGTACAATTAGGTGAGTACACACACACACACACACACACCCACACACACACCAACACACACATATATATACACACACATACATGCACACACACACACACACACACACACACCACACACACACACACACACACACAGTCTTCGTGTATGGGCTCCAGGAAGTCGAAAAGGAAACATATGAAGCAAGAAAACAAGGGGAAAAACAGCAATTGAAAGCATCATGAAAGCAATAGGAGAAGACGATATGACCCAGCTGGAAAATTTTCGGAGAATAGGGGGGTTTGTAAAAAAAAGAACCCAGCCAGTGAGAGTGACCTTCAAGGCAGAAGCGACTCGGACCAGGATCCTGCAGGAGAAAGCACGATTAAGGGACATGACGGCATACAGGAAGGTGTATCTCGACCCCCGACAGAACACAAGAAAAAAGGCAGGAACTGAGAGAGATGGTACAAAGGCGAAAGGAGGAAAGGGGAGGGGATGGAGAAGACAGACAGGAGATCCCAGACCCAGGAAGAAGATCAAATCAGCCTCCCTCACAACTTCCTATAGAAGCCTCCCAACCAGGTCAACCCCAGTGCAACCAAACACTCTAAATCAAAACACCCATGCCACATCCAATGCCCCCCCCCACTACATTACAACTCCACCCCCACAGCAACAAAACCCCTAGTTTCTTAACAGGTCTCCCACTTCCCCAACCCCAATATACCTCCCAGACCACAGTCTTAGAAAAGAAGTTGAAGGTGTGGTATACAAATGCAGATGGAATAACAAGCAAGTATGAGGAGTGGCACGAAAGAATCAAAGATACATCCCCAGACATAATAGCACCCACAGAAACAAAACTCACCAGAATAATAACAGATTCAATCTTTCCATCCGGATATCAAATCCTCAGGAAAGACAGAGGGAGGAGAGGGGGAGGAGGAGTTGCACTGCTCATTAAAAACCAGTGGGGTTTTGAGAAAATGGAAGGAATGGATGGCACGGGCGAAAGGGACTATTTAGTAGGAAACAATCCAGTCTGAGGGACATAAGGTGATAATTGCAGTAATGTACAATCCACTACAGAACTGCAGGAGGCCAAGAGAAGAATACGATGAGAGCAACAGAGCAATGATCGACACACTAGCCGAGGTGGCCAGGAGAGCACACATGGGGGGAGCAAAGTAACTAGTTATGGGTGATTTCAATCACAAGGAGATTGACTGGGGAAACCTGGAGCCCCATGGGGGTCCCGAAACATGGAGAGCCAAGATGATGGATGTGGTACTGGAAAACCTCATGCATCAACATGTTAGAGACACTACCAGAGAGAGAGGATGAACCAGCAAGGTCGGACCTTGTATTCACCATGAGTAGTTCGGACATCGAGGGTATAATGTATGAAAGGCCCCTGGGAGCTAGTGATCATGTGGTTCTGTGCTTCGACTACATAGTTGAGCTCCAAGTGGAGAGAGTAGCAGGAATAGGCTTGGAAAAACCAAACTACAAAAGGGGGAACTACTCAGGCATGAGGAACTTCCTTCAAGACATTCAGTGGGAGAGGGAACTGACAGGAAAACCAGTACAAGAAATGATGGACTATGTAGCAACAAAATGCAAGGAGGCAGAGGAGAGGTTTGTTCCCAAGGAAAACAGAAATAATGGGAAGAACATAACGAGTCCTTGGTTCACCCAAAGGTGTAGGGAGGCAAAAACTAGGTGTACTAGAGAATGGAAAAAGGTACAGAAGACAGAGAACTCAGGAAAATAAAGAAATCAGCCGAAGAGCCAGAAACGAATATGCACAGATAAGAAGGGAGGCTCAGAGACAATATGAAATGACATGGCATCAAAAGTAAAAGACTGACCCGAAGCTGTTGTACAGCCACATCAGGAGGAAAACAACAGTCAAGGACCAGGTAATCAGACTGAGGAAGGGTGATGGGAATTCACAAGAAACGACCGAGAGGTTTTGTCAGGAGCTCAACACAAGATTTAAAGAAGTATTTACAGTGGAAACCAATAGGACTCCAAGAAATCAGAACAGGGGGGCACACCAGCAAGTGCTGGAGGAGGTACATATAACCAAGGAGGAGGTGAAGAAGCTGCTATGCGAACTTGACACCTCAAAGGCGGTGGGACCAGACAACATCTCTCCATGGGTCCTTAAAGAGGGAGCAGAGATATTGTGTGAGCCATTAACAAAGATCTTCAACACATCATTTGAAACTGGGCAACTCCCTGAGGTATGGAAAATGGCAAATGTAGTCCCAGTTTTTAAAAAGGGAGACAGACATGAGGCATTAAACTACAGACCTGTATCACTAACGTGTATAGTATGCAAGGTCATGGAGAAAATCATCAGGAGGAGAGTGGTGGGGCACCTGGAAAGAAACAAGTGTGTAATTGACAACCAGCAAGGTTTCAGGGAAGGAAAATCCTGTGTCGCAAGCCTACTAGAGTTTTATGACAAGGTGACAGAAGTAAGACAAGAGAGAGAGGGGTGGATCGACTGCATATTTTTGGACTGCAAGAAGGCCTTCGACACAGTTCCTCACAAGAGGTTACTGCAAAAGCTAGAGGACCAGGCACACATAACAGGAAAGGCACTGCAATGGATCAGAGAATACCTGACAGGGAGGCAACAACGAGTCATGGTACGCGACGAGGTGTCAGAGTGGGCGCCTGTGACAAGCGGGGTTCCACAGGGGTCAGTCCTAGGACCTGTGCTGCTCTTGGTATATGTGAACGACATAACGGTAGGATAGACTCGAAGTGTCCTTGTTTGCAGATGATGTGAAGTTAATGAGAAGAATCAAATCGGACGAGGATCAGGCAGGACTACAAAGAGACCTGGACAGGCTACAAGCCTGGTCCAGCAACTGGCTCCTTGAATTTAACCCTGCCAAATGCAAAGTCATGAAGATTGGGGAAGGGCAAAGAAGACCGCAGACACAATATAGTTTAGATGGTCAAAGACTGCAAACCTCACTCAAGGAAAAAGATCTAGGGGTGAGTATAACACCGAGCATATCTCCTTAGGCGCACATCAATCAGATAACTGCTGCAGCATACGGGCGCCTGGCAAACCTATGGATAGCGTTCCGATACCTCAGTAAGGATTCGTTTAAGACTCTGTATACCATCTACGTCAGGCCCATACTGGAGTATGCAGCACCAGTTTGGAATCCACACCTAGTCAGCACTTTCAAGAAATTAGAGAAAGTGCAAAGGTTTGAAACAAGACTAGTCCAAGAGCTACGGGGATTGTCCTATGAAGAAAGGTTGAGGGAAATCGGCCTGACGACACTGGAGGAAAGGAGGGTCAGGGGAGACATGATAACGACATATAAAATACTGCGCAGAATAGACGAGGTGGAAAAAGGGACGGGATGTTCCAGAGATGGGACACAGACACAAGAGGTCACAATTGGAAGTTGAAGACTCAGATGAATCAAAGGGATGTTAGGAAGTAATTCTTCAGTCATAGAGTAGTCAGGCCATGGAATAGCCTAGAAAGTGATGTAGTGGAGGCAGGAACCATACATAGTTTTAAGGCGAGGTATGATAAAGCTCATGGGGCAGGGAGAGAGAGAACCTAGTAGCAATCAGCGAAGAGGCGGGGCCAGGAGCTGTGAATCGACCCCTGCAACCACAAATAGGTGAGTACAAATAGGTGAGTACACGTATGCACCCACATACACACATAAGTACACACACAAAGAAGATCACAGAGGTCAAAGGCTGCAAAACTGACTTAAGGAAAAGGATCTTGTGGCGAGCATCATAATGAGAACATCTGATGTTCACATCATACAGATAACTCCTGTAGCACATGGGTGCCTGGCAAACTTAAGAATAGCATTTCGAGAACTAAGTAAAGAGTTATTCAAGACACTGATCACTGTGTATGTCAGGCCATATTGGAGTATTCAGCACCAGTATGGAACCCACACCTGGTCAAAGACATCAATAAATTACAGAAAGTGCATAGGTTTGCAACAAGACTAGTCCTGGAGCTAAAGGGGAAGTTAAGGGAAATCAACCTGACAACACTAGAGGACAGGAAGGATGGGGAGGTATGATAATGACATATATAATACTGAAAGGAATTGACAAGGTGGATAGGGACAGAATGTTACAGAGATGGGACACGCCAACAAGGGGTCACAACTGGAATTTGAAAACTCGGATGAGTCACAAGGATGTTAGGAAGTATTTCTTCAGCCACAGAGTCGTCAGGAAGTAGAAGAATCTGGAGAGTGATGTAGTGGAGGCTGGATCTATACATAACTTTAAGAAGAGGTTCGATAATGCTCATAGGGAAAGGAGTGGACGTATTAGCGACTAGCAAAAAGGCAGTGCCAGGAACTATGACTCGATCCCTGCAACCACAACTAGGTGAGTACACACCCAACTACACACATTCATTCATTTGCTTCACTGTACTACTGTTCTAACATGAGTACACACACACACACACACACACATTGACGCATATTCAATAGGCCTAGTATCTAATCGACATGTGCCTAGGCCAAAATGGTAATGGTAACTAACACACACACACAGTCCCTCCTTTTCCATCTCTTCTTCCTCCTCCTCTTCCTCCTCCTCCTCCTCTTCCTCTTTCTCCTCTTCCTCCTCCTCTTCAAAAACACTACACACTCACCATAGCATGTGAGAATATACTCTGTGCACGATCCCTACCACCACTGTAAAGGCTGATCCTAACCATCTTCTGCCACATATACTCCCCCCTTCCTCTCTCGCTCCCTGTCTCTTTCTCTTTCCATGTCTCATCTTCCTTCTCCTCCTCTCCCTCTTTCTTCCTCCTTTCTCCCCTTACTTTTCCCTCATTTCCTTTTGCCCTCTCTCCCTGTACACCCGTAACCTTTCCCCTATCCCTCTCCCTCTCTGACACTGTCCCCCTTCTCACTCTCTATCCCTCTTCCCTCTCTACAACATCCAACATACACCCCACTCCATACACACACACACTCACTCCCAAAAATACATAAGCTCTTTTTTCTGTGGTAAAGATAAAATTAGTTACCAAAGAGCAGGATGGAGACCTAGGGGATTGGTGGATGAACCTGGGAGGGAAGACTGGGTAGCAGTGCTCATGAAGAGGGATGAAGAATGGTGAAGGAAGCTAGAAGAGCTCAGTAAGAAAATGGAGGAGAGGATAGCTGCAGAGAGAAGAAAATGCGAGCTACAAGCTATAGCAGTAGAAGCTAAGATACAGAGCTTAGAAGAGGAACTAAAAAACCTGAAACAGCATAAAATACCAAAGGACAGTACATCCATGACATCAGGAACTGCTACATAAGTCACAGACGAGGGGACTGTAGGGAGCAAAGGAGCTATACTGAATACAAAGGCCCTGAAAGACCCACGTGGGGACCGGGAAAAGACGAGGAGCACATCAAGAACAAATGAGGGAACTAAAGACAATGAAGAAGCAAAGGTATGTGCAGAGGCTCTAACAGACAACTGCAGTGCCCAGGAACAGGTGAGCAGGAAAAAAGACAGACCACTGAGCACAGAGACATTAGATAGGGAAGAGGTTGAAGGAAGGAATGCTTCAATGGTGGGAACTAAATCAGCTCAGGGGATGCAAAAGGAAATTCAGTGGGAGGATGAAAGGGAGAGGTCAGTTTTTGTCTACAGGCTCTAGGAAGTTTAAAGGGAAGCTTATGAAGCAAGAAAACAGGAGGAGAAAAAAAGTGATTGAAAGTATCATGAGACCAAAAGGAGAGGACGACATGACCCAGTTGACAAATTTTTTGGAGAACTGGGTGGTTTGCAAGATTAAAAAAACGGCCAGTGAAAGTGATTTTCAAGGCAGGGTCAACTCAAAACAGGATCCTGCCGTAGAAAGCACAACTAAAGGACAAACCAGACTATCCAAGAGTGTACCTCGACCAAGACAGAACACAAGAAGAAAGGAGGATGCTGAGAGAGAGGGTATAAAGACATAAGGAGGAACGTAAGATTATGACAGAGATGAGCAGGAGAATCCACCTCCAGAACCACCCACTGAAGGAATTCATCCATGACAACTCCAATGCAAATGAACAATTTAAACAAAAAAAACCACACTGTACAGTACCCTCTTCCCCCACCCCCCTCATCACAAGCCCCACCCACACAACAACTCCCCATTGGCCTCCTGCCCCCACCACCCTCATTATAACCCCCACCCCCAAAGCAACCCCCATAGGCCCCTACCAGGACTCCCGCTTCCCCAATCCCACCATTCTCCCCAGACCACAGTTTTAGAAAAGAACTTGAAGGTTTGGCATATGAATGCGGAATTAATAACGAATAAATGTGAGGGGTGGCATGAAAGAATCTACGAGACATCCCCAGACAACATAGCATTCACAGAAACGAAACTCACTGGGATGATAACAGAAGCAATCTTCTCACCCGGATCATTGGGAAAGATAGAAGGAGCAGAGGGGGAGGAGGGGTTGCAACGTTCATTAAAAACCAATGGAGATTTGAGGAAAAAGAAGGAATGGACGAGATTGGAGAAAGGGATTGCATAGGAGGTACAATTCGGTCTGGGGGACATAAAGCAGTCATTGCAGTGAAGTATAACCTCCACAGAACTGCAGGAGACCAAGAGAGGAATATGAATAGAGCAACAGAGCAACGGTGGACACACTAGCTGAGGTAGCCAAAAGAGCACACTCATGTACAACAAAGTTACTGGTTATGGGCAATTTCAACCACAGGGAGATTGATTGGGAAAACCTGGAGCCACATGGGGGTCCCAAAACATGGAGAGCCAAGGTGATGGAAGTGGTACTGGAAAACCTAATGGAGAATAAACCTAAGGGAGGATGTACCAGCAAAACTGGACCTCGTGTACATACTGAGTAGCTCAGACATTAAGGATCTTTGAATACTTAGTAGAGTTACAAGTGGAGAGGGTAACAGGAATAGAATGGGTAAAGCCAAACTGCAAGAGGGGATTACACAGGTATGAGGAACTTCCTGCAAGACATTCAATGGGAAAGAGAATTGGAAGGAAAGTCAGTAAACAAAATGATGGAATACATAACAAAATGCAAGGAGGCAGAGGAAAGATTTGCTCACAAGGGCAACAGAAATAATGGGAAGACCAGAATGAGCCCTTCGTTTACTGAAGGTGTAGGGAGGCTAAAACTAAGTTCACTAGACAATGGAAAATGTACAGATGGGAAAGGACCCAGGAAAATGAGGAGATTAGTCGAAGAGCCAAAAAAGAAAAGAGTATGCACAGATAAGGAGGAAAGCCCCGCGACAGTACGTAAACAAAGTAGCATCGAAAGTCAAGTCTGAACTGAAACTGTTGTATGGCCACATCAGGAGGAAGACAACAGTCAAGGAGCAGGTAATCAGGCTGAGGAAAGAAGGTGGGGAGTGACAAGAAATGACCAAAAAGTATGGAGGGGGC
>NC_069427.1:47083243-47152970 GCF_026875155.1 Cherax quadricarinatus
GCACAACTAAAGGACAAACCAGACTATCCAAGAGTGTACTTGACCAAGACAGAACACAAGAAGAAAGGAGGATGCTGAGAGAGAGGGTATAAAGACATAAGGAGGAACGTAAGATTATGACAGAGATGAGCAGGAGAATCCACCTCCAGAACCACCCACTGAAGGAATTCATCCATGACAACCCAATGCAAATGAACAATTTAAACAAAAAAAACCACACTGTACAGTACCCTCTTCCCCCACCCCCCTCATCACAAGCCCCACCCACACAACAACTCCCCATTGGCCTCCTGCCCCCACCACCCTCATTATAACCCCCACCCCCACAGCAACCCCCATAGGCCCCTACCAGGACTCCCACTTCCCCAATCCCACCATTCTCCCCAGACCACAGTTTTAGAAAAGAACTTGAAGGTTTGGCATATGAATGCGGAATTAATAACGAATAAATGTGAGGGGTGGCATGAAAGAATCTACGAGACATCCCCAGACATCATAGCATTCACAGAAACGAAACTCACTGGGATGATAACAGAAGCAATCTTCTCACCCGGATCATTGGGAATGATAGAAGGAGCAGAGGGGGAGGAGGGGTTGCAACGTTCATTAAAAACCAATGGAGATTTGAGGAAAAAGAAGGAATGGACGAGATTGGAGAAAGGGATTGCATAGGAGGTACAATTCGGTCTGGGGGACATAAAGCAGTCATTGCAGTGAAGTATAACCTCCACAGAACTGCAGGAGACCAAGAGAGGAATATGAATAGAGCAACAGAGCAACGGTGGACACACTAGCTGAGGTGGCCAAAAGAGCACACTCATGTACAGCAAAGTTACTGGTTATGGGCAATTTCAACCACAGGGAGATTGATTGGGAAAACCTGGAGCCACATGGGGGCCCCAAAACATGGAGATCCAAGGTGATGGAAGTGGTACTGGAAAACCTAATGGAGAATAAACCTAAGGGAGGATGTACCAGCAAAACTGGACCTCGTGTACACACTGAGTAGCTCAGACATTAAGGATCTTTGAATACTTAGTAGAGTTACAAGTGGAGAGGGAAACAGGAATAGAATGGGTAAAGCCAAACTGCAAGAGGGGATTACACAGGTATGAGGAACTTCCTGCAAGACATTCAATGGGAAAGAGAATTGGAAGGAAAGTCAGTAAACAAAATGATGGAATACATAACAACAAAATGCAAGGAGGCAGAGGAAAGATTTGCTCACAAGGGCAACAGAAATAATGGGAAGACCAGAATGAGCCCTTCGTTTACCTGAAGGTGTAGGGAGGCTAAAACTAAGTTCACTAGACAATGGAAAATGTACAGATGGGAAAGGACCCAGGAAAATGAGGAGATTAGTCGAAGAGCCAAAAAAGAAAAGAGTATGCACAGATAAGGAGGAAAGCCCCGCGACAGTACGTAAACAAAGTAGCATCGAAAGTCAAGTCTGAACTGAAACTGTTGTATGGCCACATCAGGAGGAAGACAACAGTCAAGGAGCAGGTAATCAGGCTGAGGAAAGAAGGTGGGGAGCTGACAAGAAATGACCAAGAAGTATGTGAGGAGCTCAACACGAGATTTAAGAAAGTATTTACAGTGGATACAGAAAAGACACTGGGAAGACAGAACAAAAGGGTGCACCAACAGGGGATATACCAACAAGTGTTGGATGAAATGCACACAGCCGAGGAGGATGTGAAAAAGCTACTAAGTGACCTTGATACCTCAAAGGCGGTGGGACCGGACATCTCTCCATGGGTCCTTAGAAAGGGAGCAGAGATGCTGTTTGTGCCACTAATCACAGTTTTAACACATCCCTCAAAACTGGGCAACTACCTGAGGTATGGAAGACAGCAAATTTAGTCCCCATTTTTAAGAAAGGAGACAGAAACAAGGCACTAAACTATGGACCAGTTTCACTGACGTGTATAATATGCAAAGTCATGGAGAAGATTATCAGGAGGAGAGTGGTGGAGCACCTGGAATGGAACAAGATTATAAACGACAACCAGCAAGTATTCATGGAAGGCAAATCCTGTGTCACAAACCTACGGGAGTTTTATGACAATGTAACAGAAGTAAGACACGAGAGAGAGGGCTGGGTTGACTGCATTTTCTTGTACTGCAAGAAGGCCTTCGACACAGTTCCTCACAAGAGATTAGTGTAGAATCTTGAGAATCAGGCAAGTTTAACAGGAAAGGCCCTGCAATGAATGAGAGAATTTCTGAGAGGGAGGCAACAACGAGTCATGGTACATTTGAGGTATCACAGTGGGCGCCTGTGACGAGTGCGGTCCCACAGGGGTCAGTCCTAGGACCAGTGCTATTTTTGGTATAAGTCAATGACATAATGGAAGGGATATACTCAGATGTGTCACTGTTTGCAGATGATGTGAAGTTAATGAGGAGAATCAAATCAGATGAGGATCAGGTAGGACTACAAAGAGACTTGGACAGGCTACAAGCCTGGTCCAGCAACTGGCTCCTTGAATTTAACCCTGCCAAATGCAAAGTCATGAAGATTGGGAAGGGCAAAGAAGACCTCAGAAATCGGCCTGACGACACTGGAGGATAGAAGGGTCAGGAGAGATATGATAACGACACAAAATGTTGCGAGGAATAAATAAAGTGGACAGACACAGGATGTTTTCGAGAGGGGACACAAGAAAAAAGGGTCACAATTGGAAGTTGAACACTCGGATGAGTCAAAGAGAAGTTAGAAAGTATTTCTTCAGTCAGAGAGTTGTGAAGAAGTTGAATAGCCTGGCAGCTGATGTAGTGGAGGCAGGAACCATACATAGTTTTAAGACGAGGTATGATAAAGCTCATGGAGCATGAAGAGAGAGGGCCTAGGAGCGACCAGAGAAGAGGCGGGGCCAGAGCTGAGTCTCGACCCAGCAACCACAATTAGGTGAGAACAATTAGGTGAGTACACCAATACACACACACACACACACACACACACACACACACACACACATCACACACACACACTGCACACACACACACACACACACACCACACACACACTCACACACACACACACACACACACACACACACACACACACACACACACACACACACACACACACACACACACACACATACACAAACAGTGCAACCAAATATTCTAACCCAAAACACACATGCCATATCCGATGCCCCCAACCACCTCATTACAAACTCCACTCCCACAGCAATCACCCATAGTTCTTTATCTGGTCTCCCACTTCCCCAACCCCAATGTACTCCCCAGACCACAGTATTAGAAAAGAAGTTGAAGGTGTGGTATACAAAAGCAAATGGAATAACAAATAAGTGTGAGGACTGACATGAAAGAATCAAGGAGACATCCCCACACATAATAGCACTCACAGAAACAAAACTCACCAGGATAATAACAGATGCAATCTTTCCACCCGGATATCAAATCCTCAGGAAAGACAGAGGGAGGTGAGGGGGAGGAGGAGTTGCACTGTCTTTAAAAGCCAGTGGGGTTTTGAGAAAATGGAAGGAATGGATGGCATGGACAAAAGGGACTACTTAGTAGGAACAGTCAAGTCTGAGGGCCACAAGGTGATAATTGCAGTAATGAACAACCCACCACAGAACTGCAGAAGGCCAAGAGAAGAGTATGATGAGAGCAACAGAGCAATGGTCGACACACTAGCCGAGCACACATGGTGGAAGCAAAGTTACTAGTTATGGGTGATTTCAATCGCAAGGAGATTGACTGGGAAAACCTGGAGCCCCATGGGGGTCCCAAAACATGGAGAGCCAAGATGATGGATGTGGTACTGGAAAACCTCATGCACCAACATGTTAGAGACACTACCAGAGAAAGAGGGGAGGATGATCCAGCGAGACTGGACCTTGTATTCACCATGAGTAGTTCAGACATCGAGGATATCATGTATGAAAGGCCCCTGGGAGCTAGTGATCATGTGGTTCTGTGCTTTGACTACATAGTTGAGCTTCAAGTGGAGAGAGTAGCAGGAATAGGCTGGGAAAAACCAAACTACAAAAGGGGGAACTACTCAGGCATGAGGAACTTCCTGCAAGACAATCAGTGGGAGAGGGAACTGACAGGAAAACCAGTACAAAAAATTTTGGGGACTATGTGCAAAAAAATTGCAAGGAGGCAGGGGAGAGGTTTGTTCCCAAGGGAAACAGAAATAAGGGAAAGAACAGAACGAGCCCTTTGGGGGTTCCCCCAAAAGGGTTTGTGGGAGGCAAAAACTGGGGTGAACTAGAGAATGGAAAAGGTACAGAAGACGAAAAACTCGGGAAAAAAATAAAAAAATCAGCCGAAAAGCCAAAAATATTCACGGATAAGAAGGGAGGCTAAGCGACAATATGAAAATACTATACAACATGTGGCTATACTCCCCATCACCCTTTTCCCCAGTTTTATTACCTGGTCCTTGACTGGTGTTTTTTCCCCCTGATGTGGCTTACAAAAGCTTCGGGTCAAGTCTGACCCAACTGTTGTATAGCACATCAGGGGGGGGAAAACAACGTCAAGGACCAGGGAAACAACTGGGAAGAGTGATGGGGAGTTCCAAGAAACGACCGAGGGTATGTCAGGAGCCAAACACGAGATTAAAAGAAGTATTTACGGGGAAAACCCGAGGACTCCGGAAACAAAGGGGGGTTACACCACAAGTTTTGGATGATGTACTATAACCAAAGGAGGAGGTGAAGAAGCTCCTATGCAAATTTTGAACCCCTAAAAGGGCGATGAGACAGACAAACTCTCCCGGGGTCTTTAAAGGGAAGCAGAGAACTGTGTGTGCCATTAAAAAGATCTTAAAACCACATCAATTGAATCTGTGCAAACCCTGGGTATGGAAGATGCAAATGTAGTCCCAATTTTTAAAAAGGGAGCAGACATGGGGAAAAAACTACAGACCGTATCACAAACGTGTATAGATGCAAAGTGTGGAAAGATCATCAGGGGGAGAGTGGGGAGGACTAAAAGAAACAAGTGTAATTGAAACCAGCACGGTTTTCAGGAAGAAAAATTCTGTGTCACAAACCTAGGATTTTATGAAAAGGTGACGAAGACAAAAAAAAGGGGGGTGGATCGACTGCTTTTTTGGGGGACTGCAAGAAGGCCTTGACCAGTTCCTCACAAGGGGGTTATGAAAAAGCTGAGGATAAGGACCATAACGGAAAGGCACTGAAATGGATCAAAAATACCGCAGGGAGGCAACAACGATCATGGTACCGACGGGGTGTCAGAGGGGGCGCCTGTGACAAACGGGGTTCCACAGGGGCAGTCCTGGGACCTTTTTGTTTTTGGTTTAGTGATGACACAAGGGAAGGGGATAGACTCAGAAGTGTCCTTGTTTGCGTGAGTGAAGTTAATGAGAAGAAAAAATCGGTAGGATCGGGCACGGTACAAGAGACCTGGACAGACTACAAGCCTGGTCCAGCAACTGGGTCCTTGAGTTTAAAATGCCTGGCAAACCCACGGGTACATTCCATACTCGTAAGTTCGTTCAAGACCTTATACCATTTTTTTTCAGGCCCCTACTAGGTTATGCCACTAGTTTGGAAACCCAAAACCGGTCAAGCACGTCAAAAAAACTATGAAAGTGCAAAGGTTTGCAACAAACTGTCCCCGACTAAGGGGGTTTTTCACGAAAAAGGTTGAGGGAAAACGGCCCCCGACACCCTGGAGGACAGGGGGGTCAGGGGAAGGGTGATAACGACATATAAAATACTTTTTGCAAATAGACAAGGGGACAAAACGGGATGTTCCGGTAGGACACAGGCACAAGAGGTCACAATTGGAAGTTGAAACTCAGATGAATCAAAAGGATGTTTTGGAAATATTTTTCAATCTAGAGTAGTCAGGCCCGGGAATAGCCCAAAAGTGACGTAGTGGAGGCGGGGGGAAACCCTCCCTAGTTTTTAAAGGGGAGGGATGATAAAACTCATGGGCAGGGAGAGAGGAACTAGTAGCTTTTGTAAAGGGGGGGGGGAAAGCTAGGTTGAAAAAAATGTAGCCAAAAAAAACCCACAAAAACCACACCAAAAAACCCCCAAAACAAAAACCCCCAAAACCAACTCCACAAAATACACCCCAAAAACCCCACACAACCCCCACACCCACAACACCCCCCCACCAAAACCCCCCACTCACACACCCCACCAACACACCCCCCCCAAAACCCCACCCCCCAAACCCAACAAAAACCAAACAAACCCACAACCCCCACAAAACCACCACACCCTCCCCACAATAAACCTCACACAACAAAACCCCAAAAAACCCCCCAAAATCAAGCAAAAACCCCCCAAACCCCACAACACCCCAAACCCCAAAACACAAAAAATAACCACCAACACACCCACAGAACCACACACACCCCAAAACCACAAACCACACACACCACACACACCCCCACACACAACCAAAAAAAAACCCCACACCACAAAACCCACCACACAAACCACCACAAAAACCAACAAAACCACACCCCCCAACACACACACACACAAAAGGGGGTTTTTTAAAACCCAAAAAGAACCCCAAGGGGGAAAGAAAAAAAAGGGGGGGAAACCCCCGGGGGGGAAAAAATCCACGGGAAAAACTGGATATGGGGGGTTTCAAAACCCCAGGGAATTGACTGGGGGAAAAACGGGCCACATGGGGGGCCCGAAACATGGAGGCCAAGATGTGGAGTGGTGCTGGAAAACCTCATGCCCAAACGTTAAAGGGAATACCCCGGTGGGGAGGGGAGGTGAACCCCGCAAATTGGACCTTGTGTTCACCCCGGGCGCCAGACTTGAGGACATCAAATTGGGTCCCCCGGGGCTAGCGACCACGTGGGTTTTGTGCTTTTAATACATAGTAGAGTGCAAGTGGAGAGAATAACAGGAGTTGAAAGGGAAAGCCTGATTAAAAAGAGGCTACATAGGGCTGAAGAACTTCCGCGGGGGACCAGTGGGACGAGAACTGGAGAAAAGCAAGTACATGAAATTTATGGAATATGAAAAAAACAAAATGCAAGGAGGCAGTGGAAAGTTTTTCCCAAGGGCAACAGTAACAACGGGAAGACCAGAACGAGCCCCTGGTTTACCGACGGGTGTAAGGAGGGAAAAACAAAAAGCAGTAGAGGATGGAAAAAAAAAAAGGATCTTTATCAGGTCTCCCACTTCTCCCACACCCCAATGTACTCCACCAGCACCACAGTGTGTTAGAAGAAGTTGAAGGTGTGGTATACAAAAGCAAATTGAAAACTAATAAGTGTGAGGGCCTAGTGACATGAAAGAATCAAGGAGACATCCCCACACATATTAGCACTCACAGAACAAAACTCACCAGATAATAACAGATGCAATCTTTCCACCCGGATATCAAATCCTCAGGGAAAGACAGGGGAGGTGGAGGGGAGGAAGAGTTGCACTGTCTTTAAAAGCAGTGGGGTTTTGAAGAAAATTGGAAGAGTTGGATGGATGGACAAAAGGGACTACTTAGTAGGAACAGTCACGTCTGAGGGCTGACACAGGTGATAATGCAGGAATGAACAACCCACACAGAACGCAGAAGGCCAGAGAAGAGATGATGAGAGCAACAGTGCATTGGTCGACCACACTTGCCGAGACACATGGTGGGGAGCAAAGTTACTAGTTATGGGTGATTTCAATCGCAAGGAGATTGACTGGAAAACTGGGCCCCATGGGAGGTCCCAAAACATGGAGTGCAAGGATGATGGATTATGGTAATGGAAACCTCATGCACCACGATGTTAGAGACACTACCTGAGAAGTGAGTAGGGAGGATGATTCAGCAAGACTGGAAACCTTGTCTTTACCGTGTGAGTAGTTAGGTCATCGAGGAAATCTTGTATGTGAAAGGCCCTGGGAGCTAGTGATCATGTGGTTCTTGTTGTGCTTTGAACTACATAGTTGAGCTTAAGTGGAGAGAGTAGCAGGAATAGGATGGGGAAAGAAAAAACCAAAACTTCACAAAAAGGGGGAACTACTTCAGGCTATGAGAACTTCCTGCAAGACATCAGTGGGAGAGGGAAATGACAGGAAAAATAGTACAAGAAATGATAGACTATGTGGCAAGAAAATGCAAGGAGGCAGAGGAGAGGTTTGTTCCCAAGGGAAACAGAAATAATGGGAAGAACAGAACGAGTCCTTGGTTCACCCAAAGGTGTAGGGAGGCAAAAACTAGGTGTACTAGAGAATGGAAAAGGTACAGAAGACAGAGAACTCAGGAAAATAAAGAAATCAGCCGAAGAGCCAGAAACGAATATGCTCGGATAAGAAGGGAGGCTAAGCGACAATATGAAAATGACTATACAACATGTGGCTATACTCCCCATCACCCTTCCTCAGTCTGATTACCTGGTCCTTGACTGGTGTTTTCCTCCTGTTGTGGCTATACAACAGCTCGGGGGGGGGGGGAGTCAAGTACTGACCGGAAGCTGTTGTATAGCCACATCGGGGGAAAACAACAGTCAAGGACCAGGTAATCAGGACTGAGGTAGGGTTGGATGGGGAGCAGAGTTCACAAGGAAAACGACCGAGAGGTCTCTGTCAGGGGCTCAACACGAGATTTTAAAAGAAAGTATTTACAGTGGAAACAGTAGGACTCCAGGAAATCAGAACACAGGGCGACACCAGCAAGTGCTGGAGGGATGTACATATTACCAAGGAGGTGGTGAGAAGTCCTATGCGAACTGGACACCTCAAAGGCGGATTGGAAGACTAACATTCTCTCCCTGGTTTTAAGAGGGAGCAGAAGATATGTGTGTGCCATTAACAAAGATCTTCAACACATCATTGAATCTGTGCAACTCCCTGGGGTATGGAAGAGATGCAAGTTGTCCCAATTTTTAAAGGGAGAGAGACATGAGGCACTAAACTACAGACCCTGTATCACTAACGTGTTATGTATGCAATGTCTTGGAGAAGATATCAGGAGGAGGAGTGGTGGAGCACCTGGGAAAGAAAACATGTGTATAATGACAACCTGCACGAGTTTCAGGGAAGAAAAATTCTGTGTCACAAACCCTAATGGGAGTTTTTATGACAAGTGACAGAAGAACCCAAAAGAGAGAGGGTGGATCGATGCATTTTTTGGACTGAAGAAGGCCTTCGACACAGTTCCTCACAAGAGGTTACTGCAAAAGCTAGAGGATACGGCACACAAAACAGGAAAGGCACTGCAATGGATCAGAGAATACCTGACAGGGAGGCAACAACGAGTCATGGTACCGTGACGAGGTGTCAGAGTGGGCGCCGCTGTGACATAGCGGGGTTCAACAGGGGCTCAGTCCTAGGACCTTTGCTGTTCTTGGTAATATGTGAATGAACAACGGAAGGGATAGACTCAGAAGTGTCCTTGTTTGCAGATGATGTGCAGTTAATGAGAAGAATCAAATCGGATGTAGGATAAGGCACGAGTAAAAAGAGGACATGACAGAACTACAAGCATGGTCAGCAACTGGCTCCTGGAGTTTACCTGCGCACCTGGCAAACCTCGGATAAGCATTACGATAACCTCAGTTAGGATTCGTTCAAGACTCTGTTACCTTTTATGTCAGGCCCATACTAGAGTATGCAGCAACTAGTTTGGAAGTCCACACCTGGTCAAGTCGTCAAGAAACTAGAGAAGTGCAAAAAGGTTTGCAACACGGATAGTCCCAGAGCTAAGGGGATTGTCCTACGAAGAAAGATGAGGGAATATCGGGCCTGACGACACTGGGGAGGACAGGAGGGTTCAGGGGAGAGATTATTCGACATTTAAAATACTTGCAGAATAGTCAAGGTGGACAAAGACGGGATGTTCAGAGATAGGACACAGGCACACGAGTGGTCACAATTTGGAAGTTGAGCTCAGATGAATCAATCGGATGTTAGGAGTATTTCTTCAATCATAGAGTAGTCAGGCCGTGGATAGCTAGGAAAGTGACGTAGTGGAGGCGGGAACCATACATATGTTTTCAAGGCGGAGGTTGATAAAGCTCATGTGCAGGGAGGAGAGACCAGGGAGAGAGAGTACCTAGTAGCAATCAGTGAAGAGGCGGTGGGCGCGAAAGCTATGGACTTCGACCCCTGACAACAACTAAATAGGTGAGCACACACACACGCGCACACACACAAAACGCACACGCACACACACTCACACACACACACACACACACAACCACACACACACTCACACATTCACACACCACACACACAACACACACACACACACACACACCACACACACACACATACAACATCACACACGACACACACACCACACACTCTCACAGCACACCAACACACACACACACACCACGCTCACACACACACAACACACAACTCTCACAGACAAAGACACAGACACACACACACACACACACTACACACCAAACACACACACTCACACACAAATCACACTCACGTCACACATCAAACAGACACACACACACACACACACACACACTCACACACAGATACACTCACACACACACACAACACACACACACACACTTCACTCACAGATACTCACACTCACACATCACACTCACACACAGACACACACACACACACTCACACACCACACACTCACACACACACACACAGCAACACACACACACTCACACACACACGCTCACACTACTCACACACAATTCTCACCACCACACACACACAAAATACACACACACAAACACACACACACACACACACACACACACACACACACACACACTCACACACACACTCACACACACAAATGAGTGGTTCATTGCAGTGATGTAATAATCCACCGCAGAACTGCAGGTGGCCACAGAGAGGAATATGAAAAGAGCATCGCTGAGCAATGGTGGACGCACATGCTGAGGTGGCAAGACATGAGTGCTCACTCCATGCAGGAGCAAAAGTTGCTGGTTATGGGGAGATTTCAACCACAGGGTGATCGCGCTGGGAATACTGGAGCCACATGGGCGGTCCCGTAGAAAACATGGACGAGCCAAGTTGCTGGAGTGGTGTGGGAAAACATCATGCACCAACTCGTTTTTGTAAGGGCCTACTACCAGATGAGAGGGGAGGATGAACCAGTCAAGTTTGGACCTTTGTGTTGTTTCACCCTGGCAGACTCAGATCTATTGAGGTCATCAAAGTATGGGAGGTCCCTATGAAGCTAGCGGGACAACGCGGGTTCTGCGGCTTTGAATACATAGTTGAGCTGCAAGTGGAGAGCAATAACAGGAGTGAATGGGAAAGCCTGACTATTAAAAGACGTGGAACTTACTTGGGGCTGAAGAACTTCTTGCGGAGATCCAGTGGGACAGGAGAACTGGCTCAGAAAAGCAAGTACATGAAATGACGGATATTTTAACAACAAATGCAAGGACGGCAGTGGAAAGGTTTATTCCCAAGGTCAACAGTAAAAACGGGAAGACCAGAACCAAGCCCCTGGTTTACCGGACGGTGTAAGGAGGCAAATAACAAAGTGCAATAGAGGATGGAAAAAGTACAGAAAGCAGAGAACACACAAAAATAGGGAGATCAGTTCGCGAGCCAGGACATGAGTATTCATAGATAAGGAGGGAGGCCAGTGATCAGTATGAAATGACATAGCATCGAGAATCAAGACTGACCCGAAACAGTTGTTATAGCACATTCAGGAGGAAGACAACAGTCAAGGACCAGGTGATAAGGCTGAGGAAAGGAAGGTGGAGAAACTCACAAGAAACGATCTAGAGGTAATATGGAGGAGTGAACAGGAGATTTTAGGAAGTTTTTACAGTAAGACAGGATAGGGCTGAGGAAGACAGCAACGAAGGGAACTTTCAAGAGGGAAATTTACCAACATGTGTTGGGGTGGAACATACGAACATGGAGGAGGAGGTGAAGAAGCTCCTAAGTGACCTTGACACCTCCAAAGGCGATGGGACCGGAGACATCTCCCCATGGGTCCTTAGAGAAGGAGCAGAGAAGCTGTGCGTGCCTTACCACAATTTTCAACACATCCCTGAAACTGGGCAACTACCTGAGTAAGGAAGACAGATAATGTAGTCCCCATATTTAAAAAAGGAAACGGAACACGAGGCGCTAAACTACAGACCTGTGTATCTGAGATGTTATTGTGGGCAAAGTCAATGGAGAAGATTATCTGGAGGAGAGTGGTCGAACACCTGGAAAGGACGAGATTATAAGATCGAAAACGCAGCATGGGCTTCATGGAAGGCAATTTCGTGTATCACAAAACCTCCTGGAGTTTGATGACATGGTATCAGAAGTAAGACACGAGAGAGAGGGGTGGGTAGATTGCGTTTTCCTAGACTGCAGGAAGGCCCTTGATCACACAGTTCTCCACAAGTGATTAGTGCAGAAGTGGAGGATCAGGCGCATGTAACAGGAGAAGGCACTGCAATGGATCAGGGAATACTGACAGGGAGCAGCACGAGTCATGGTACGTGAAGAGGGTATCACAGTGGGACCTGGTACGAGGCGGGGTCCCACAGGGTCAGTTTTAGGACCAATGCTATTTTGATATATGTGTATGACATGATGGAAGGAAAAAAGACTCTGAAGTGTCTCTATTCGCAGTTGGATGTGAAAGTTGATTAGAAGAATTAAATCGGATGAGGATGAGCAGGACTGCAAAGGAGATCTGGACAGGCTGGGGACATGAGGTCCAGTAAACTGGCTCCCCCTTTCTCGCAAATTCAAATCAGCCAAATGGCCAAGTCATGAGATTGGGGAGGGCTAAGTAAGGACCGCAGACAGATTATAGGCTAGGTGGATCAAAAGACTACAGACCTCACTCAGGCGAGAATGACCCTTGGGGTGACCATAACACCGAGCACATCACCGGAGGCCACACATCAACCAAATAACTGCTGCAGCATACGGGCGGCCTGGCAAACCTTAGAATAGCATCCGATACCTTTATAAGTTGAATCGTTCAAGACACTGTACACTGTGTATGGTTAGGCGTCTTACTGGAGTATGCCCGCCACCGTCTGGAACCCACACCGGTCAGCTCGTCAAGGAAGTTAGATGGAAGTACAAGGTTTGCAACTTGGGCTAGTCCCAGGAGTTCAGGGAATGTCGTACGAGGAAGATTGGGGAGATCGGGACCGTGATTGACACTGGAGGACAGGAGGGTTCAGGGGAGACATTGATAACGACTTACAAGATTACAGTGGGGGAATAGTCAAGGTGGACAGAGATAGGGATGTTCCAGAGGAGGGGGACTCATGGAACAAGGGGTCACAACTGGAAGCTGATTGACTCAGTTCGAGTACAGGACGGTTAGGAAGTATTTTTCAGTCATAGACGGTTGTCAGGAAGTGGAATTGCCTAGCAGGTGTAGTGGAGCAGGAAACCATACATAGTTTTAAGAAGAGTATGATACAGCTCTTTAAGCAGAGAGAGAGAGACCTAGTAGCGAATCAGTGAATAGGCGGGGACAGGTGCTGGTCTCGACTCCTACAACCACAATTAGGTGAGTACAATTTAGGTGATGTACACACACCACACACATTACTCACACACAGGACACACACACACACCACACACTCACACACACATTCAAACACACGCACACACACACACACCCACACACTTCACAGACAAACACAACACACACAAACACAGCGAGCGCGCGAGTCACGCTTCCGTGCTCCGGGGATTATAAGTGTTTTTGAGGGCTACCCAAGTGTTCTGCAAGGGTTGCTAAGTGTTGTCAGGGTTAGTGAACAAGCCTAGAAGTGTTTTTTAATCTGCTGAGCCACCATAAGGTGGTGAGAGCCACAATTTTGTAAGTGATCTAGAAAATAAAAACTTCGTGGTGGCAGAGTGGGAGGCTTGTGTGGGGTGGTAGGCGACGTTTGTCTAGTGTCACAAGAAGGTTAATAAAGTGAAACAATCGTGTGACCCAGTGAGATAATTACAGTGAATAGGGTACATTATTAACGAGAAGAAATTGAGGTGGAAATCTACGCCAGCAGGCGTTACATCGAGCTGGATATAAGCCAGGACGTCACATCGTGCTGGACAACTCTACGGCTGCAAACCAGCCTGCAATACAAAGTAATGGTTCCACCTTTGAGTAGTTGTTTGGGTTCCAAATTAACCGCCAAGAGAATGTGAATGGTCTAACTCTCTTAGCACGATAAAGAAGAGGCACTCAAGTATTCAATAAGGAATAGCAATTGGTTAATGCATTGATCAAGGCGATTAACTTACTATAAGCGGTCAGCATAGGAACATTGTAAGTTGGTGAGCTAAGTTCTCCGGGGGGGGGAGTCAGTTCACAAGAGGTTTTGTGGACACAAGCGACAACTGAGAATTCCACATACACTCCAAGCACATGCAAACTATTTTCAGACACATAATAAACCCACTCATAATTCGACCCATACTTACACACACACACACACACACCACACAAACATACACACACACACACACAACACACACACACCACACACACACCACACACACACTCCACACACACACCTGTAAGTACGTGGCCAGTTCAAGTCCCAGGAGGGTTGGGGGTCAAGTCACAAGAAGTTGTGGGCAGACCAAGGAGACCACTGAGACTCTACATTACAACGCTCAAGCCTTTCAGTACTAATAAACCCACACATAATTCCCACACAATATTACACACACACACTCACACAACACACAACACCACACACTACACACACACACACACACAACACCACACACACACACAACTCACACAACATATCAAGACTCACAATACACTCCCCCACCAAACACCGACATCTCACTACTTCCCCCATCCCTCCCTCCATCATTCACCCTCTCACTCCTCCGTTCACCCTCCCCTCCTCCGTTCACCCTCCCCTGCCCCACCCCTCCCCACCCCTCCCCACCCCTCCCCCTCCTCCTCCAAAAATAGCCACAGTGCCTCTTCCACTTACCTCCCCCCCCACACTCTGAATACAAACTACTAACCTCTAACATACAGAACTACATAGGTTTCCCACTCTGAGGCAACAGGATAAACAAAATATGGCGTTGTAAAAGAGCAACAGAAAAAACAAGGACAGGAGGAGGAGCTGCAACAAAGGACAGATGGGGCCAGCAGGAGCTTCTAAAAGGGATCTATGAAGGGGAACAAAAAGAAACTAGAAGAACTTAGCATGGAGTATGGAAGGAGGATTAGATATGGAGCAGGAAGTGGTAAGGTGCATGTCAAAACAGCAGAGGCTAGGATACAGAGTTTGTAGAAGAGAAACTGAAAAATCTGATACTGCCTAAGAACTAAAAGAAATTTGGGGATGACAACAGAGACTGCTACCTCAGCCACTAATGAGGGGTCTGTAGGGAACGAAGGGGCACAACAGCATTAGAAGCTCTTATCAGAGGAGACTGTAGTAAATGACAGAGCTCACTTTATGAGGAGGCCCTAACAGACAACATCAAGAGCCCAAGGAAGCCGGAGAAGGGGAAAATGACAGGCCATGAGCCCAAGTACATTAGCCAATGAAACTGAGAAAGGAGTTGCAATGGAGGAAACCAAATTAATGAGGGGATACACAAGGATATGCAGAGGCAGAATGAAAGGGTGATGGTCCGTCTTTGTGTATGGGCTCCAGGGAGTAGAAGGGGAAAACATATGAAGGCAAGAAAACAAGGGAAAAAGCAATTCAAAGCATCATGAAATAGCAATTGGAGAGACGACATGACCCAGCTGGAAAAATTTTCGGATAATAGGGGGTGTGGTTTTGTAAAAAAAAAGAAACCCAGCCAGTGAAAGGACCTTCAAGGCGAAGCGACTCGGACCAGGATCCTGCAGGAGAAAGCTCGATTAAGGACATTGCCGGCATACAGGAGGTGTATCTCGACCGCGAAGACACAAGAAGGAAAGGCAGGTACTGAGAGAGATGGTACAAAAGGCGAAAGGAAGAAAGAGAGGGGATGGAGAAGACTGGACAGAGATGATCCAGACACAGGAAGAAGTTCAAATACTGCCTCCCTCACAACTTCCTATAGAAGCCTCCCAACAAGGTCAACCCCTGTGCAACCAAAACATCTAAATCACAAAACACCCAGCCACATCCAATGCCCCACCCACTATATTACAAACTCCACCCACACACGCATCCACCCATAGTTCGTTACCAGGTCTCCCACTTCCCCAACCCCATTTTACCTCCCAGGACCACAGTCTTAGAAAGGAAGTTGAAGGTGTGGTATACATGCTGAAGGAATAACAAACTGTATGAGGAGTGGCAACGCAAGAAAGAATCAAGGTGACATCCCCAGACATAATAGCACTCACAAGAAACAAAAAAACACCAGATTAATACCGATTCAATCTTTCCATCCAGATATCAATTCCTCAGGAAAGACAGAGGGAGGAGAGTGGTGGAGGAAGTTGCACTGCTCATTAAAGACCAGTGGGGTTCGAGAAAATGGAGAAAGGAATGGATGGCACGGGCGAAAGGGATTACTTAGTAGGCAACAATCCAGTCTGAGGGGGGACATAGGTGATTAATTGCTGTAATGTACAACCCACTCCACAGAACTGCAGGAGGCAAGAGAAGAATAACGATGAGACAACAGAGCAATGATCGACACACTAGCCGAGGTGCGCCTGGAGAGCACACATGGGGGGAGCAAAGTTACTTGTTATGGGTGATTCAATCGCAAGGAGATTGATTGGGAAAACCTGGAGCCCCATGGAGGGTCCCGAAACATAAAGAAACATAAGAACATAAGAAAGGAGGAACACTGCAGGAGGGCCGCTGGCCTTACTAGCAGGTCCACTTTTACAATTCATCCCACTAACAAAACATTTGCCCAACCAATTTTCAATGCACCCAAGAAATAAGCTCTGATGTGAAAGTCCCACTCAATCCAACCCCCGCCCACTTCATGTACTTATCAAACCTAGAGTTGAAAAACTACCCAAGTCCCAGCCTCTATAACCCAACTTTGTAGACTGTTCCACTCATCAATCTACCTATTCCAACCAATACTTTCTATGTCCTTTCTAAATCCTAAACTTATTTCATTTAAATCCATTACTGCGCGTTCTCTCTTGGAGAGAATCCTCAAGCCCTTATTAATATTCCCTTTATTTCCCTATCTTCCATTTATCATTCATAGGTCCCCCCTCATTCTTCGTCTAACGATGAATGTAATTAAGAGCTTAAATCTTTCTTCAAAGGGAAAGATTTTGTGCTATTTTTTAATTTGGGCACCCTAGCTAAAATGTTTTCAAACAATTTTTATGTCCATTTTGTAAAGGGAAACCCGAATGAGCTGCATAATAGGTGGGCCTTACTTTGATGTATAAAGCTGCAGTATGACCTTGGACTTTTTTTGTTTTAATTTTTTGATATAAATCCCATAATTAAATTGCCTTATTACGTACGTTGGGCTTTGCTGTCGGGTTTTAAAGGTTGCTGCTCCCTAACCCCAAGTCCTTTTCGCAATCTGTTGGCAAGTTCCACATCATTTAATTTATAAGTACTAGGTTAGGGCACCCCAAGTCAGAACCTTGCATTTATTACATTAAACTGCATCTGCCATTTTTCTGACCAAAATAATTTGTTTAAATCCTCCTAAAATTCCCTAACATCTACGTTTGAAAATTATCCTCCCATCTTTGTGTCATGAAGATAAATTGATTTATTAAAAAAACAACGGGCCAAATGACCCCTGGGGAACCCCCACTTGTTACAATCCCCACTCGGATTTAACCCCATTTAGGACACTCTCTGCTTCCTGTCAGTGAGCATGTTTCGATCCACGAGAGCATTTTTCCCCCATGCATGAGCTGCCACTTTTTTTAACTCTATGGGCGGAACTCTATAAAAAGCCTTTACTAAAAATTAAGAAAATAAATAAAAATTCTTTATTGTGGTCAACACCCCAAAAAAGCTTTACTGAAGAAAGTTAAAAAATTATTTAACAAGACCGGCCTCTTGTGAATCCATGTGATTCATTAATCAAGCTATGCTTTCGAGAGGGGTTTCTTATAATCTGCTATAATTGACTCTGTAATTTCCCTCAATTGGGGTCAGGCTTTGGGCGGTAATTTGACGGTAACGTTGCCCCCTTTTTTAAAAAAATAGAATTACAAAGCCATTTTCCCACATATCAGACATACCCCTGTTTGAAGAGATAAATTAAAAATATTAGTTAAGGGTTTCCCCAAAATTTCCATTTTGCATTCCTTAAGAACCCTTGAAAAAACCCTTCGGGCCCGGCGACTTATTTTGCTTCAGTCTGCTATCTGCCTCAAAACCATCTCACTAGGCTGTGTTTTACTTTTTTATCTTTTCAGCCCACGAAAAAATTTAAATTACTGGAAAAGTTAGTGTTTTCCTGTGAAAAAAACTGAGAGAAAAAAATTTATTTAAAAATCACCCAATTTCATTTTCTTTGTCAAAGGTCCCCATGTTTTTTTTAAAGGGGGACCTATCTTATCTCTAATTTTTGTTTATAGACCTGGAAAAATTTTTGGGGTTATTTAAAATCCCTAGCAATTTTAAATTTATAGCCCCTTTTTATTTTTCTTATCCCCTTTTTAATGTCCCTTTAATGTCAAATACTGATTCAAAAGTACCCTACCCTTTTGATACCCCTATAAATTTCCTTTCTTTGCCCTATAGATATTTGAGCCTATTTTTATCCTTTTTGGGTCATTTCTTTTTGTCAAATTTCTTTTATGGTTAAACGCTCTTTGACGCATGTAAGTGTTCAGAAAATGTCATATTGATAGCTCTCTTCGTTACCCCAGTCAACAGATGATAAGTGTTCTCAAAACCCTCGAATCTGCTAAGCGAAAATCGGGACTGTTATGAGTTACGTATATCGTATTTCCCATTCAATGCTAAATGTAATTGATTTGTGGTCGCTGCCCCCTTTCCCCTTCTGAAATTTTTAAATTTTAAAAAAGGGGTTTCATTGTTTGCAAAACTAAGTCAAGCGGGTTATTTCCCCTTGTGGGTTTCTGTCACAAAACGTTAAAAAAACAACCTGAAATCTTCTAAGAAGTCGTATGTTTCAAAATTCCCCAGTCAAAAAATTTCCCAATAACTGACTAAATTTTTAAAGTCCCCTAAATTAAAAATTTATGGGCCCTTGGGGCCCTTAACAATTTCCTCCCATAGTATTTCCCCTTGGCCCATCTAAGTTTGGGGGACGGTATATCACTCCTAAATATTTTTTTCATACCCCTCTAAAAAATTCTATCCAAACAGACTCTGTATGTGTTATTCAGTTAATCCCCGTTTTTATGAACTTTAAAGCGATTCGGACATACAATGCCCCCCCCCCAACCCCCCCCCCAAATACTTCATCTTTTTGGGAAAAATTTTAAAACCCCTGAATTACTTCCGCAGGATGTCCCGACTTTTTGAATTAAACCAGTCTCATTAAAGGGCAAATCATCAATTTACCTACACTAGCAACTAATCCAACCGCCATCTTATTCCAGCACTAGGGGCAATTAGCAAAAAAACAGAAAGACTTCCTTTCTCTTTCCCCTTTCCGGGCTCTTTTCTTTTTTTCTACAAAACCCTATTTGTCCTTATCACCCAAGGTCCGGTTTTTTCATATCTATCTGTTTTTTTATTCTTTTCCCCTAAAAATCGAATTTTACTACAGGGGACTTCACTGTTTTTTTGCCAAAACCCAACCACAACTATTCCCAGTTTAAAGTCCCAATGTCCTCCACGCAGTTGCCAGTGCTCCCAACCCAACCCAGATAAGTGAAACCCCATCCCTAGCATACATGTCATTTTTGCCCTAGAAGAGGTCCCAGTTGTCAATGATGTTACCGCATTTTCCTTCATATTTGTCCGCCAGCAATTGACACCAAATTTCCCTGGGCAAATTCATTTTACTCCCCCCCTTTGGGAAAATACCACATATGAAGGGTTCCCACCCCCTTTTTCTAATTTTCTATTTGGCCTAACCCGCTAACAGGCCTACCCCACGTCTGCCAACATCGTTGCTCCACATGAGACAGATAATAGGATTGCTCCCCTTACCCCTCATGAGTACCAGACGGGTAACAAAATCCTCTCCCCGCCCCAGGAAAGCAAACTCTCTGTCTCCACTCCTGTCCTTCAAGCAGAACGCCCTATCCCTATACCTAACTTGGCTATCCCCAAAAACAATATTCGTACCTTCCCCTTTAAGTCTTTGGTCGTGTCGTTCCCGTAGTCGATCACATTCGCGGGGGCACGAGAAGTATTTGGGTGTTCCCAAAGTTTTCCCGGCAGTCTCTTTTTTTTTTCATCGTTTTCTACCTTTCCATTTGTCTTCTTGATCGTCAACTTCTTTCCTGCTGTCCAGCCCTGACCAGTTTTCCCCTTTTTGACCTGAGGCTAAAAAAGGAGGAATACGAATCTTTTTTTTTCCTCGGTCAGTCGCCGAATTTCCCCTATTCGCCAAAACCCCAATTCTTCTTAAGCTGTTTGGGAAAGTTGCCGTTGGGGGCATCTTGTTCAATTTAGAGACGGCAAAAGGTCTTACAGAGCCAAGTAACGTCAACACTCAACATGGAGAGCCAAGATGATGGTGTGGACTGGAAAACCCCATACCAACATGTTAGAACACTACAAGAGAAGAGAGAGGGGAGGATGAACCCGCAAGGCTGGGCCTTGTATTCACCTTGAGTAGTTCGGAATCGAGGGGATATGTATGAAAGGCCCCGGGGGTTGGGATCAAGTGGTTTTGTGATTCGCTAAAGTTGAGCCCAAGGGAGGAGTGCAGGAAAAAAGGTTGGGAAAAAACCCAAAATACAAAAGGGGAACTACTCAGTCATGGGACTTCCCTTTAAAACATTCCTGGGGGGGGAACTGCAGAAAAAAAGTACAAAAAATGATTGACTTTGTGGCAACAAAATGCAAGGGGCAGAGGGAGGTTTGTTCCCCAAGGGAAACAGAAAAAAATGGGAAGAAAAAGAAGAGTCCTTGGTTCCCCAAAAGGGGTAGGGGGCAAAAATGGTTACTAGAGAATGGAAAAGGTAAGAAACAGGAAATCGGGGAAAAAAAGAAATCAGCAGAAGAGCCAAAACGAATATGCACGATAAGAAGGGGGCTCAGAGACAATATAAAATGAATAGCTCAAAAAAATAAAAACTGACCCGAAGCTGTTGTACGCCCCATCGAAGGAAAAAAACAGTCAAGGACCCCGGGAATCAATTAGGAAGGGTGATGGGGGAAATTACAAAAAAGACCAAGGGTATGTCAGGAGCTCAACACAAAATTTTTTAAAAATGTTTTACTTGGAAACCAGTAGGGCTCCAGGAAATCAGAAAGGGGGGGGCACACCAGCAAGTTGGATGAGGGACATATAAACCCAAAGGGGGAGGGGAAGAAGTGCTATGCGAATTGACACCTCAAAGGGGGGGGACAAGACAACATCTTCCAGGGTCCTTAAAAAGGGAGCAGAGATTTTTGTGAGCCATTAAAAAAGATCTTCAAACCCTCATTTGAAAGGGGGAATCCTGGGTAGGGAAAATGGGAAATGTTCCCCAAATTTTTTAAAAAGGGGGGACAGACATGAGGCACTAAACACAGACCGTTCCCCAAAGTGTATGATGCAAGGTTGGAAAGATCTCAGGAGGAGATGGTGGAGCCCTGGAAAGAACAAGGGATAATTTTAAACCACCGGTTTTAGGGAAGGAAAGTCCTGTGTCCAAACCTACTAGGTTTTATGACAAGGGGGACGAAGTAAGAAAAGGGGGGGTGGGTCACTGCTATTTTTGGACTGCAAAAGGCCTCCACAGTTCCTCAAAAGGTTTTGAAAAATAGAGGAAGGGGACAATAACGAAAGGGACTGCAGGATCAAGAAATTGACGGGACAAACAGTCATGGTACGCGCGAGGTGTCAGAGTGGGGTGCCTGTGACAAGCGGGTTCCACAGGGGTCAGTCCTAGGACCTGTGACTGTTTTGGTATTATGTGAACTGAACATAAACTGAAGGGATGACTCAGAAGTGTCCTTGTTTTGCAGATGATGTGAATTTAATGAGAAGAAATCAAAATCGGACGTGGCATCATAGCAGGACTACAAAGAGACCTGGACAGGCTTACAAGCCTGGTCCAGCATCTCACTGGCTCCTGATATTCATCCCTGCCAAATGGCAAGTCATGAAGTTGGAAGGGAAAGAAGGGACCGCAGACACAATATAGTTTAGATGGCCAAGACTGCAAACCTTCACTCAAATGGAAAAAACCCATCTAGGGTTTGAGGTATAACACCGAGGCATTTCCTTGAGGCGCACATTCAATCAGATAAACTGCTTGCAGCATACGGGCGCTGGCAAACCTACGGATAGCGTTCCGATTTGCCTCGTTAAGGATTCGTTTAAGACTCTGTCATACCATTTACGTTAGCCATATGGAGTATGCAGCACCAGTTTGGAATCCACCTTTCAAGCACGTCAAGAATTAGAGAAAGTGCAAAGGTTTGCAACAAGACTAGTCCCAGAGCTACGGGGATTGACTACGAAGAAAGGTTGTGGGAAAATCGGCCCCTGACGACATGGAGGAACAGGAGGGTCATGGGAGGGAGATGATAACGACATATAAAACTATTGTGGCAGAATAGACAAGGTGGACAAAGACGGGATGTTGTCAGAGAAGGGACACAGACACAGAGGTCACATTGGACGTTGAAGGACTCAGATGAATCAAAGGGATGTTAGGAAAGTATTTCTTCAGTCATAGAGTAGTCAGGCCATGGAATAGCCTAGAAAGTGACGTAGTGGAGGCGGCACCATACATAGTTTTAAGGCGAGGTATGATAGAGGCTCATGGGGCAGGGGGAGAGGAGGACTAGTAGCAATAGCGAAGAGGCGGGGCAAGGAGCTATGCACTCGACCCTGCAAACACAAATAGGTGAGTACAAAATAGGTGAGTACACACAACTACATACACACACACCACACACACACACTTCACAACACACACACCACAATACACACACACACACACACATACACACACACACACCACACACAATCACTCACACACGATGGGTCCATTGGGGGCAGACGTGGGTAACAAGACTCCAAGTTTTCTTTAGCGTTGTAAGGCGTGCAATTTCAGCTAGCAGTAATCTGTGGTAGGGGAAAACGTCACTGATCAATACTACGAGTGATAATTATAGTTATTATTTAAAGAAAGTGAGAGGACAGCTGAAATCATTATATTTCAAAGCGCAAACCATTGGTGGTCTTAGGCGCTGTTGCCACATTGGCAGCGGTAGGCCTGAAGAAGTGTCGTCCGACAAGTTTTTCCCCATTTTAATATAAAGTGAAGTGTTTATAATGTGAAGTGTATACTATCATCAGTGAGAGTGAAATCGCACATGGAGGTAGAAGCGGGATGTATGAGATATATATGGGTTTTATAAAACATCACGGTGTTGAAGGATCTCCAAAATCGAGGATTTAAGGCCTACGGACGACGCTTGTCGCAGCAGCTGGCAACTGGTCACCGCACCATTGCAGCGCAAGTTTATTCGCCTATTTGGTGGTTTTGTTGCATGTTGACAGCCCTGGCTGCCTTGCATACTGTTTGGACTGGTCACTAACTCCTGCAAGTATTTACAGAATTAGAATAGAATAGCATAGACATAGAGAATTATAGTGTTGATGAGTGTGAGAGGTAGGTGGGACAAGCTTTTAAGGGAAATTGTAAGACAGTGCTAGGGTCAAGTCCCAGCGGAGGATTGTTGTTAAGGTCACAAGAAGTTGCAGCCGTCATTACACCGCACAAGACACTCTCACACACACAAACACTCACACACACACACATGCACACATGCACACAGGCAGTGTTGTTACTACCGGTAGTTATTATCAGTATAGAATACTTAGGAAGCTAGGACGGTCCCTCTTCAATGTGAACAAGGAAAATGTAAATAACCAGAACAATTAATGCGTTAATCCAGAAAGGGCAATATGAGGTGAGAGTAGCATAATTGGGAAAGATAGAATGAGACTATATTTGTGCCTACACGACGGAATCTTTCTAACCACACACCTAACCCCCCCGAACCCTCCTCCTCACTCACAAGGGTAGACCACACACACACACCACACACACACACACACACCACACACACACATAAAAACACTACATACTCACACATACACACACACACACAAATAACCACATACCTCACACACACCACACACACAAACACACACACACACCACACAGGAGTGAGTAGGCTGGGCCAGTGAGCTGGAGTCTCGACCCCTGCAACCACAATTAGGTGAGTTCACACCACACACACACTCCACACACACACACCCACACACACACCCCAATACACACCACACACACACACACACCACACACCACATCATGTACACACCCACTACACACGCACCACACACACACCATCCACACACACCACCACTCACACGTGCCACACACACACACCCACACACAACACCACACCACACACCACACACACACCACTCACACACACACCACACAAAACCCCACATACACACCACCACACTCACACACACACATCTCCACACATACACACCTCCAGACACACACGCACCACACACATACACCACACACAACACACACACACACACACACACACAAACACCAACACACACACACCACACACACACACCACACCTCACTACCACACACAACACACACTACACATACACCACCACCACTCCCACACCACACCCCTCCACACTTGACACAAACACTGACATCAACACGGACCCCCCCTCCCTAACCTCTCTCCTTTCCTAACAATCCTCAACATTAGCCACCTTCCCCCTCCCAAATCACCTAACCCTCTCCCCAAACCGGTCTAAAACCCCCCAACTACCTCCCTCACTCCAATAACCATCCTTCCCTCCCCCATAACATCCATCCCCTCTCTCCTCAACCATTCGTATACCCCCTTTCCCCCCCAACTATCTCTACCCCTCCAAATAACCATCCTCCCCCTCCCCACAACCATCCATCCCCTCTCCTCCTAACATCTATTTCCCTCCCTAACATCCGTCCCCCCTTTGTGAAGCAAAGGGGGAACCTAGAACCTGGAATGAGGACAAGGGGCTCAAGGTCGAATCTGGGAGAGGGAGGAATGGATGTAGAGCTCAAAAAAAGGGAGTTAAGGACTGGTTTTTGGGAAGGAGACTAGATGAGCTGGAAAGAAGATGAGAGAGGTTGCAGCAGAATGCAGAAGGTGGAAAGCAACAGGCCACAGCAGCAGAAATCAGATAGAGAGAGTAGAAGAGGAGCTGAGGACATCTAAAACAGCACAGAGGACCAAAAGATGTTACAGAAGTAGCATCGGCAATGGCTACATCAAACACAGACAACAGGTCTGAAGGAAGCAGGAAAACTAAACTGTAAGCAGAGGTCCTGTCAAAACCCACATGGGGCCAAAACAAAGGACAGGCGAGCACACTAGGACAGAATGAGAGGTTGGAAGACATTGAAGGAATAGGACATGTGCAAGGACCTTTCCAGATACCTGTGGGGGCCAGGAACAGGTGAGCAGGAAGGACAAACCAAGAAGCTAGGTGCCATAACTAAGGAAGGGACTGAAGGAAGGAACACTCCATCGGAAGTAACAAAAACACATCAGAGGATGCAATGGGGAGTCACAGTGGGAGGTTGGAAAGGAGAGGACCCGTGTTTGTCTAAGGGCTAGATGAAGCTTTAAAGGGGAAAACGTATGATGAAAGAAAGCAGGAGGAGAAAAAGCGATGAAGATATCATAAAGGTGGATAGGCGTGGGGGACAGACCAGGTGGCAATTTTCGGGAATTGGGGGTGTTTCACAAAAGAAAGGAATCGGCCTCTCAAAAGTAATTTTCAAAGGCAGACTCAACCGAACATGATCTGCAGGAGCGAAAGCACGTGATGAGAGGCAAGCAGGAGATCCGGGAGTGTGTACCTCGATAGAGGACAGAACACAGGAGAAAGGAAGACAATGAAAGAGAGATTCAAAAACGGAAAAGGAGAAATGGGGGGAAATGAAAAAAGGACGAGCAGAATAACCTTAGGATCAAATGGAAGGGACAGATCGCGCACCCCCTGAAACATCTGCAGAAAGGACTCAGCACACGACTCCCCCAAGGGCTACTCTGAAAACTAATCCAAACCAACATCACACACCGATCCGTCTGTTTCCACCCCCCTGAGTCTCAGTACTAGTAACCAGTTACCAGTAACCAGTGTACCGTCGACTCAACGACATCCGTCTCTGCCTGAGTCACTATAGAATCATATTGCGCTGGACCTGGATTATTTAAGACCCTCTATGGGTACGTGGGCGGCCAGTCAGTCAGGCAGTGTTACGAGTGTGTGCAAGGAGGCATGGTCACCGGCTGTAAGGGGCGCAACCCACCTTATCTGTAATTATACGTAAATACCAGCCTACGTTGAGTATTTCTTACCTAATCCACGTGTTCGAACTCCAACATGATAAAATGGTGGCAGCGGTGTGGATTGAACTCTTTGTAGTCAAGGGTTCCATCTGGCTAACTTCAGTTGGTTGTTTGTTCTGGAATAAGGGTTCAGTGGAGCATGGTCTGTCAAGACCATGACAGAGTACTGATATATTATGCGTCTCAGACGTGCTTTAAAGACCATCTATTGCTAAAGCTTCTCGCGACCTCAGTTATGTATAATTACGTTCAGCCTTCGTAAGGGACTCGGCTAGCCAAATTGCAACTGCGTTGTACTTGCCATCGGTCTTCTTGAGTAGTACGGCACCTATGCCATTGAACTAGCATCAGTTGTCAGATAGAAGGGCTTAGAAAAATTGGAAATTTCAAAATTGGAGCAGTTGGTAGCTTTTCTGTTTAGAGTTTGGATGCTTCTGTTTGAGGGAAGGTCCAAACAAAAAGAGCATCTTCTTAAGCAACTCAGTTAGAGGAGCGGCTATAGAAGAATAAATTGGCAATGAAGGATCTATAAAAACCTGCTAAGCCCACAAAGGATCTTACGGCATCAGCAGTTTTGGGAGTTGGAAAATTTAGTACTGCAGTTACTTTACTTTGGTCAGTCGTAACCCCTCTAGGAGTGACTACGTGACCAAGAAACTTAATTTCTGATCTGAAAAATTGACATTTAGACAGTTTGATCTTTAAATTGGCTTCTTCAAGCTTACCAAGTACTACATCAAGTCTTTTCAAGTGGGGACCCAGGGCTTTAGACATGACGTTTACGTCATCTAAGTACCCCCAAAAAGTGCATTCCCATTTTAACCCTAAAGATATTAGTCATGGCCTTGAAACGTGAAGGGGAAAAACTTTAACCCAAAACGCCAAAAGGGGGAAGTGATAATGACCTGTAGGAGGGGGAAAAAGCAGTTAGTTTTGGGCTTTTCGTGAAGTGGGACTTGCCAAAACCCTTGAAACAAATCTAGGGTTAAAAAAGACTTTGTTATTTCCGATATTACTTAAAAGATCACCCAGTAGGGGGAGTGGAAACGATCGGGAAATTTGGTTTTTTGGGTTTTTAATTTCCCAAAATTCAATCACGGGGGGCCAAGTACCACCCTTTTTTAGGAAACTAGTATCAAGGGTGCTTTCCCAAGGGGAATTGCTAGGTGCAATAACTCCTCATCAACCTTTGGGGGGATCAATTCTTCTGCGACAGAAATTTGGGTAAATGGGCTTTCCTTTACGCAGTATGAAAGATAGGTCTAGTACCGGGTTAATTTGGAATAGATGGGACAATAATTTTGTTAAACCCATCTTTCACCTGGTAAAGCAAGGGCTTTACAAATTTGTTAAAACAGAGTCAACAAATGCTTAAATTCATCTGGGAAGTCAGTGGGAGCAAAAGTTTTTTCCCCCAAAAAACTGGGGGAACAGATTGATCCATGAAGTGGATGGGGTTTCCCCCCCGGCAGAAAAAACCCAACCGCCCCACGGGCACGAGCTCTCAGTAGTAGTAACCATTTAAAACCATTTAAACCAGGGGACCGTTATAAAAACGACCAACCGTCTTCCCTTGAGCCCACTGCCCTTTTCATATTGAGCTGACCGGCATTATTCAAAGACCCTCTAGGGGTACGTGGGGGGCCCGGGGCATTTAGTTTTAAACGGGGGGAGCGAGTGAGTAGGTACGGCTGTAAGGGCGAAAAACCCACTTTTCTGTAATTAAAACGTACTACCCCCTACGTGAGTATTTCTTACCTAACCCACGTGTCGAACCCCCCACTTGATAAATGGTGGCACGGGGGGTTTTAAAACTTTGGGGAATAGTCAAGGTCCATCGGGCAAACCCTTTCCCAAGTTGGTTTGTTTTTTTCTGGAATAAGGGTTCAGGGGAGCATGGTCGTCAAACATGAACAGAGTCTGAAAAATAAGGGGCCCCCCGGAATGCTTTAAAGACCAACTTTTGCTAAAGTTCTTGCTCAGTTACTGTAAAATTACTTCACCCTTCAAAAGGATTTGGGCTAAAAATGAAAATTGCTTGACTTCCCATCGGTTTCCCTGAGCTAGACGCACCTTCCCAAATTGAATTTCATCGGGTTTTTCAAAATTAAAAGGGCTTAAAAAAAATCGGGAAAAATTTTCAAAATTGGAGCAAAGTTATTTTTTCTTTTAGAGTGGGGAAAATGTTTTCCTTTCTTAAAAAAGGGCCCAAAAAAAAAGGAGAAATCTTTCTTAAGAAAACTCAGTTAGGGGAGCATCTAGGGGAAAAAAATTGGAAAATGAAGGATCTTTTAAAAACCCCCCTGCTAAGCCCACAAAGGTTTCTTACGGCATAAAGCATTTTTGGGAGAGGAAAAATTTAGTACGCAGTTTTTTAAATTTGGTCAGTCGAAACCCCCTCTGGGAAAGTGATACGTGCCCAAAGAAACTTAATTTCGATCTAAAAAATTTGATATTTAGACATTTTTGTTTTTTTAAAATTTGGGCTTTTTCAAGCTTCCCCAAGAAATTACATCAATTTTTCTTTTTTTAAATTGAAACGTCTTAGCCCCATAAGGTTTTCCCTTAAATCTAAAAATTTTACACCCTTAAAGTGTTTAAACCAAATAACCCTGGGAAAGGGAAAAACTTAAAAGTTGGGGGAAGAGTTAGGGGGAAGAGGGAATTCCAAAAACCTTTTTAACCGGGGAAAAAGTTTGTTTTTAATTTTCCCAAAAAGGAAAAAGGGTGGGAATCCCAATTGGTGGTTTGGTTTTTTTCCTTTTAAAGGGGCGCCAAAACCCTTGGAAAACAAAAAAAAGGGTTTAAAAAGCGGGGGAAAAATCCCAATATTTTTTAAAAAACCCACCCCGAAGGGGGAAATAAAAGGAAATTCGGGCCCGGGTTTGTTTTAACCCCTTAAAGGGTCAAATACATGGGCGAAATTTAACCCACCCTTTTTAAGGTTTAATTTTGGTTCAAGGGGTTTGAAAATTCCAAGGGATTTTCCTAAGTCAAATAACCTCCTAAATTTTCAAGCCATATAAAGGGATAATTTCCCCGGCGAAAAAACGGAATGAGGAAAATTCTGTAGGGGTATTTTAAATTTAACCAGTTTCCTTTGGAAAACAAAAACCCCTTTGTTCCGTTTTTCCCATTTCTACCTGGAAAACAAGGGCCTTTGGGGACCCCTTTGTTTAACAGGGGGCAAAAAGGGCCTTGGGACCCCAATTCTAAAAAGTCATAGCAAAAGGGGTTTTTTTTCCTAACCGGGGGAAACCCCAATTAAATCCGGGTTGGAAGGGGAAAAAAGGTCCCCCCGGGCAAAAAAACCCGAGGACTTGGTAGGCGAGTTTTCAGTGGGTAGGATCCTTACCGGGAACCGGGTGTAAACCCTTTTTACTCAACAAAACCCGGTTCCTCTGCCGGGGTACTGCATTCAAGGAGCGAGGGGCTAAAAAAGGGCCCCTCTTGGGTAAGTGGGCCGGCCGGGCAATTTAGGTTCCGAGGGACAGTGGGGATAGGTAAACGGCTGTGGGGCCCCCAACAAAATTTGGGGAATTATAACGGTACTCCTGTCCCGGAGGTATTTTTCCCCAATCCACTTTTTCCCCCCAATTTGATAAAACGGTATTTGAGTGCTAAACATTAGGGCGATGTACAGCTCGGGAAAGTGCTACGGGCGGGTACTGCAAGTGCTAAAAGAGGAATTGCAAGGGGAACAGCAGGTACTGCAAGTGCAAAAACGGGTTTTACTGCGATGTTTAAAACGGGTATGCGAGGGGACAGTGGTTTATTTGCAGTGCTACAGCAGGTAGGGCAAGTGCTAAAACAGGTACTGCGGAAGTTAAAACGGGTTACTGGATGCTAAAACGGGTACTGCGAGTGCTACGAGGTACTGCAAAGTGCTCCCGAGGAAACTGCGAGTGTTTAAAACGGGTTTCTGGGAGGACCGGGTACTGGGGGATACAGAAAGGTTTAATGCGAGTGTTCGCAGGCCCTGCATTTGTTTACAGCAGTATTAAAAAGTGTAAAGCTTTTTTTTTGGGTTTTTTTTGTTTTACTGCAAGTGCTACAGCAGGTACTGGGATGCCTACAGAGGTACTGCGAGGGGATACAGCAGGTACGAAAAGTGTTTACAGCATTTACTGCAAGTTTTACACAGGTCTGCATTTGCTACACCCGGTTTTCCCAAGTGCTAAAGCGGTACTGCGAGTGCTCCAGCGGGGTACGGCAGTGTACGGGCAGGTAATGCGAGTGCTACAGCGGGGTATGCGAGTGCTACAGCGGGGTACTGCAAGTGTTTAAAAGGGGTTATTGCGGTGCAAAAACCGGGGGACAGCAGGTACTGCGAGTGCTACACCCAGGGGGTTTAAAAGGGGCGAAGTGCTACAGCGGGTCTGCAAGTGCTACAGCGGGTTTTTCAAGTGCTCACGGTACTGCGAGTCTCCCGGCCAAGGAAATGCAGTGTACAAGCAGGTACTGCAAGTGTACAGCGGGTACTGCAAGTGCACAGCGGGTACCAGTGTACAGCAGGATTGCAAGGGCTAACAGCAGGTACGGGCAAGTGCTACAGCAGGTACGCAGTGATACAGCGGTACTGCAAGTGCTACACAGAAACTGCTAATTGGCTTACAGCATACTGCGAGGTTTACAGCAGGAAATGCAATTTTAAAAGCAGGTACTGCAAGTGCTACAGCGGGTTTCTCTGCGGGGTTGCTACAGCAGGTACTGCGAGTGCTACAGCAGGTATTTGCAGTGCAAAGCGGTACTGAAAGTGTACAGCGGGTTTACGGCGAGTGAAAACAGCAGGTACTGCAAGTGCTACCCCATTTACTGCGAGTGCTAAGCGGGTACGGGCAAGGAACGCAGGATGCAAGTGTTTACAGGGGTATGCAAGGGGCTACAGCGGGACTGAAAGTGCTACAGCAGGTACTGCAAGTGTACAGCAGGTTGCAAGAGGTACAGCAGGTCTGCGAGTGTTTACAGCAGGTACTCCCAAGTCCCTTAACGCAGGACTGCAGGTTTACACCGGTACTAAAAAGTGTAAAAAGCGGGTACTGCAAGTGCTAAAAGCGGGTATTGCAAGTGATACGGGCGGGTACTCCCGAGTGATAAAATTTTTCTGGTGAACGCGGGAAATGCAATGTTACAGCAGGTACTGCAAGTGCTACAGCGGGTATTTGCAAGTGTACGCGGGTTTCTGCAAGGGGTTCAGCGGGTATTCCCAGTGAAAGCAGGAAATGCAGTGTACAGCGGGTACTGAAAGTGTTACACCCGGTACTGCAATTGCTACAGCGGGGATTCAATGATACGGGCGGTACTGCAAGTGCTAAAAGCAGGAAATTCCCAGTGTCCCGCAGGTACTGCAAGTGCTACAGCGGGTTTACTGCAAGTGCTAAAGAGGTATTTGCAAGTCCCTAAAAGGGGTTTTGCAAGTGTACAACAGGGTACGGGAATTTCCTAAAACGGGTATGCAAGTGCTACCCCGGTTTTTGCGAGTGCTACAGCAGGTACGGGCAAGTCTACAAAGTACTGCGGGGTTTTCACCAGGTACGGGGGAGGCTACAACAGGAAACTGCGAGTGCTAAAACGGTTTACTGCAAGTGCTACAGGGGTTTCTGCGAGTGTACGCAGGTACTGCGAGGCCAAACAAAGGTTTCCCCTTGCGAGTGCAACAACAGGTACTGCGAGTGCTAAAAAACGGGTCTGCGGTGCTAAAAACGGGTTTATGCAAAAAGTGCTACAGTAGGTACTGGGAGTGCTACAGCAGGTACTGCGGTGCTCCCAATTCCAGGTCCCAAGGCTGCGAGGGCAAACACGGGTACTGCGAGGCTCCCAAAACAGGTACTGCGAGTGTTTAAAACAGGTACTGCAGTGCTACAACGGGGACTGCGAGTGCTACAGTGGGTCCCTTGCGAGTGCTACAGGGGTACGCGAGTCTACACCCGGTACTGCGAGGGGCTACACAGGTACTGCGAGGCAAACCAAAAGGTAACTGCAGTGCTAAAAACCGGAAATGCGGGTAAAAAAACAGTACTGCAGTGCTACAAAAGTTTGCAGTGCTAAGGGGTACGCGAGTGCTACACGGGTATTTGGATGCTAACAATCTTTACTCTGGGTTGCGACCGCATATGCGATTTCTAAAACAGTACTGGAGTGCTACACAGGTCTGCGAGGCAAAAACGGGTACTGCAAAGGCTTATAGGAACGGGCGGAGTGCTACAGAAAGGTTTAACTGCGAGTGTTTCATCGGGGTCTGCGAGTGCTACAGCAGGTACTCCCGAGGGCTCCGAGGTACTCACTGCAGAGGGTGCTCCCGCAGGAAACTGCGAGTGCTCCCACCTTTTTACTGCAGGGGCTAAAACCGGTATGCGAGTGTACATCAGGTACTGCGAGTGCTACAGCAGGTACGGCAAGTGCAAACAGCAGGAAATTGCGAGTGCAAACACCCGGGTCTGCGAGTGCTAAAAATAAATTTACGCATTTTGCACTACGGGAAGGGTACTGCGAGTGCACAGCAAGGTACTGGAGTGCACCCCGGGTATTTGCAAGTGCTACAGCGGGGTACTGCGAGTGCTACACGGGTACGGAGTGCTTAAAACCCGGGTACTAGGCGAGGCTCATCAAGGGATTTGCGAGTGCTACACGGGTTACGCAGTGCTACACCCGGTACTGCGAGTGCTACACGGGTTTTGCGAGAAGAATGCTTACAGCAGGTACTGGGGAGTGAAAGCCGGTACTGCGAGTGTTTCAGCAGGTACTGCGAGTGTTTACAGCAGGTACTGCGAGTGCTCCCGCAGGAAACTGCAAAGTGCTACGCGGGTAGGGCGAGTGCTAAAAGCGGGTTTACTGCGAGGGGCTACAGCGGGTACTTGGGGCCCCCCCCGGGAAAGGGGGCACGCGGGTACTGGGGAAGTGCTACCGCGGGTACTGCGAGTGTACACGGGTACTGCAAGTGCTAAAGCAGGAAATGCGAGTGCAACACGGGTTAATGCGAGTGCTACAGCAGGAAATGCGAGTGCTAAAACGGGGTTTGGAGTGCTAAAACAGTAAGGCAAGTGCAACAGCAGTATGCGATTTGCCCCGCAGGTACTGCGAGTTGAAACACAGGTACTGCGAGTGCTACAGAAGGTATTGCGGTCCCTACGCAGGTATTTTGCGGGTTTACGCAGGTCCCTTGCGAGTGCTACAGCAGGTACTGCGAGTGCTAAAAGGGGTACGGCGAGGGCTACAGCAGGTACTGCGAGTGTTTAAAAGCAGGTATGCAAGGTACAGCAGGTACTGCGAGTGCTACAGCAGTACGGCGAGTGCTACAGAGGTATTGGAGTGTACAGCAGGTATTGCAAGGGGCTACAGCAGGTACGGCAATTGCTAAAAAGCAGGTACTGCGAGTGCTACCTTCTCTAAAAGGCCCATTTTGCGAGTGTACACAGGTACTGCAAGTGCTACACGGGTACGGCGATGCTACAGCAGGTACTGCGAGTGCTACAGCGGGTATGCAAGTGCTACAGCGGTTTTGCGAGGCTACACGGGTTTCTGCGAGTGCTACGCGGGTACGGGGGTGCTACAGCAGGTACTGCAAGGTTCAGCAGGTACTGCAGTGCAACAGCAGGTACTGAAAGTGCTACAGGGTTTACTGCAAGTGCTACAGCAGGTACTCCCAAGTGCCCCGCGGAAACTGCGAGTGTACGCAGGTACGCGGTGCTACAGCGGGGTACGAAAGGTGCTACAGCAGGTATTGCGATTGCTACAGCAGGTACTGAAAGTGCTACAGCAGGAAACGGGCGAGTGCTCAGCAGGTACTGCGATGCTATTTCGGGGGCGACTGACTTAAAATTTTTTTGGGACCGGGGGCCAAAAAAAAAAATTTGAAGCGGGTGAACCACTTTTAAAGAAGCATGAGCACTAGTGTCAAATGTCCTTTTAAAATTGAAAGGATACTTTTAAAATTTCCCACTAGGGGAGGAAGGAGAGAAAAGGGGAAAACCCCTATTGTGGGACCCCAATAGTTCCTCTCAGTTAACTTACAGGAGACAAGAAGTTATCGGGATTTTCCCCCGGGAGTTGAAATAAAAATACCGAAACGGGCCCTGTTTTTGGACTTGAAAAACCCCACTGTGTGGGCGAAACGTAGTCAAAAAGACCATCACATTATACTGCATTTGTGTCTATTTTTCCTCGATGTCCTTCGTGGCTAATACGTGGACCTGAATGGGGGGAAGGTGCAGTACTTTATATCATCTCTGGCTAAACTAAGTACATGGTGGGATTCTCCCATGTCCACGTCCATTGTGATGGGAGACTAGAAAGAGTTTATGCTCTCTTAACGAGGTGGGAACTTAGGCACTCCATCACTATAAGGCGTAAATCATATTCTTATTGGCTGGCAAATATTTTTATTTTATCCTCGTGGCGAATATTCGCATATTGTCTACACGCTAAGAGAAGCTCATTGACGGTATGAAACATGACTGGTTACACCTAGTGTAAAACATCACCTTACCTCATAGACAGTGTGTCACCTTACCTCATAGACAGTGTGTCACCTTACCTCATAGACAGTGTGTCACCTTACCTCATAGTCAGTGTGTCACCTTACCTCATAGACAGTGTGTCACCTTACCTCATAGACAGTGTGTCAACTTACCTCTTGGACAGTGTGTCACCTTACCTCATAGACAGTGTGTCACCTTACCTCATAGACAGTGTGTCAACTTACCTCATAGTCAGTGTGTCACCTTACCTCATAGTCAGTGTGTCACCTTACCTCATAGACAGTGTGTCACCTTACCTCATAGACAGTGTGTCACCTTACCTCATAGACAGTGTGTCAACTTACCTCATAGACAGTGTGTCACCTTACCTCATAGACAGTGTGTCACCTTACCTCATAGACAGTGTGTCACCTTACCTCATAGACAGTGTGTCACCTTACCTCATAGACAGTGTGTCAACTTACCTCATAGACAGTGTGTCACCTTACCTCATAGACAGTGTGTTAACTTACCTCATAGACAGTGTGTCACCTTACCTCATAGTCAGTGTGTCAACTTACCTCATAGACAGTGTGTCACCTTACCTCATAGACAGTGTGTTAACTTACCTCATAGACAGTGTGTTAACTTACCTCATAGACAGTGTGTCACCTTACCTCATAGACAGTGTGTCAACTTACCTCATAGACAGTGTGTCACCTTACCTCATAGTCAGTGTGTCAACTTACCTCATAGACAGTGTGTCACCTTACCTCATAGTCAGTGTGTCAACTTACCTCATAGACAGTGTGTCACCTTACCTCATAGACAGTGTGTTAACTTACCTCATAGACAGTGTGTCACCTTACCTCATAGACAGTGTGTCAACTTGCCTCATAGATAGTGTATCACCTTACCTCATAGACAGTGTGTCACCTTACCTCATAGACAGTGTATCACCTTACCTCATAGACAGTGTGTCACCTTACCTCATAGACAGTGTGTCACCTTACCTCATAGACAGTGTGTCACCTTACCTCATAGACAGTGTGCTAACTTACCTCATAGACAGTGCGTCAACTTACCTCATAGAGAGTGTGTCAACTTGCCTCATAGACAGTGTATCACCTTACCTCATAGACAGTGTGTCACCTTACCTCATAGACAGTGTGTCAACTTACCTCATAGAGAGTGTGTCAACTTACCTCATAGTGTGTCAACTTGCCCTATAGACAGTGTGTCACCTTACCTCATAGACAGTGTGTCAACTTACCTCATAGAGAGTGTGTCAACTTGCCTCATAGACAGTGTATCACCTTACCTCATAGACAGTGTGTCACCTTACCTCATAGACAGTGTGTCAACTTACCTCATAGTCAGTGTGTCAACTTACCTCACAGTCAGTGTGTCAACTTACCTCATAGAGAGTGTGTCAACTTACCTCATAGTCAGTGTGTCAACTTACCTCATAGAGAGTGTGTCAACTTGCCTCATAGACAGTGTATCACCTTACCTCATAGACAGTGTGTCACCTTACCTCATAGACAGTGTGTTACCTTACCTCATAGACAGTGTGTCAACTTGCCTCATATACAGTGTGTCACCTTACCTCATAGACAGTGTGTCAACTTACCTCATAGAGAGTGTGTCAACTTACCTCATAGTCAGTGTGTCAACTTACCTCATAGACAGTGTGTCAACTTACCTCATAGTCAGTGTGTCAACTTACCTCATAGTCAGTGTGTCAACTTACCTCATAGAGAGTGTGTCAACTTGCCTCATAGACAGTGTGTCACCTTACCTCATAGACAGTGTGTTACCTTACCTCATAGACAGTGTGTCAACTTGCCTCATATACAGTGTGTCACCTTGCCTCATAGACAGTGTGTCACCTTACCTCATAGACAGTGTGTCACCTTACCTCATAGACAGTGCGTAAACTTGCCTCATAGACAGTGTGTCAACTTACCCCATAGACATTGTGTCAACTGACGTCATAGAAAGTGTGCCAAATGCCCCTGGACGAGCTAACAGTATTCACTTACTGTTGCAACCCCTGAATGGGTTACAATGATGATTATGTATATATATATGTAATGTATATTACCTTTTCATTTAATTTTATATTGCTTATATTTGCGATAATAGCTAAATCGTAAATGTATGACTTTATATTATTATTTGACTGTTATATTGTTATTTAGCTTATGTTGTTAGGATGTACGTAATATGTGCTCAGTTAGTCTTGATTGTCAAACTACTGTAATTATCGCTTGTCGCTCGTTATACTGCCGGCTTCTGAGCTGCAGTTGTCTACGTAGCTATCACGTGATCGAGGGGGGGGTGTCCTCACCTCTCGTGAAATTGTCAGTCTGCTGGAGACTCGCTTGCTGGTTGGACAGCTTGTCTGTCTGACAGTCTGCTGGAGACTCGCTTGCTGGTTGGACAGCTTGTCTGTCTGACAGTCTGCTGGAGACTCGCTTGCTGGTTGGACAGCTTGTCTGTCTGACAGTCTGCTAGAGACTCGCTTGCTGGTTGGACAGCTTGTCTGTCTGACAGTCTGCTGGAGACTCGCTTGCTGGTTGGACAGATTGTCTGTCTCATTATTCTTGTTAGTTCTGTAGAACTTTGTTCACAGAACATTGTAAAGACTTAGTGATTTTCGACGTTGTACTGAGGTTGTGTGTCACATAGACACTCTGAGTATCTCAGGTCCTTAGCTATAGCTTCTGACCTAATTTTGTACTGGTTCCTGTGTATTGTCACAGTCATGTTTTTCCTATGCTGAACATAGATTCAGAATTATGGGAGTTTTGTGGAGGATCTGCTGATGGTCCCTACTTAGTGTCGTTATATTATTTCCCAGTTCCTGATTCTGTGTCGCTGTCGCTTGATATTGCATTGCTATTGGGCTTAGCATTCTTTGTTGTTCAAGCAGACTGTTCGGGTTGCCAGTCGGTCAAGAAGTTAGTTTATTTGAGGACTTTGTCAGTCACTTGTTTAAGTCTTATTCGAGTCTTGAGACATAGCTAACTACTTAAGAGCACTTACATGCATACACACACTTGTACATATTTGTAATATCTTATTAAATGTTAATGTACCTGACGGTACTTAAGAATTATAAATGTGATATGTGCTTTCAGCACAATAATATTGAACTCGAGAGATTGATTTTATTTTGATTGATGTGATTTAATTTACTTTGATAATATACCTCTAGACAACTTATAGACTTAATAAATTTATTAAATTTTATTTTCTCTAGTTAGTAGCCTTCCAGTTGTAATCCTAAAGCACTATTGAACCATACTAAATTTTAATGGATAATTGGACAAGGATACTGACTACTTGTTACGAAAACCCAGTAACAGGCTGGATGCTAGAAGGGCAGTCCTTTCTAGTATTCACTGGAGATCTCTAAGCTTTTAGAATCGCGTTTTTTGTAACACTTACCTGCAAGGTACACCGTTACCTGTTAATGCAAGAGTTCCAACCCCAGGTATACTCCTCAACCCACGCCTTCAGGAAGCTCCCCAGTTTTACCTTCAATTATCCCCAGGATGCAGTTCAGAAACACTGGGATTTACTAATCAATTTGGGTATTCCATATCAATAATTCTCACGGTACAGTGGAACAAAGATTACCGTTGTCTTCCCACTGTCTGACATGAAATTCGTCTTCAAGTGATGGAAGATGTTCAGATGGTCCTGGGGATCAGGTGGTGCTGGGGATCAGGTGGTGCTGGATGCCCAGGTGGTGTTGGAGACCCAGGTGGTGCTGTGCCCCAGGTGGTGCTGTGCCCCAGGTGGCGCTGGAGGAACAGCTGGTGCTGGAGGCCCAGGTGGTGCTGTAAGCCCAGGTGATGCTGGAGACCCAGGTAGTGCTGGAGGCCCAGGTGGTGCTGGAGACCCAGCTGGTGCTGTGCCCCTGGTGGTGCTGTGCCCCAGGTGGTGCTGTGCCCCAGGTGGTGCTGTGCCCCAGGTGGTGCTGTGCCCCAGGTGGTGCTGTGCCCCAGGTGGTGCTGTGCCCCAGGTGGTGCTGTGCCCCAGGTGGTGCTGTGCCCCAGGTGGTGCTGTGCCCCAGGTGGTGCTGTGCCCCAGGTGGTGCTGTGCCCCATCTAGGACTACAAATACCTTTTCATTTACATAGACTTTTTCTTTACACTATTTAACTACAGACACTTTGCGTCTTACACTTTTCGTCTACAAACACAAAACATTTAGTTTACACGTTTCGTCAACAAACACTTTCATCTACAAACAATAAGTCTAAAGAACACTTTTCTCGTCTACAAGCACGTTTCATCTTTGGTCGACAATCCCGTTTCAAAGGGTTATATATACACACGTATATATCAAACATTTATTATACTTCATGCAGTTGACTGTTGACATTAAAGGGATCAAAATAGCCTTGGATGCTCTTTTGTTTATAAGATTTCAAGACTATTAGCTACACGAGGATCATAATGGGTTCACTGTCACCTGTTCACCACCAGACAATTTAATCACTAATAATGTGACTATGACAGTGAAACACCATCCTGTGTAACGCAATATGACAGTGAAACACTATCCTACGGTGTCTTGCAGTTCGATCGCTAGCGAAGTCAGCTCACACACTGAGGTCCGGGGTTCCAATCTCCTCCGGTACGGCTGGAAAACATTAGGGACGTGTTTCCATAAGACACCTGCTGTCCCTGTTCACCTATCAGTTCAAAATGGGTACCTGGGTGTTAGTCGACTGGTGTGGGTCGCATCCTGGGACAAAACTAACCTAATTTGCCCGAAATGCTCTGCATAACAAGCGGCTTTCTACATAGTAGTATGTCATTGATGTCAGCTATGGTCTGTATACCTTGTACATGTACTTGTAGTAAATAAAGATATTATTATTATTATTATTATTATTATTATTATTATTATTATTATTATTATTATTATTATTATTACTACTACTACTACTATTATTATTATATGACAGTGAAACACCATCTTGTGTGACGCAATATGTACCCGGTACATAGATTAGCGTAGCAGCGCCCAGCTGATACATCCACCTTTGCTATATAAAGAAAAAGGAATTAGATTACTCCAGCAGGGTTTTCCCCAGGTTTGTAGAGGCGCAGTATTCCACTATCTGGTTATCTCTCACTTGCTTCAAGTGGCACTTCACGCCAGCCACTCAGACAGCAAAAATAAACAACATGAGATTTCCACGTGAGGGATTTCACTTTCATAATATACCTGGCAAGGGCATGGAGAGTCACACACACACATACACACACACACTCTTCCCCTACCCCTACCGCAACCCCCCATAGACCCCCGCCAGGGCTCCTGCTCTCCCAACCCCAATATTATGAGTGTTCACTGTAGTTTTTTTTTTTATGCATTAATAACTTTATTATATCTTTCAAGAATTGCTTGTGGTCTAGATTGTTGGGCTGATCTTTCAACCATCTGTATTATCTCTCCTCTTTGTATTCATCTTTAATTTTTACTTGTATCCATTTTACTGTTCAGTGGCCTTAAATTTCTTATGGTCTTACATTGTAGACATTTTTGACTTGTCTGTATTCTAAGTGTGCTCATTACCTCAGTATTATTTGTGCTTTTATAATTGAGGCATAATTAGTTAAAAATCATTATACAGTAGGGCCCCGCTTTACGGCATTCTGCTAATACAGACATTTCAGATTATGATTAACCCTTTGGGTGTTTCGGCCGTAATAGTACGGCTTACGCACCAGGGTTTTTGAAGTACTAGTACGCCTAAATTCTAGCGCCCTCAGATCTAGTGAGAGAAAGCTGGTAGGCCTACATATAAAAATATGGGTCTATGTGGTCAGTGTGCACAGTATAAAAAAAATCCTGCAGCACAGTGCGTAATGAGAAAAAAAAAACTTTGACTGTGTTTTTGGATTAAAACAGCTATTTTGCACTGTATTTTCGTATGGTATTTATTGCTGTATTCTAGTTTTCCTGGTCTCATTTTATAGAATGGAAGACATATTACAGAAATTGAGATGATTTTGACTGGTTTTACAATGAAAAGTATCTTGAAATTGAGCTCAAAGTAGCAGAAATGTTCGATTTTTACCAAAGTTCAAAAGTAAACAAATCATGCCAAGCGTCCAATACACGTCAACTGGTGAGTCTAAGGCCTTACGAATTTACTAACTTTTTTCACTAAGGTGTTTGAGGAGGTAGATAATGGTAATGAATATGATATTGTGTATATGGACTTCAGTAAGGCTTTCGATAGAGTTCCACACCAGAGGTTATTGAGGAAACTTAGGGCACACAGAATAGGAAGAGAAATTTTTTTCCTGGGTAGAGGCATGGCTGACAAATAGACAGCAGAGAGTTTGCATAAATGGGGAGAAATCCGAATGGGGGAACGTCACAAGCAGTGTTCCTCAGGGGTCAGTGTTGGGCCCGTTGTTGTTCACAATTTACATAAACGACATAGATGAGGGAATAAATAGCGACATAAGCAAATTTGCTGATGACACCAAAATAGGCCGTCCAATTCATTCTAATGAGGACATTAGAGCACTCCAGGATGATTTGAATAGACTGACGCAATGGTCGGAGAAGTGGCAGATGCAGTTTAATATTGACAAATGCAAAGTTCTAAATGTTGGACAGTTAAATAACCATGCCACATATAAACTAAATAATGTAGATCTTAATACTACCGATTGCGAAAAGGATTTAGGAGTTCTGGTTAGCAGTAATCTAAAACCAAGACAACAGTGCATTAGTGTTCGCAATAAAGCTAACAGAATTCTTGGCTTCATATCTAGAAATATAAATAATAGAAGTCCTCAGGTTGTTCTTCAACTCTATATATCCTTGGTTAGGCCTCATTTAGACTATGCTGCTCAGTTCTGGTCACCGTATTACAGAATGGATATAAATGCTCTGGAAAACGTACAAAGGAGGATGACAAAGATGATCCCATGTATCAGAAATCTTCCCATTGAGGATAGACTGAGGGCCCTGAATCTGCACTCTCTCGAAAGGCGTAGAATTAGGGGGGATATGATCGAGGTGTATAAATGGAAAACAGGAATAAATAAAGGGGATGTAAATAGTGTGCTGAAAATTTCCAGCCAAGACAGGACTCGCAGCAATGGTTTCAAGTTGGAAAAATTCAGATTCAGGAAGGATATAGGAAAGCACTGGTTTGGTAATAGAGTTGTGGATGAGTGGAACAAGCTCCTGAGTACAGTTATTGAGGCTAAAACGTTGTGTAGTTTTAAAAATAGGTTAGATAAATACATGAGTGGGTGTGGGTGGGTGTGAGTTTGACCTGACTAGCATGTGCTGCTGGGTCTGGTACAGTGCTCCATCCTTGAGTGCGGATGACCAGACTGGGTGGGTCATTGGGATAATCCGGGGGGGGGGGACATGGACCTGCTCCACATGGGTCAGTAGGCCTGTTGCAGTGTTCCTTCTTTCTTATGTTCTTATGTTCTAATATTCTCCCAGGAAGACAGTTTTAGAAAAGAAGTTGAAAAGTTTGGTACACGAATGAGGATGGAATAACGAGTAAATACGAGGAGTGGCATGATAGAATCAATGAGAAGTCCCCAGACATCATAGCAGTCACAGAAACGAAACTCAATAAGATAATAACAGATGCAGTCTTCCCACCAGGATATCGGATCCTGATGAAAGATAGAAGGAGCAGAGGGGGAGGAGGGGTTGCACCACCCATAAAAAACGATTGGAAATTTGAGGAAATGGGAGACATGGAAGAGATTGGAGAAAGAGATTACATAGTAGGTACACTTCAGTATGGGGAGCACAAGGTAGTCATTGCAGTGATGTATAATCCACCATAGAAATGCAGGAAGCCAAGAGAGAAATATGAAAGAGCAACAGAGCAATGGTGGACACACTGGCTGAGGTGGCAAGAAGAGCTCACTCAAGCAGAGCAAAGTTACTGATTATGGGCAATTTCAACCACAGGGAGATCGATTGGGAAAACCTGGAGCCACATGGTGGCCCCAAAACATGGAGAACCAAGATGATGGATGTGGTACTGGAAAGCCTCATGCACCAACATGTTAGGACACTACCAGAGAGAGAGGGGAGGATGAACCAGCAAGACTGGACCTTGTGTTCACCCTGAGGAGTTCAGACATTGAGGACCTCACATATGAGAGACCCCTAGAAGCTAGTGACCACGTGGTTCTGTGCTTTGAATACGTAGTAGAATTGCAAGTGGAGAGGGTAACAGGAGTTGAATGGGAAAAGCCAAACTATAAAAGGGGGGACTACATAGGTTTGAGGAACTTCCTGTAGGAGGTTCAGTGGGACAGGGAACTGGCAGGAAAGCCAGAAAATGAAATGATGGAATATGTAACAATAAAATGCAAGGAGGCAGAGGAAAGGTTTGTTCCCAAGAGCAACAGAAATAATGGGAAGACCAGTACGAGCCCTTGGTTAACCCTAAGGTGTAAGGAGGTAAAAACTAAGTGCACTAGAGAATGGAAAAAGTACAGAAGGCAAAGAACACTGGAAAATAAGGAGATTAGTTGAAGAACCAGGAACGAGTATGCACAGGTAAGGAGGGAGGCCCAGTGACAGTATGAAAATAACGTAGCATCGAAAGTCAAGTCTGACAAGAAACTGTTGTATAGCCACATCAGGAGGAAGACAACAGTCAAAGACCAGGTGATCAAGCTGAGGAAAGAAGGTGGGGAACTCACAAGAAATGATCACGAGGTATGAGAGGAGCTCAACATGAGATTTAAGGAAGTATTTACAGTAGAGACAGGAAGGGCTCTGGGAAGACAGCACGGAGGGGTACACCAACAGGGAATATACCTTCGAGTGTTGGATGACATACACACAATGGAGGAGGAGGTGCAGAAGCTGCTAAGTGCCCTTGATACCTCAAAGGCGATGGGTTTGGACATCTCCCCATGGGTCCTTAGAGAAGGAGCAGAGAAGCTGTGCATGCCACCAACCACAGTCTTCAATACATCCCTTGAAACAGGGCAACTACCTGAGGTATGGAAGATGGCAAATGTAGTCCCCATTTTTAAGAAAGGAGACAGAAACAAGGCACTAAACTACAGACAAGAGTCTCTGACGTGTATGGTATGCAAAGTCATGAAGAAGATTATCAAGAGGAGAATGGTGGAGCACCTGGAACAGAGCACGATTATAAACGTCAACCAGCACGGATTCATGGAAGGAAAATCCTGTGTCACAAACCTTCTGGAGTTCTATGACAAGGTAACAGAAGTAAGACATGAGAGAAAAGGGTGAGTTGATTTCATTTTCCTGGACTGCAGGAAGGCCTTTGACACAGTTCCTCACAGGAGATTAGTGCAGAAGCTGGAGGACCAGGCGCGTATAACAGGAAAGGCATTGCAATGGATCAGAGAATACCTGTCAGGGAGGCAACAACGAGTTATGGTACGTGATGAGGTATCACAGTGGGCGCGTGTGACGAGCGGGGTCCCACAGGGGTCAGTCCTAAGACCAGTGCTATTTTTGATATATGTGAATGACGTGATGGAAGGGATAGACTCTGAAGTGTCCCTGTTTGCAGATGATGTGAAGTTAATGAGAAGAATTAAATCGGATGAGGATCAGGCAGGACTACAAAGAGACCTGGACAGACTGGACACATGGTCTAGCAACTGGCTTCTCGAATTCAGCCCTGCCAAATGCAAAGTTATGAAGATCAGGGAAGGGCAAAGAAGACTGCAGACAGAGTATAGGCTAGGTGGACAAAGACTGCAAGCCTCACTCAAAGAGAAATATCTTGGGGTGACCATAACACCGAGCACGTCTCCGGAGGCACACATCAACCAGAAAACTGCTGCAGTATATGGACGCCTGGCAAATCTGAGAATAGCGTTCCGATACCTTAGGAAGGAATCGTTCAAGACACTGTACATTATGTACGTCAGGCCCATACTGGAGCATGCAGCACCAGTTTGGAACCCACACCTAGTCAAGCATGTCAAGAAATTAGAGAAAGTACAAAGGTTCACAACAAGGCTAATTCCGGAGCTCAGGGTAATGTCCTGCGAAGGTTGAAGGAAATCAGACTGACGACACTGGAGGACAGGAGGGTCAGGGGAGACATGATAACGACATACAAAATAATGTGTGGAATAGATAAGGTGGACAGAGACAGGATGTTCCAGAGATGGGACACAGAAACAAGGGGTCACAATTGGAAGCTGAAGACTCAGACGAGTCACAGGGATGTTAGGAAGTATTTCTTCAGTCATAGAGTCGTCAGGAAGTGGAACAGCCTAGCAAGTGATGTAGTGGAGGCAGGAACCATACATAGCTTTAAGACGAGGTATGACAAAGCTCATGAAGCAGAGAGAGAGAGGACAGTGAAGAGGCAGGGCCAGGAGCTGAGTCTCGACCCCTGCAATCACAATTAGGTGAGTACACACACGCATACACACACACACACACACAGACAAAAAAAATGGTGGGGACTCGCAGGAACCAGGGATTAGATGAGAATGGTTCTGGTAGGGAGGAGTGGATGGAGGAGCAGTGGAAAAGATGGAACAAGAGTGGGAGAAAAAATTAGGAGAGCTTTCTGGAAAAATGGAGAAAGAGCTCTCTGTGAAATTGGAAAAGAGGTTGGAGAAGGAGACAAAGAATTGGGAGGCACAAGTCGAAACTGCAGTGGCCAGGATAAGGGTCCTAGAAGTTGAGATAAATAGGCTGAAGCGAGTTACAGGGGCAGTGACCAGAGAAGACACAGTATATGAAGCTGAGAGGCCGAACAGGAAGGAAGGAGATATGAATTATGCTAAGGTCATATCAGCCTGCCAAGAAGGGCCAAGGAGTGAAAGGGAAGAACAGCTGGGTGCAGATGGAGAGGGTGATAGGTCGAATGCTGAGGCACAACCATGCTACCAAGAGCCACTGGAAAAATCCAGGGAGAATATGACCACATGCAGACAGGATCCAGAGTCACAGAGGGTGAGGCAATGGGAGGAGGAAAGGGCAAAATCAATGTTTATCCATGGGCTTCAGAGAGAGAAGAAAGGACACACACTGAAAGGCGCAGGAAGAAAGAAAGGAGATTGAGAAAATCATCAGGGAAATAGGTGAAGAAGAGATGGACGAGATTGTAAATTTTCAGAGAATAGGGGGGTACTTGAAGGGGAGAAACTGACCGATCAAGCTGATTCTCAGGACGGAAACAGTGCAGAACAGGATCCTCCAAGAGAAACCACGGTTGAAATACTCGGAAGAGTAAAAGAGGGTGTTCTTAGACAGAGACAGAACACAAACAGAACGACAGCAGCTGAGGGAGAGGACAAAAAAGCGAAAGGAGCTAGGAAAGGAGACAAGGATGGAACCAGCAGATTTCAGTCAGAGTAGAACAGAGCAGCAAGGGCAAACACACACAGCTATCCTCAGAATCCCACAACCTATCACACCATCCCAACACACACTACAATCCATACCCACAGCTTCCACCCAACACCGAGCTATAGAATCCCACAGTATGCTACCAGGTCTCCCACCCTCACAGGCCCCCAAACCACAGTGTTGGAAAGGAAACTGAAGGTATGGTACACAAATGCTGATGGAATAACAAATAAGTGGGAGGAGTGGCACGAAAAAGTCAAAGAGGCATCACCAGACATCATAGCTCTCACAGAAACCAAGCTTACAGGTATGATAACAGATACCATCTTTCCAACGGGATACCAGATCCTGAGGAAAGAGAGAGGGAACAGGGGGGTGGAGGAGTGGCACTGCTGATCAAAAACTGATGGAATTTTGATGAGCTGGAGAGAGGAGACAGCGGAGAAGAAAGTGATTACATAGCGGGAATGCTTCACTCTGGAGGTCCCAAGGTGGTAATAGCAGTGATGTATAACCCACCACAGAACAGCAGGAGGCCAAGGCAAGAGTACAACGAGAGCAATAGAGCGATGGTTGACACACTGGCTGCACTGGCCAGAAGATCTCATGCATGCAGGGCAAAGCTACTGATCATGGGTGACTTTAACCACAAGGAGATCGATTGGGAGAACTTGGAGCCACATGGGGGCCAAGATACATGGAGGGCTAAGATGATGGAGGTGGTACTGGAAAACTTCATGTACCAACACGTAAGGGACACTACAAGAGAGAGAGGAGAGGATGAACCAGCAAGAGTGGACATAGTATTCACCTTGAGTAGCGCAGATATTGAGGACATCGCATTTGAAAGACCCCTTGGGGCCAGCGATCATGTGGTTTTAAGCTTAGAATACACAGTAGAGCTACAAGTGGAGGGGAAAGCAGGAAGGCCAGGACAAATGAAGCCAAACTACAAGAAAGGGGACTACACCGGAATGAGGAACTTCCTGAACTGGGTTCAGTTGGACAGAGAACTGGCAGGGAAGCCAGTTAATGAGATGATGGAATATGTAGCAACAATGTGAAAGGAGGCTGAGGAGAGGTTTGTACCCAAGGGTAACAGGAATAATGAAAAAGCCAGGATGAGCCCATGGTTCACCCAAAGGTGCAGGGAGGCAAAAACCAAGTGTGCTAGGGAATGGAAGGCAAAGGACCCAGGAGAATAAGGAGAGCAGTCGTAGAGCCAGAAACGAATATGCACAGATAAGAAGGGAGGCCCAACGATAATATGAAAACGACATAGCAGCGAAAGCCAAATCTGACCCGAAGCTGTTATACAACCACATCAGGAGGATCCAACAGTCAAGGACCAGGTAATCAGCTAGGAAAGAAGAGGAGAGACAACAAGAAATGACCATGAAGTATGTGAGGAACTCAACAAGAGGTTCAAAAAAAGTTTCACAGAAAGACCAGAAGGGGCTCCAAAAGACGGAGAGGTGGGCACACCTCCAATGCTGGACCAAACAAAAAAAAAGGTTTTTATTTTCCCCCCCCCCCCAAAAAAAAAACACAACCGAAAGAAGTGAAGCGGCTTCTGATGGAGCTAGAGACTCTCATAGGCATGGGCCAATAACATCTCCCCATGGTATTGAGAGAGGGAGCAGAGGCGCTATGTCCCCCCCCCCTCCCCAAACAACAATATTCAATACATCTATCGAAACAGGGATTGCCTGAGGCATGAAGACAGCAAATGTAGTCCCAATCTTTTAAAAGGAGACAGACATGAACACTAACTACAGACCAGTGTCACTGACAGTATAGTATGCAAAATCATGGAAAGATTATCAGGAGAAGAGTGGTGGAACACCTAGAAGGAATGATCTCATCACAGCAGCCACTTGTTCAGGGATCGGGAAATCCCTTGGTCCCCAAACCTACTGTAGTTCTATGACATGGTGACAGATAATACAGAGAGAGAGGGTGGGTTGATTGCATATTCTTGAACTGCAAGAGGCGTTTTGACACAGTCCTCACAAGAAAATAGTGCAAAAACTGGAGGACAAGCAGATAACAGGAAGGCACTACAATGAAATCAGGGAATACTTGTCAGGAAGACAGCTGCGAGTCAGGGTACATGCGAGTCCAGAGTGGCACCTTACACGGGCCCACATGGCAGTCCTAGACCAGTGCTTGTTTTAGGATAGTTTGTGAGCGACAGACGGAAGGAATAGACTCCCGAGGTGTCCCGTTTGCTGTGACGGAAGTTGATGAGAGAATTCACTCGATCGTAGACCAGGCAGAACTACAAAGGGAATCTGGACAGGTGCAGACCTGTCAGCATTGGCTCCTGAGTTCAATCCACCAATGCAAAGCATGAAGGGTGGGGAAGGGCAAAGAAAGAACCGCAGACGGAGTACAGTCTAGGGGCCAGATACTACATACCTCTCCTGAAGGAAACAGATCTTGGGGTGTATAACACCAGGCACATCACCTGAAGCGCACATCAACCTAATAACGGCTGCAGCATTTGGGCCCTAGCAAACCTCAAACAGCATTCCAACACCTTAAGAAGGAATCGTTCAGGACACCGTTACACCGTGTACGTTAGGCCCCATATTGAGTTTCTGCTCCAGTATTGAACCCACCCTACCAAGCTGAAGAAACTAAGACAGTGCAAAGGTGTGCTATAGACTAGTCCAGAGCTAAGAGTATGTCCTACGAGGGAGGTTAGGGAATCAACCTGACGACACTGAGCACAGGAGAGATACTGGGACATGATAACGACATACAATAAGACTGAGAGGAATTGACAAGGTGGACAAAGACAGGATTTCCAGATTGGAGACTGCAACAAGGACACAGTGTGGAAGTGAAGACAACATAGGAATCACAGAGATGTTAGAAGTATTTCTTCAGTCCACAGAGTAGGCAGGAAGTTGGAAAGTTTGGGAACGAGTAGAGGGAGCAGGGATCCCATACTTAGCTTTAAGCAGAGTATGATATAGCCACGGTTGCAAGGGAGAGGGACCTAGTAACGACCATGAAGAGGGCGGGCCAGGACTTGGACTCGACCCCTCAACCGCCTCTAGGTGAGTACACTAGTGAGTACACACACACACACACACACACACACACACACACACACACACACACAGCAAACACACACACACACACACATACTCATACAACATACACAATACACACAGCGCACACACACACACACACACACAACACAGTCACTTACACACACACACACACACACACACACACACACACACACACACATACACTACACTTACACACACACACACACACACACACACACACACACACACACACACACACACACACACCAGTAGCGACCCATGGAAGAGGCGGGGGCCAGGAGCTTGACTCGGCCCCTGCATCCTCAAATAGGTTATTACAACTAGGGAGTACAACTAGGTGAGTACAACATGATACAACAGGGGTGATACACACACTTGTCCACTGGACATCGTCCCAGTCGGTCAAGATACTGAGTCCAGTTAGTTATCCTGTTACATTGACATCACAGGTTTTCAGAGAGAGAGAGGCAGAGAGAGAGAGATAGAGTGAGAGAGAAGAGAGAGAGAGAGGAGAAGAGAGGGGCAAGAGAGAGAGAGAGAAGAGAGAGTGAGAGAGAGAAGAGAGAGAGAGAGAGGCAAGAGAGAGAGAAGTGATGAAGAAAGAAGAGAGAGATGAGAGAGAGAGCAGAGAGAGGAGCAAAGAGAGAGAGAGAGAGAGAGAGAAAGAGAAGAGAGAGAGAGAGAGGGCAGAGAGAGAGAGAGAGAGAGAGAAGAGAGAGAGATAGAGAGTGATGAGAGCTTGAGTGAGAGAGTAGTGTGAAGATGAGAGACAGAGTGAGTGTAGAATAGAAGAGAAGTGAGAAGAGAGAGGCAGAGAGAGAGAGAGTGGCTGAGAGAGTGAGAGAGAGAGAGAGAGATAGAGTGAGGCAGAGAGAAGAGATAGAGATAGAGAGAGAGAGAAGAGAAGGGGCAGAGAGAGCAGAGAAGAGGCAGAGAAAGAGAGAAGAGCAGAGAGTGGAGAGAGAAAGTGAGAAGAGGAGAGAGAGAGAGAGAAGAGAAATGAGAGAGGCAGAGAGAGAGAAGAAAGAGAGAGAGAGAGAGGATGTGAGAGTGAGAGAGAGAGAGAAGGCAGAGAGAGAGAGAGAAAGAGAGAGGCTGAGAGAATAGAAAGTAGAGCAGAGAGAGAGAGAGAGCAGAGAGAGAAGGAGAAGTGATAGAAGTGAGAAGAAGTAGATAGAGTGCTAGAGAGATAGAGTGGAGAGAGAGAAGAGAGAGAGAAAGAGAGAAGAAGATAGAGAAGGCAGAGAAAGAAGAAGAGAGAAGAGACAAGAGAGAGAAAGAGAGAGCAAAGAGAGAGAGAGAGAAAGAGAGGCGAGAAAGAGAAGAGAGAGAGAGTGAAGAAGAGAAAGAGAAAGTAGAGAGAAGGCAGAGAGAAGAGAGATGAGAAGGCAAGAAGAGCGAAGAGGGAGAAGAAAGAAGAGAGAGAAGAAGAAGGCATGAAGAGGGAGAAGAGAAAAAAAGAGAATTGAGAAGAGCAAAGAGAGAGCAGAGAAAAGAGAGAGTGAAAGAGAGCAAGATAGAGAAGAGAGAGAAAAGAGAGAAGGCAGAAGAGAGAGGCAGAGAGAGAGAAGAGAAGAGATAGAGAACAGAAGAAGAGAGAGAGAGAAGAAGAGAAAGAGAGAGAGAAGAGAGGCAAGAGAGAGAGAGAGAGAGATAGGCAGAGAGAATAGAAGAAGAGCAGAGAGAAAGAGAGAGAGAGAGAGAAGAAGAGAGGAAAGAGAAGAGAGAGAAGAGAGAAAGAGAGAGGCAGAAGAGAGAGAGAGAAGAGAGAGAGAGAGAGATATTCAGTCCGTCAACTCATCAACACACCTCGGCAGACGTTCATTAGGACGTCCACATTCTTAATTTCCAGCGGAATTTCTACGAAATGGTTGCTACATTCATGCAAATTTCTTTTGTTCAACTTTATGGGGATTTTTGCAACATTTACAATAAATTTTTTTTTTCCATGTCAACGTTCTGAAACGTTTAGAAAAAACTTTTCATATGTTACAAGGCTTCGACTATGTTGTTAACATTTCTGCGTCGTTTTTCACGTTTTCACATTACAATAAACTTTTCAACAATCGTCTGATATCCTTAGCTATTCTGCCATCATTCAAATTTTCATTTTTTCATCATTTTTTTTTTCTATATCACTAAGTCTGTTTTTCAAATTTAATATAGTAAAAGTAATCTCAAGAGTTATCGTTGCTTCAATATAATTAAAAAATTATGCAATTTATACTTTTACACACACACAAACTCACAACACACTCACACAAACAGGTTAAAGAAAACAACCTACGACATGGAGGACAGGAGAGATAGGGGGGACATGATAATGACATACAAAATACTGAGAGATTTACAAGGTGGACAAAGACAGGATGTTCAGAGATTGACACAGTAAAACAAGGGACACAGGTTGGAATTGAAAACACACATGAATCACAGGGATGTTAGGAAGTATTTCTTCAGCCCACAGAGAGTCAGATAGGGGAATAGTTTGGGAAGCGATGTAGGGAGGCAGGATCTATACAAATTAGCAATGTATGATAAGCTCACGTTAGGGAGAGTGACCTTAGTAGCGATCAGTGAAGAGGCGGGGTGTTACAAAAAAACGCGATTCTAAAAGCTAGAGATCTACATGAACACTAGAAAGGACTGCCCTTCTAGCATCCAGCCTGTAACTGGGTTTTCGTAACAGTATTCCAGTATCCTTGTCCAATTATCCTTTATAATTCATATGGTTTCAATATAGCTTTTTGGATTACAACAGGTACTACTAACTAGAGAAATTAAAATTTAATATGTTTATTAATAATAATTGTCTAAGTATATTACAAAGTAAATTAAATCACATCAATCAAATAAAATCCTCTCTCGAGTTCCAATATTATTGTGCGATAAGCACATATCACATTTAAATTCTTAAGTACCGTCAGGTACATTTAACTTTAATAAGATATTACAAATAGTACAAGAGTGTGTGTATGCGTGTAAGTCTCTTAAGTAGTTAGCTATGTCTCAAACTCATTAAGACTTAAACAAGGTGAACTGACAAAGTCCTCAAAAAAAATTTTTAAAAAACCCCCCCTAACTTCTTGACCGACTGTCAACCCAACAGCTGCTTACAACAAAGACTGCAAGGGGGGGGGGGGGGGGGGACCCAATAGCAATTGCAATATCAACGACTGCGACACGATTCAGTTCTGAAAATAATATAACGTACACTAATAGGGACCATCAGCAATCCTCCACTAAAGTTACAAAACTCCCATAAAACTGAAGCACGTTTCAGCATAGGAATAAACTGTGACCTGTGACAATACACAAACGACCAGTACAATGAGTCAACTAACGAAGCGATAGCTAAGGACCTGAGATACTCAAGTGTCAAGTGACACCACAACCCATTACAACTCGAAAATCACTATCTATACATTTGCCTGTTAACAAATTCTACAGAACTAACAAGAATAATGAACAGACAATCTTCAACCAGCAACGATCTCCAGCAGACTCAGACAGACAATGTCCAACAAGCAAGCGAGTCTCCACTACTGAATACTTTCACACGAGGAGGGACACCCCCCCCTCATCACGTTGATAGCTAAGTGACAACAGTAGCTCAGAAGCCGGCAGTATAACGACGACAAGCGATAATTACAGTAGTTAGACAATCAAGCCTAACTGACACATTTTATATACATCCTAAAACATAACTAACATCACAATATAACAGTCCAAATAATAATATAAAGTCATACATTTACGATTTAGCTATTATAGGCAAATATAAGCAATAAAAATTAAATGAAAGAAGTAATATACATTATAGATACAAATCAGTGTTACCCATTCAGGGTTGCAACACCCCCTCCCAACACGACAGTAAAAAAGGTGCGCACTAGAGTTGCCTGAATGTCTATTACAATTATGTCTGGATACTCATATCATAAAATATTAAATCAGTCCTCTCTTGGTGTCCAAGCACCTCTAAACAATTTCACAGCGTCCGTCACTAGGATAGGCCTCTAAGGTACAAGGCAGTACACAGTATGTATATCTTCATACACGTGGTTAGGTACATCAGTGTTAGAGACAGGATAGCGCTGACAAGAGGCACGTGAGGCTCGAACATATAAGGAGACTGCATTCCACTCTTAAGTAGGTTGTGGAAGGCGAGCAGTATGAACATCTGCGTAAATGAAACAGCTTAAGTGGTATGAGGGGGGGGGGTCTGCGGCAGGACAGTGTTGCGCCACGCAGTACAGCCCCAAAATAAAAACCCCCCCCCGCACCACACTACCCACTCAACACTCAGCTTGTCTACGCCGCACACAACATTACTGTGAATATATAAATATAAAGTTTATTAGACATGACATGTTAATATAGTTAATATGGCCTTGGAGGGATTAAGTTACTTTACTGAATCTGACATAGCAAGTAACAAAAGGTATGTGGCATAAAATTACGTAATTTAATGTATCTGATAATTATTATGGACGAGACAGTACGTCCGGCAATGACAGTACAATGACCAATTATGTGTTTTTAATTACTATTAGAAAATTAGGTTGGAATTCTGAGGCCCCCCTCATGAGTCCTAGCTTCTTACTCTTCAGGTGTTTATAAGGTGAGTGGATTGTGGTCTTGAAAAAACGTTAATTTTAAATGGGAAGTGCCCAATACACGGCAAAATGTTCCAATGAAACCTCAAGAGCGAGAGCCTCTTTCTCATAGTGCATATTTTTTCTGTGTTCGTTTATGCTTAGATGAATAGTAACATATAGGATGGAGAATGTCAGTGGATGTTGATCTGTGGAGCAGCACAGCTCCCACTGCATAACCTCTCGCATCTAATATGTAGAAAGAAGGGAAGATTTGTAATTAGGACTCTTCTACACAGAGCAGAGGAAAGCAGCGCTTCAACCTTATTTGAACGAGTCGGACAATCTCTATCCAGATAAACTGAACGTTAGTACTAATGAACATAGTGAGAGGTGTAGGTGGAGGTTTGGTGCGCTGGCTTGCCTGCACTTGAGACACACGTGGCAACGTCCAATTATCACTACGGTTTCCTTCATCTTGGCCAAGTAAAATTTTAGCCAAGTTTACCGAGTTCTTCTGACACACCAAATGGCCTCCTATGGACTATGTGACAAAATCAGCTTTTTCACGAATGTAACTGTATCACAGCGAGAGCTTAACTGTGGTGGAAAACACTATCAGCTGACAACGTACATGTATGTTTCTCCATCAGTACACCGTTTACTATAAAAGTAACAATTATCGAGATCTTTGCTTCACTCTCTGTAACTGCTATATCTCTCGTCTTTCCAGTGACTGACAACAAACTGATCCTTGATTAAATCTTCATGATAAGAAATTTAACTCAGTTGTGTCCTGACTAGGTGATGACCCAGGGGAGTCAGTGTTAATGATCCTGGGCGCAGAGCGTCACTAAACAACATATTCAACACAAATCATTGTCATCACTAACTCAACAGGGACAAGGATGGTTGTTGTTTCTTTTGACATAGCCTAGTAATTGCGCTGAGAGGAAATAAAATAGGTTTCTCTCTACAAGCTTCAATGGCAAATTATCATCAGTGTTATATCATTCTCAAGTGGTTCTTACATATACTAGCATGAAGGATATCGTTCCCTATCACTAGTCCTCTGACCTGATGGGAAATACACCACTGATATACCCACTGAAAGAATAACCGGGTATAATAGCTTGTTTCAATATAAACTTTGTGCAGAGGCACGTTTATAAAAGCCCCTCATAGCTTCGAACAATACATCTATCTTACAATAGGTATCGTCGTTATGGCATGTACTCTTCTCTTAAGAACGAGAATACCTGCCAGTGTCTCTGAAAAAATATCTCAGTCAATGTGAGTCGACCAAATCCACTTTATCTCTCGAAAAGTAGGACTCATCGCGGAACGAATCTTTTCGGCAGATACACTTTCGGACGCTAGTCATCTATCCTAGTAACATGATCTAAAAGCAGTAGGATCAGAGTCTCTTGCTAGCCTTTTGGTGTCTTTGTTGCACGGAAGAGGATACGACTTGAGTGGGGGCCCAGCGCACGACTGTTTTCTCGTATCTCTTACTAACTTATAGCAATACTCTCTAGTATGTCCTTTTCTGTTCTATAGGTATATTTTAACGTGTCGTTCTTCTCGAGACCAATTTTCTGTCTAGCCACAGAAGACAGATTCAGGATTGTGAGGTTTTCCTGGTAAAGGTACGAGAAAGCGACAGTAGCAGTACATCAGGCCGCAAAGTGCAGCTGATTTTGGTTGCCATCTTCTAGGACAATCTTTAGTTACCTTTGTTTCTCTGTGTTTTAGTACGTTACAAGTTTTGTGAGAATTTTCATAATTGGTCTGCTAAGCTGCAGTTTCCAGTATATCCAAGGTAGTATGATCGATCAGATTCTGTATGTCAGCAGCGACAAGTTGTTTAAACTCTTCGGAGTAACAACGAACAAGGCTGTCGAGTGTACTTTAGCACGTAGTCCATCGCTCAAAGGCAACTTTTTTTCTCACAAGCTAAACTCTACACAAGTTTGGATCTGTACCTTCGTTGTAACGTAAGAAATGCACCTTTGAATACTTACAAGGAACAAGTATAGTCCTCTAGAATAGTTTTTTGACACGTCATAACAAGGTACTTGGCAATGGCAAAGCAGCAGTACAAGTTTGAGCTCTTCCTGTCCAAGCAGTATGAAGCAATGTTCCCAGTGCTTACGTGGCCAGTTCATAGCACGAGCCGGTTCTCAAACACATCAAAATAGTGCTAATCACTTCATAAACTTAGGAACCAAGATGCAGCCGTCTGCACATTAAAGTGTCCTGTGATATATCAGTCTGTTGTCTTAACAGACGAACATTTCTCTTTGGAAATCTTCTTCGATCAATCTCCTCTGTGCCTCCAATTTGTGCAGTCGCAAAATAATTGAGCGTTCAAACCTCTCAATCTTTCCTGAGATATAGTCCAGTGTGTAAGGAGGAGTAGGTAAATTACCATGGTCTGACGGTCCTTAGTTCGGACACTTGTCCAGCCGTCTCTAGAGTTCAAAACTGGTCTAGGATAGTAAATACAGGTGTATCATACACTGTACTAGTATTAGGCTGTCTCAACTACCAGCTAGACTCTGTACTATTGTGTCATGGAAGATAAGGACGAGCGAGAACTGATTTGGCACTAGCTCAGACACTAGGCTCACTTCTGCTCTAGTTGCTCTTTCTTCATCAAATAGAGTCATACTTACTAATTGTGACCTAGACTTTCTGAATCTGAATCAGAATCAGACATCGCTGTATGAGCAGGAACAATATTGCTTTAATTTAACGCTCTGACAGTTTCTGCGGTGTATTTCCCTGTTAACGTCACACCGAAAAAATTTTTGCTACTGCCAACCGTCTGAAGTTTTAATATACTTCAACTCAGACAAATGTTCAGAGTAGCAATTAACTGTTTCACCCCCACTTTGGCATACATCACAAAAGAATTGTACTACGAGAGAGTGATATGGGAAACAATAATCTTAATAGGAATTTTTAGTGTTGGATGTCTTAGAGTTTAGAACTCATAAAACAGTATTTCCATCTCCTTGGATCAAGAGACTCAGTCAGGTACATACATCCACCTGGTATGTTGTACAAGACTAAACCAAAGTCTTCCAGATTAGGAAGGACTCAAAGTGGTTTGAACAAGATTCACTAGTAAGTCAAAACTAGACAATTTCTCCAACACCTTGGATCAAGAGCTTCCCGGACAGTTTCTCCAACGCCTGGATCAAGAGCCATCCCGGACAGGCCCCCATTTGTACAAAAAACGCGATTCTAAAAGCTTAGAGATCTCCAGTGAATACAAAAAGGACTGCCCTTCGAGCATCCCAGCCTGTTACTGGTTTTCGTAACAAGTAGTCAGTTATTCCTTGCCAATTATCCTTAAAATTCAGTATGGTTCAATAAAGCGTTAGGATTACAACTGTAGGCTACTAACTAGAGAAATTTAAAATTTTAATAAAACTTATTAAGTAAAAGTTAGTTTCTAGAAGGTATATTTATCAAAGTACAAAAATCACAATCAATCAATATAAAATCCATCTCTCGTGTTCAATATTAGTTGTGCCTAAACACATATCACATTTATTAATTCTTAAGTACCGTCAGGTACATTAACATTAAATAAGATTTTATTACAAATTTGTACAAGTAAGTGTGTGTATGCGTGTAAGTGTCTTAAGTATTAGCTATGTCTCAAGCCTCGAATAAGACTTAAACAAGTGACTGACAAAGTCCTCAAATAAACTAACTTCTTGATCCGACTGCAACCGAACAGTCTGCTTGAACATCTAAGATGGCTAACCCATTAGCATGCATATAGCAAAGCGTCGGCGACTCAGAATCAGGATCGGGGTAAGTAATTTAACGAACACTAAAGTAGGACCATCAGTTATCCTCCACTAAAGTTTACAAACGCCCCTTTAAACTGAATTCTACTTTCAGCAGAGGAAAAAACTGTGAATGTGACAATACACAGGAACCTGTAAAAATTAGGTCAGAAGCTATACTGAAGGACCTGAGATACTCGAGTTCTTAATGGACACATCAACCTCATATCTACGTCGAAAATCACTAAGTCCTATACAATGTTCTGTGAACAAAGTTCTACAGAACTAACTAGAATAATGAGACAGACATCGTCCGAAACCAGCAAGCGAGTCTCCAGCAGTCTCAGACAGCAATGTCCAACCGCAAGCGAGTCTCCAGCGACTGAATACTTCTCACGAGGTGAGGACACCCCCACTCGATCACGATAGATACGTGGACAACGGCTGCGCCAGCCGGCTGTTATAACGAGCGACAACGATAATTACATAAGTTTGACATCAAGCCTAACCTGAAAGCACATTTTAATACATCCTAACATCATAAGCTAAATAACAATATAACAGTCAAATAATAATATAAAGTTCATTACATTTTTTTACGATTTAGCTATTATCGCAAATATAAGCAATATAAAATTAAATTAAAAGGTAATATACATTAATATTATACATAATCATTGTTACCGCATTCAGGGGTTGCAACACGGGCCAGGAGCTTGGACTCGACCCTGCAACCTCAACTAAGGTGAACAACTAGTGAGTAGACACACACACACACCACTTTTTTTTACAAGTCCCGTAACCCACGAGGCAGGGGGACCCTATAAAGAAAGAAAATCCCCAAAAAGAAAATACTTTCATCATTCAACACTTTCACCTCACTTACACATAATCACTGTTTTTGCAGAGGTGCCCAGAATACAACAGTTTAGAATTATATACGTATAAAGATATACAACATATCCCTCCAAACTGCCAATATCCCAAATCCCTCACTTAGCAGTACAGCATTGTAGTTCCCATTTCCAGGTCTCAAGTCGGCTATATAAACAAAAACCAGTTTTCTGAATCCCTTCACTAAATATTACCCTGCTCACACTCCAACAGCTCGTCAGGTCCGTAAAACGATTCGTCTCCATTCACTCCTATTTAACACGCTCACATACGCTTGCTGGAAGTCCAAGCCTCTCGACCACAAACCTCCTTTACTCTTCCCTCTAACCTTTTCAGAGACCCCTACCCCGCCTTCCGTCCCCTGCAGATTCAATACACTCTCCATGTCATTGCTACTTTGATCCATTCTCACTAAATGACCAAACCACCCTCAACAACCCCTCTTCGAGCCCCTCTGACAAATACTTTTATTAACTCCACACCTCTCCTATGTCCACACGCCGAATTTTCTGCTAATATTTCACCACACATTTGCCCTTACACCAGGACATCTCCACTGCCTCTAACCGCCTCCTCGCTGCAGCATTTAACATACCCAAGCTTCTCACCCATATAAGAGTGCTGGTACCACTATACTTCAGACATTCCCCTTCTTTGCCTCCATGGTGGGGGGGGGGAATGTAACTTTTTTTTGGCTCCACAGATACCTCATCGCACCACTCACCTTTGTTTCTTCCGAAACCCATCCCGCTGACACGTAAAGTCCCACATATCTGAAAACATTCTCTTCCTTCCATACTCCCTCTCTCCAATGGTGTATCCAATTTTCTTTATCTAAATGATTTGATTCCTTCATCACCTTAATCTTACCTATGTTCACTTTCAACTTTCGACCTTTACACACCCTCCCAAACTCGTCCACTAACTTTTGCAACTTTTCGTTAGAAATCTCTCATAAGCACAGTATCATCCTGCAAAAAGTAACTGTGTCAACTCCTTTTTGTATTTGGATGCGCCATAATTTAAGCCCACCCTCTCCCGACACCCTTGCATTTAACTTTTTTCCCCCCTTTCACAACCCCATCTATAAATATCAGTTAAACAACCATGGTGACATTACACATCCCTGTCGATACCTACTGACTGGGAAGTATTCTCCCTCTCTTCTACACACCCTAACCTGGCCTCACATCCACGAAAAACTCTGTACAACATTTAGTAACTTACTACCTATTCCCTCACATCAACATCTTCCCACATTGCTCCCCTATCCACTCTATCATATGCATTTCTTTCTATATCAATAAAATGCCAATGAAACTTCACTACCTTTATCTAAATACTGTTTGCATATATGCTTCAATGTAAACACTTGAGCTCCACATCCCCTTCCCTCTCTAAAACCTGCCGGCTCTCGCAATCCGACGCTCTGTCTTACCTCTAATTCGTTCAATAATAACTCTACCTTGGCATTTTACGTAGTTACTCAGGTATCTTAGCCGGATATTTTGAAATTCACTTTTTGTCCACCTTCCCGGTTTATGAAAGGGACTAGACATGCGCTCGCCATGCCCTACTTCCCCTTTCTTTCATACCAACCACGCCAACACTTTTTCCCCCCTGCTTTGAACATTTCTGTCAGAGACCGATCCAGCCAGCTGCTTAACCCCCTTTCATTCGACAATTGCCGCTCGCACCTCCCCCTCACTCCACAGCCTGTTCCTCACTCGACAAGATGGTATACCTCCCTGCCAGGCATGAAATTACCGCCTCTCGTTCTTCAGCCGACGATTTTTAAAAGATCCTCAAAATTTCTCACCATCCTATCCAATACCTCCTACCCCCCCATCTACAACTCCGCTACTCTGTTTTAAATGACAAATCCTGTCGTTCCCTAGGCTTTCTGTTAGCCCATTTTTTTTTGATTGGCAGCAAAATTTGTGACAGTACTTCTCCCACTCTATCATATGCTCTCCTTGTGCTCTCTCTCACCAATCTCTTCACCTTTCTTTTACGCTCCAGATACTCTGCTCTTCTTATAATTCTTGTAAAAATTCTCTCATAAAGCTACTTTTTTCTCTTTTGTCACAACCTTTACTTCATCCATTCCACAATCACTCCTTTTTTCTTCCTGTTCCAACCCTCCTATAAACCACAAATTTCTGCCGCCACATTCTATACTGCAATTTAAACTATCCCAGCCTTCCTCACTCCCACTAATTATCTTCACCAGCCCACCTTTCTGCCAAGTTTGCTTTAGCCAATCCTAACTCCTTCTCCCTTATTTATGCGCTTCGCCGTCTCGTAACTTGTGTTGCCATTTTTCCTGTCCCATCTAACTCTTACTTTACTGTAGCTAAAACCTAAATAATGACCGATATATCCGTTGCCCCTCTATATACATGTAATCAATAAAGCCTTCCCATCAAACCTTTTATCCACCAATACATAATTATAACAAACTACTTTCATTATGTGCTATTCCATCTTTATACTTTAGTTACCTCTGTTTCATAAAATAGTTTAACGTATTACCATAAACTCTTTCTAACACATAGCTCTATTTAAAGACTCTCCATTTTCATTACCCCTGGCCCCCAAATTTACCTACTACTCCTCCACAACATTTTTACCACTTTAGCTTGAAAATTCCAAACCAGAAGTACGCCTCTCACTTGGGTTCACTCCCTACACACTCAGCTCAAACATTTCCCAACATCTCTTCTCCTCTACTCGTCGCTCTTCTCTAGTGCATAAACACTACTATAACCCTCTTTTCATATCCAATCCTTATATTACTCTACAGTATCCTTGAATTTATAACATTCATATTCCTCTTTTTCCGGCCATGAAGCTTATCCCTTCATTATTATGCTACTCTTCTTTAGCTTTTTTTCCCCTTCAAAAAAACTCTATTTGAAGCCCCTGAATTAATCCTTTTAATTCTCCCCACTGAAACTCTCCACCCCCTTCAGCTTTGTTTCACGTTAAGCCAGGACATCCCTCATCCCTCTCATTCAGAACATCCACTATCATCTCTTTCTTTATCACTCACACAACATTCCACGCACATGCAAACATCCCACTTTGATGATTTCTTCTTTGTTCTTTTTAGACTGATTTACAGGAAAAGGGGTTACTACTCCATTGTTCCCGCATTTAGTTGACTTTACACACGCATGGCTTACGAGAAAATTCATTATCCTCTTCCCCCATGGATATAAAAGTAAAGCAATAAGAACAAGAACTATTAAATAAATCAAAGAAAACTCATCTGAGTGTGTATAATATAAACGTGCACATGTAAGTGTAGTGTGACCTAAGTGTAATAAAAGTAGCAAGATGTACCTGAAATCTTGCAATATATGAGACAGAATAAAGACACCAGCATTCCCTACCATCAGTAAAACAATTCAAGCTTCCCTTTTTTACACTCACTTGGCAAGGACGGTAAGTACCCTCTGGGTGGTTGCTGTCCTACCAACCTACTGCCTACCACACAACACACACAATATTATATATAATATAATATATATATAATTATATATATTAGATATTATAATATATATATATATATAAATAAGATGTTGTCTCCCTCGTTTCTAAGCAACGAAGAGGAGGAAGAGATCCTCGCAGCCGGGAAGCATCCGTTAAGTAGGTCCTTCGTTCTATGGCAACCCTGAGATTGGACGGACCCCAGCATTCCCTGAAAGGTGTCTTACGTGCTGGTTTTGTTGGTCACAGCGGAGCTGGTAGAGCCATCCCCTCGAAACATCCTCTCCACTCATGTATAAGATTATTTGTGTGTGTTGAACAGAGCTATTGTAGCTATTGTTGTTGTAACAGTACACGCGAGAGGAAAAGTGCGTGTTTGTGTATTTGCGTCCGTAAGTCAGAGTCTGTTATTTTTGCCTTCGGGCGGCTATGTTCGGTAAGGTTTTGTCAGGATAACAGACGAGTGTTTCCTGACGCGGGTCTTTAGTCATATGAAACCCTCAGGCTGGAGCTTTGTCATCTGACCGAGGCCTTCCACTGGCTGCCACTCCCCCCTTTGAAAATAATCATTAATGTGTCGTTGTTTGCTCTTGACAAGTCCGTTATCTTGACAAGTTTCGTTTACCTATGTAACTCCGTGCCGCTGTCCGTGTTTTTAGTTTCACTTTTTAACAATACCAAAATTGAACCATTGCAAGGAAAGCAATTCCATGACGAGGTTCATATTTAGCCTCTAAAGTTTTAAACCCTATCGACTGCCACGATGTCGTTGAAATCTGTATTTACCACTCACTAACATTAAAACACACCATTCCTTAAAAAACGATTAAAGTCAATTCTGTGAACATATGGCTGGGAAACCCCACTCCCCGTGTAAAATTTCAGATACCACTCGGTGGTTTTAGGGGGGCGCTGCCCCCCGGTACACCCCCAAAATTCTGCTCATTTAACCTCCAATATTTTTACCATACTCAGTTGTTAACTAAGTCGCCTTGTTGTCATTGATCTTTGTTATGCAGTTGTCGAGAAACTAGGAACCGTTGATTAAAGTTTCCCGAGCATAGAAGGGGGATATAAAAACCCCCCTGGCTGTCTTAAAGAAGGCATGAACGGGCACCTACAGTACTGCCCAGGGGGGCTTGGTTTGTAATCGGGTTGCGTGGGCCAGCAGTAGAAATTTGGGGTTGACCGGTCCTGACCACTACAGGACTGGACATGGACCGGGCCGCGGGGGCGTTGCCCCCCAAAACCCTCTCCGTATATACTCCTGGATCTAGTGAATCCGTTTTGCAAAGTGTTTTCCCCATCTTCTTGAGTAACTGATCCATTTCGTTTGGATATTTTACGTGGCTCCTTTTCCCTTTCAAGCAGCTCTTCGAAGGGTTGTCAAGTCCTTCAGTGTTTAAGGGAAAGGAAAGAATTCCTCGTAATGTGTTTTTCAGAGGAGGAGAGGGAGGAGAGAAGAGACCCCCTAAAACACACTTATAAAACTTGTTTTTGGAGGCCACTGTATCTTGATGTAAAACTGAGGCAGCAACAGCACCCCCGCTAGCAGCACAAAATTCCCCCGTTGCGCACTCACTGCACTCTTTAACCCTTGCCAGCGAGCAATGATCAATCAGGCCGGCAAGACCCTGCAGAACCCCACCCCAAACCCAAAAAACCCCACCTCCACCCGACGAACCAGACCCCACCTTCCTACAACCCAACCCAAACCCTTTCTCCCCTCACCAACCCCGACCTTTCCTCCATACGACCCCCCCAACCTTCCTCCCCTACGACCAACCCAGACCTTTCCCCCACTACGACCAACCCCGGCCTTCCTCCACTACCCAACCCCAAACCCTTTCCCCATAGACCCAACCCCGACCTTTCCTCCACACGCCCAACCCGACCTTACCCCCACTAGACCCAAACCCAAACCTTTCCCCCTACGACCCCCCCAGACCTTTATACAAAGACAAACCCCGCCTTACCCCCACTCGACCAACCCAGACCCCTTACTCCCCACGACCAACCAGACCCTTCCTCACTACGAACAACCAGACCTTTCCCCCATACGACCCAACCCCGCTTTCCCCCACACGACCAAACCCCGACCTTACCCCCCCAGACAACCAGCTTACCTCCACTCGACCAACCCCGACCTTACCCCCCTACGACCAACCCCGACCTTACTTTACTATGGGCACCCAGACTTCCCCCCCTACGACCAACCCACCTTACCTCCCCCACGACCCAACCCCGACCTTACCCCACTACGACCCCCCCAGACCCTTTCCTTCACCCCGACCAAAACAGCCCAACCTCCACTACGACCAACCCGACCTTTCATCACCCGACCAACCCCGACCTTACCTACTCGACCAAACCCCGACCTAACCTCACTAGACCAACCCCGACCTTACCCCCACTAGACCCCAGACTAAACCCCCATACGACCAACCCAGCCTTTCCCCATCACCAACCCAGACCTACCCCCCTGACCCAACCCAGACCCTTCCTCCCCTAGACCCAACCAATCTTTCCTTCACCCCGACCAACCCAAACCCACCCCCATACGACCAACCCAGACCTTTTCCCCCCACCCGACCCAACCCAAACCTTACCTTCACCAGACCAACCCCGACCTTTCCCCCCTACGACCAACCCCAACCCTACCCCACACAACCAACCCGACCTTTCCTCCCTACGACAACCCCGACTTACCCCCCACCGACCCAACCCCGCCTTACCCCCACTACGACCAACCAGACCTTCCCCCCTAGACCAACCCCAACCCTTTCCTCCCCCTACGCCACCCAACCCCCACCCCCACCCCGACCAAACCGACCCTTTCCCTTACCCCCGACCAACCCGACTACCTCTACTACGACCAACCCAGACCTTAACTCCATACGACCAACCCCGACCTTCCCCCACCGGGCCCAAACCAGACCCCTTTCCCCACCCCGACCAACCCCGAATTACCCCCAACAAACCAAGCCTTACTCAACTCGACCACCCAGACCTTACCTCCAAGACCAACCCAGACCCCTCACACGACCAACCCACACCTTACCTCCCCACGACCAACCCCCAAACCCACCTCCACCACGACCAAACCCAAAATTTCCCCACCCGACCAACCCCGACCTTACTCCCCTACGATAAACAGACCTTTTCTCCACCCGACCCAACCCCCAAACCTTTCCTCCTACGAAAAACCACGACCCCACTCCCCACGACCAACCCCGACCCTTTCTCCCCCAGACCAACCCCAAACCCCACCCCACCCCAACCAAACCTTACCCCCACCGCCAACCCCGACCTTTCCCCCAACGACAACCGACCCTTTCCTCCACCCCGACCAAAACAGCCTTTCTCCACCCGACCAAACCAGAACTTACCTCCATACGACCCAAACCCGCCTTACCTCAAAATACGACCAAAACCAGACCTTACCCCACACGACCCAAACCCCAAACCCCCCTCCCCCGACCAACCCACCCTTACCTCCACCACGACAACCCCGACCTCACCTCCACCACGCCAACCAGACCTTACCTCCCCCACGACCAACCCCGACTTACCCCCACTAAAAACCCCGCCCCCACTCCACCACGACCCAACCCCGACCCTTTCCCCTACGACCAACCCCGACTCACCCCCCCACGACCAACCCCCGACCTTACCCCCACCAGACCCAACCCCGACCTCCCTCCAGCCCAACCCAAAACCCACCCCCACCCCGCCAACCCAGACCCCTTTCCTCCCCTGACCCCAACCCACCTTCCTCCACCCCACCCAACCCAGACCTTACCCCCTACGCCAACCGACCCTTACCTCCATCGACCCAAACCCCGACTTACCCCCCCCCCACCCGACCAACCCGATTACCTCCAACGACCACCCGACCCCTTTCCTCCAACCGACCAACACAGCCAACCCACCACGACAACCTGACCCTTCCTCCCCTCGACAACCAGACCTTTCCTTCACCCGACCAAACCCCGACCTAAACCCCCACTCACCCAAACCCGACCTTAAACCCCCTCCCCGACCAACCCAACCTTTCTTCCCCACCCAACCCCGACCCTTTTCCACTACGCCAACCCCGACCTAACCTCCCCTACGCCAAACCCCGACCCTTTCCCCCACTACGACCCACCCGACAAACCCCAAGACCACCCAAAATTACCTCACTACGACCCCAACCCCGACCAACCCCCACTACGACCCAAACCCCCACCTTACCTCCACTACGACCCCCCAGACTTACCTTCCCCACGACCAACCAGACCTAAAATCCATACGACCAACCCGACCCTTTCCTCCCCCGACCCAACCCCGACCTTACCCTTTACCACGACCCCCCCAGACCCAAACCCCCACTACGACCCCAAACCCGACCTTTCTCCCAGCCAAACCCGACCCAACCCCCACTCGCCAACCCCGACTTCTCCACTACGACCAACCCCGACCTACCCCCCTACGACCAAACCCCCCTTCCTCCCTACGAACAAAACCCCGACCTTTTCTCCGCTACACCAAACCCCGCCCCTTTCCCCCACACGACCAAACCAGATCATACCTCCCCTACGACCAACCCCGATTACCCCCCCCACGACCAAACCCCCCCTTTTCCCTACGCCAAAGACCTAACCCCACTACGACCAACCCCCAAATTACCCCCAATACGACCACCCATACATCCCTCACCCCGACGAACCCCGACCTTACCTCCACTAGACCAAAACCAACCCTTTCCTCCACTAGACCAACCCCCGACCTTACCCCCACCTGACCAACCCGACCCTTTCCTCCATACGACCAACCCCCGACCTTACTCCCCCACGACCAACCCCGGGCCCTTTCTCCACTACGACCCAAAAACCCCTACATCACCTCCCCCACGACCAACCCCGACCTTCCCACTACGCCCAACCCCGCCCCCACCTCCACCACGACCAAAACCCGGCCTTTCCTCACTACACCAACCCAGCATCCTCCACCACGACCAAAACCCCGACCCTTTCCCCCACTACGACCAACCCGACATTACCCTTTCCCCCGACCAACCCAGCCTTACCCCATACGACCAACCAGACCTTACCTTACTACACCAACCGAATCACCTCCCCCAAAGACCAACCCGTCCTTACCCCACCAGACAACCCGGCCCATCCCCCACGACCAACCAGGGCCTTTCCCCCACCACGACCAACCCCGGCCTTACCCCCCAACGCCAACCGACCTTACCCCACGACCCAACCCAGACATCACCCGACCACGACCAACCCAGACTACTTCCCCCACGCCAACCCCGGCCACCTCCCCAGACCAACCAGCCTTACCCCACCCACCAAATAGACATCACCTCCACCAGACCCAACCCCGACGCACCTCCCCCACGCCAACCCAGACTCACCCCACCCGCCAACCCCGACTACCCCACAACGCCAACCCAGCATCCTTTCCCCCAGCCAACCCCGACATCCCTCCACCACGACCAACCCCGACGTCACCCCACCAGACCACCCAGACTCACCCCACCACGACCAACCCAAAATCACCTCCACAGACCAACCCCGCATCCCTCCACCAGACCACCAGCATCACCTCCACCCCTGACCAACCCCGAATCACCTCCAATGACCAACCCCGACATACCCCACCACGACAACCAGACATACCTCCACCACGACCAACCCAACATCCCTCCCCACACCAACCAAGACAACCCCCCCCCCGACCCCCCAGACATACCTCCACCCGACCAAAACCCGAATCACCCCCCCACGACCAACCCAACATCCTCCACCCGACCACCCCGACATCACCTCCACCACGCCAACCCGCATTTCCCCCCACCCGACCAACCCGCATCACCCCCATGACCAACCCCCGACTCACCTCCCAAGACCAAAACCCGACATCACCTCCCCCACGCCAACCCCGACATCACCTCCACCACGACCCCCCGAATCACCCCCACCACGACCAACCCCAAAAACCCTCCACCCGACCACCCCGAAATCACCCCCACGACAAACCCGACATCCTCCACCCCGACCAACCCCGACACCCTCCCCCGACCAAAACCCGACATACCTCCCCGACCACCCAGACCCATTCCCACGACCAACCCAGACTCACCCCCCACGACCATCCCAAACCCCACTTCCCCACGACCCAAACCCGACTCACCTCCCCCAACCTCCCAGCTCCCCCACCCGCCAACCCCGCTTTACCTCCCCGACCAAACCCCAAATCACCTCACCACGACCCAACCCCCGACATCACCCACCACGACCCTCCAGACCTCACTTTCCCCCACGACCAACCCCGGGAAACACCTCCACCCCGCCATCCAGACACACCTCCCCCCGCCCAAACCCCGAATCACCCCCACCACGACAACCCGACATCCCTCCACCAACCATCCAAAATCACCCCCCACCCCGACAAAACCCCGACATCCCTCCCCCCGACCAACCGACTCACCTCCACCCCCCATCCCCGACTCACCCCCCACCACACCAACCCAGACACATCCACCACGACCAACCAGACATCCCTCCACACGACCAACCCCCATCCTTCCACCCCGACCAACCCAGACATCACCTCCCCCACGACCAACCAGACCCTTTCCCCCGACCAACCCAGACATACCTCCACCACGACCAACCCCAAAATCATTCCCACGACCAAACCCAAAATACCCCCACCAGCCCCTCCCAGGCATCACCTCCCCCCGCCAACCCCAAAATCACCTCCACCCCCGACCAACCCCAAAAACCCCACCCCGACCAACCCGAATCACCCCACCCCGACCAACCCCGACATACCCCCCACCCCGACCAACCCCGAAACACTTCACCCGACCAAACCAGCCCCCTCCACCCGACCAACCCCGAAATCACTTCCATTTTTTGTCTACAAAAAACACAAATAAATGTCAAATGCCGTTCTTCTTACCCCAAACTTTTCATAGCTTCTTCAAAAAAATAAACTCTTTTTGTTTTTTTAAAGGGGGAGGGGAAAAAGGAGAGACCGAAGAAGAGAGAGAAAAGAGAGAATCAAAAGGTAAGGGAGGGGGGGAATTGAAGGAGAGAATTAAAAAGAAAGGAGCTAAAAATTTTGATTCTGTTTTTTCATTTTTTTCGTAATGTTTCAGCTCATTTTTCCTAGGGTTTAAAATTTATATTCCGGGAAAATCTAAACCTAGGGGGTTAGCTCCTGGACTATGAAGGGTTTTGGTTAATATTATCGGGTATGAAACAAATTCCAAACCCCACAAAAAGACGAAAAAAAATAAAGTAAAGACCTGGGGTGTCATGTCAAGGATCTCACCTTCAAGGACCATAACATTGTATCAATCTATCTCTAGAAAAATGACAGGGGTGGAAAATGAGAACCTTCAAAACTAGGGTGCAAAGCCAGAGACATTTAGGTCGCTTGTTCATCAGGTGGAATTTTGCTGCACCAAAAAGCACCATTGGGAGGTGAAATTGCTAAAAAGAAAATGGACGAGAACCTTTACGGGCGCATAACGGAGATAAAAAAAACTCAATTACTGGAAAACGCTTTGAAATTTCCGAAACCC
>NC_069427.1:47153470-47174728 GCF_026875155.1 Cherax quadricarinatus
TAAAGAACCCATTTAAACTGAGACCCAAATAAACCACACAAACAACTTTTTTAATATTATTAAAATTTATTTATTATTATTTTATTATTTATATAATTTATTTATATATATATATATATTTTTTATATATTATTATATATATATATGTATATGTCGTCCCGAAATATTTTAAAAACTGGTAAATTAGCGAACTCTTTTAAAATTAAGCCCTTTTCTAAAATTTTCTCTTATACTTTTAAAGATAAATTTTTTTCATTAATGTTGATATAAAAAATTTTAATTTTGCACAAAAAAATCTTTGAAAACTTACCTAACCTTTATTATAAAAAGGCATTTTTTTTTGCCAAAAATCCTAAATATATTTTAGATTTGTTACAATAATTTAATTAAAAAACCGGTGAAATATATTTTTTTCGTTAGGTTCGATGTTTTTGGCGAAAAATTATGATCCAAATTTTCACTGTCCTATATGGCAAGATCCGTTGTTTTTTAAGCCAAGATCGCAAGTTTGCCTATTGGGCCGACATTATTATTTTATATATTTATATATATATTTTTTATTTATATATATATTTATATTATATATATTTTTTTTATATATATATTTTTATGTTTATATATATATTGCAAAACAACCTGTGAAACAATAGGAAATTCCAAGCGCTTTCGTGACTATAAATTTATAAGGAATAATTTGATTTAAAAATCCCAAGAAACGTAATTGATAAATCTTTAAAATTTCTAAAAATATTTTTAAAACCCAAAAAAGGGCAACCAGCCTTATTAAACTAAAAATTTTGGGTTTTCCCCCATACCATAAAAAAATTGGTTGATTTCCCTTCTTTTAAGTTTTTTAAACTAAGTTGTTTTTTAAAATCTTGATAGATTTTAAAAAAAACTTTTGTAAAGACCCCCCCCAAATTTTGTGATGGATGTGTTATAAGCCCTTGAAAAATTTGCGATAAAGTTTTTTACGGTAAAAATGGTAAAAAATTCGAACTAAGTTAAAACAAATAATTAGTTTTTTGAACTGAAAAAGTTTCCCCAATGCTCTTTTATTCAGTAAGAGATTTTCCTCAATTTTTTTTCAAAAATTTAAAAAAAGTGTATCAAGCAAGTCCTGGCGACGGGAAATATTTTTTCTGTTTATAAAAAGCGTTTTTGACAATTATTGAATTTTTCCTTTTGGTTTTATATAAATAGATCCTTTATAATTAATAGAATTGGGAAAAATTTTAATCCCTTGGGAAAATAAAATTTTTTAAAAATTCTTTTTTTGGGTAGGAAAAATTTGTTTGTGGGTTGTGTGAAGGACCTGTCTAGTTGGGCCGCGGGCCTGCTGCATTTTCTTTCTTGTGGTCGGCATCAGGTGTTGCTTTGTTGTGGGGTGTGTAGGAGGTGGGGTGACCCTTTATATACCTTCCTTTGATGCTTTTTTCATTGTTCCTTATAAAGTGGTATCCGAAAGCGCTTGGAAATTTTTCTTTTTTCACAGTGGTTTTTTTGCAAATTTGAATCACTGTTTACTGTGATTTATTGCACACACCACACAAACCCCACACAACACACACATATATAATATATATATATATATATATATATATATTTATTTATATATTATATATATATATATTTTATTTTTATTATATAAGAGGAAATTATTCCAAGTAAAGTAGACCCCTTTTAGGGATGTGTGTGTCCCATGGTTTTTCAATTTTATTTGTTTAGGGGGGTTTTTTAATAAGGAAAGCTCGGTTGGGGCGAGAGGGTGGACTTAAAAGATAAAGGAGCTAACACGAAGTGGGGGTTGTCAGAGTTTTTTTTTTCTGACGACACTGTGCTTTTAGGAGATTTTTTAAGAGAGTTAAGGGTTGGTGGATGAGTTTGGAAGGTGTATAGAAGGAAAAAAAAAAGTGAATGTAGGAAAGGTAAGTGATGTGGTTTAAAAAAAAATTTTGGGAATAAAAGTTGGTATCAATGGAGGGAAGGGGAAGTTTTGAGGAAGGGAAAGTTTTTGATATTTTGAGTTGGAATTTCAGCAAATAAAGGTCTTGAAAGACGAAGTAAACCCCTAGTTGATAAGGGGAAGTGAGTGGTGCATCAGGAGTCTGTGGGCAAAGAAGGTATCTATGGGAAACATAAGAAAGGGAAAGTTGGAGTTTTGTGGTACCAAGCTCTTAAATGGTAAGCATGAACGGGAAAGTTGTAATAAGCAGGTGTGAGATGTGTTGGGATAATGTGTGGCGTGAAAGATTCTGCAAAAAAAAAACGTGATTGGAGATTGAAGGGTGTTGGGGGTTTTAAAAGTATTATTTAGAGGGGTGAGGAGTGTTGAGGGGGTTCGATATTTAGAGAGGTTTGAATAAAAAAAAGATGCTTGAGGTGTATACATCTGTGTGGAGAGAAGGCGGGGTAGGATTTTCCCGAAAAGGTTGGAGGGACAAGTAAGGTTTTTTGTGGAAGGGTTAGAATCCAGAAAACGGGATTGACAGAAGTGATTGGAGATAAAAAGTTTTTTGACTACTTGCTGTGATATCTGGATGGAAACCACACAGGTGGGAATACAAGAAACGCCCACACAGGTGGAATACAAGATACGCAACAGGTGGAGAATACAAGAAACGTGCACACAGGGTGGAATACAAGAGACGGCCACACAGGTGGAATACAAGAGAGAACGCCACACAGGGTGGAATGTACAAGAGACGACAACAGGTGGAATTACAGAGACCCACACAGAGGAAAACAAGAGACGCCATCACAGGTGGAATACAAGAGACGCCAAAGATGGGAATTACAAGAGACGCACACACAGGTGGAATCAGAGAAACGCACACAGGTTGGAATACAAGGAGACGCCAACACAGGTGGATACAAAGAGACGCCACACAGGTGGGCAATAAAAGAGTAGACACACAGGTTGGAAATACAAGAGACGCCACACAGGGTGGAAAATACAAGACGACGCCACACAGGTGGATAACAATGAGACTCCTACAAGGAGGAATACAGCGACGCCACAACAGAGTGGAATACAAGAGACTCGCCACCGGATGGGAATACAAGAAACGCCACACAGTGGTGGGGAATACAAGAGACGCCACAAGGGGAAATACAAGAAACGCCACACAGGTGGAATACAAGAGACGCCACACAGGTGGAATACAAGAGACGCCACACAGGTGGAATACAAGAGACGCCACACAGGTGGAATACAAGAAACGCCACACAGGTGGAATACAAGAGACGCCACACAGGTGGAATACAAGAAACGCACACAGGTGGAATACAAGAGACACACTGAGAAGGTGGAATAACAAGAAACGCCACACAGGTGGAATACAAGAAAGAAAACGTAACTACAGGTGGATGGGAATACAAGAAACGCCACACAGGTGGAATACAAGAGACACCACACAGGTGGAATACAAGAGACGCCACACAGGTGGAATACAAGAAACGCCACACAGGTGGAATACAAGAAACGCCACACAGGTGGAATACAAGAAACGCCACACAGGTGGAATACAAGAAACGCCACACAGGTGGAATACAAGAAACGCCACACAGGTGGAATACAAGAGACGCCACACAGGTGGAATACAAGAGACACCACACAGGTGGAATACAAGAGACACTACACAGGTGGATATACAAGAGAAACGCCACACCAGGTGGAATACAAGAGGGCTCCAACACATGTGAATATCAAGCAGACACCAAACAGGGGGAATACAAGAGACACCACACAGGTGGAATACAAGAAACGCCACACAGGTGGAATACAAGAGACGCCACACAGGTGGAATACAAGAGACACCACACAGGTGGAATACAAGAGACGCCACACAGGTGGAATACAAGAGACACCACAAGGTGGATACAGAAACGCCACATAGGTGGAATACAAGAGGGATCACCCACACAGGTGGAATACAAAGAGTCGCCACACAGGGGGGAATGTCAAGAGGCACCACGTCAGGTCGAAATACAAGGAGGACGCCACAGGTGGAGAATACAAGAGGACGCCACACCAGGTGTGAATACAAGAAGAACACCACAGAAGGTGGTATACAAAGAGACCGCCCACAGGTGGAATACAGAGACGACTCCACCAGGTGGGAATACAGAGGGTACGCCACACAGGTGGAATACAAGAGACACCACACAGGTGGAATACAAGGACACCACACAAGGTTGAAATAAAAGAGACACCACACAGTGGAATAACAAGAGAGCCAAAATTGTTGGGGGAATAAAGAGACACACCTACAGGTGGAATACAAGAGGCAGCCACACGAGGTGGAATCCAAGAGAGCCCTACCAGGTGAGGGGAATACAAGAGACGCCACACCGAGGGGAAATACAAGAGACAGACCACACAGGTGAGGAATACAAGAGACGCCACACAGGTGAAATCAAGAGAGCCCCAGGTGGAATACATGAGACGCCACACAGGTGGAATACACGAGACACCACACAGGTGGGAATAACAGAGGGACACCACAGGTGAATACAAGAGACTCCACACAGGTGGAATTACAAGAGGAACGAACAACAGGTGGAATACAAAGACGCCACACATGTGGGAATACAGAGACACCACACAGGTGGAAATACAAGAGGCACCACAACAGGTGGAATACAAGAGACCCACAAAGGTGGAAACAAGATGACACACACAGGTGGAATACAAGAGACACCACCAAGGTGGAATAAAGAGACGCCACACAAGTGGAAAACAAGAAGACACCAACAGGTGAGAATACAAGAGACGCCACACAGTGGAATACAAGAGACGCCAACACAGGTGGAATACAAGAGGAACCACACAGGTGTTGAATCCAGAGAACACCACACAGGTGGAATACAGAGGCACCACACAGTGAGGGAATACAAGAGGACGCCACACAGGTGGGAATACAAGAAGGCAAACCACACAGGTGGATCACAAGAGACGCCACACAGGTGGAATACAAGAGACGCCACACAGGTGGCGTACAAGAGGCACCACCGGTGAGAATACAAGAGACGAGACACCACACCAGGTGGAATACAAGAGGACCACACATTTGGGAAATACAAGAGACCGGCCAACATAAGGTGGATTACAAAGGACACCACACATGTGGACATAACAAGAGACACCAACTCAGGTGGAATACAAGAGGACGCCACACAGGTGGGAATTACAAGAGACACCCACAGGTGGATACAAGGAGAACCGCCACACAGGTGGAATACAAGAGACACCACACAGGTGGAATACAAGAGACACCACACAGGTGGAATACAAGAGACGCCACACAGGTGGAATACAAGAGACACCACACAGGTGGAATACAAGTGGCACCACACAGGTGGAATACAAGAGACACCACACAGGTGGAATACAAGAAAGACACCGCACACTGGTGGAATACAGTGGCACCACACAGGTGGATACAAGAGACAACACACAGGTGGAATAAAGAGACGCCCACCACAGGTGGAATACAAGAGAACACACAGGTGGAATCAAGAGGCACCACACAGGTGGGAATACAAGGAACCAACAGGTGGTATACAAGAGTGCACCACACAGGTGGTATACAATGAGACGCCACACAGGTGGAATACAAGAGACGACCTACACAGGTTGGATTACAAGAGAAGCCACACAACTGTGAAATACAAGAGACACCAAACAGGTGAAAATACAAGAGACACACACAGGTGGAATACAAGAGACCGCCACACAGGTGGAATACAAGAGACACCCAACATGGAGGAATACAAGAGACACCAAACAGGTTGGAATACAAAGAGACGCCACACAGATGGAATACAAGAGGAAACCACACAGGTGGAATACAAGAGGAACGCCACACAGGTGGAATACAGATACGCCACAGGTGGAATACAAGAGACCTCACAGGTGGAATACAAGAGGCACCACACTGGTGGGGATACAGAGACACCACACAGGATGGGAATACAAGAGGAACACCACACGAGGAATACAAGAGACCCATCACCAGTTGGAATACAAGAGGACGCCTCACAAGGGGGGTTGGAATACAGAGGACACACCCAGGTGGAATACAAGAGGACGCCACACAGGAGGGCATACAGAGACCCACACAGGTGGAATACAAGTAGACACCACACAGGTGGGAAATACAGAGACACCACCCTAGAGGGACTACAAGAGATCGCCACACAGGTGGGAATACAAGGACACCACACAGGAGGAATACAAGTAGACACCCACAGGAGAAATACAAGACACACCACACAGGGTGGAATACAAGACCACCACACGTTGGCATACAAGAGACACCACACAGGTGGGAATACAGGAGAAGCCCACACAGTGGAAATACAGAGACACCACAGGTGGAATACAAGAGACACCACACCAGGTGGAAAACAAGGGTGGGGGGTGTGTGCCCCCACCCCCCCCCCCCCCCCCCCCCCCCCCCACCCACACCCCCCCCCACACTAGGGGGGAGAGCCACATCAGGTGAATACTAAGAGACCCAAAACCACACAGGCTGGACTACAGAACACACCACACAGGTGGAATACAAGAGACGCCCACAGGCTGGATACATGAGGGGGGGAGGGGGGGGGGGGGGGGGAACACCAGAAACTCGGATATAAAACCTCCCCGCAAACCTCTCCTTACCAACCTCAACAGAACAACATGACCATACACAAGGCACAGATCACTCTTTGATGTTGTTCGGGTCCATCTCACACTAAGTAAAAAACTCATTACACATAAAAGGCCCAAAAAATCATGGAATTCATACTGGAATATAAAAGAAATACTGTCTGTTTATAAAAAATTCAAGACTCTTCTTCAAACCCCCTTACTCCCCACAAATAAATAATACTGAATAACTGAATCTTCATAACATGTATAACCTATGGACCCTATCAAACTATGTTTTTTTTTAATTACCTTATCATTCTCTTGAATGCCACAGTAACTCATCTATGACCATATGACTCGTTTCTTAATACAAAATCTAATGATTTTACTCAATCTGATTCGAATATATTATACATTTCGATATGCTACCAATTTGTACAGCTTTAATGCTTATTTGAATAATTCATTGTACGTCATGTTGTAATTGTTTACTGTAATTTTTTACCACTGATATTCATTGCTTAGTTAATCTTAAGTTAAGTTTAAGCCTGCTCCATAATGACTGGAAAACAAGGGGGGCCTTTGGCATGTACTACCCACACACTATATTCTTTGTGCAACTATGTATCATGGCCAAATAAAAAAAAATAAAAAAAATAAAGCAATTTTGCAAATAATTACAGACCGGTATCACAATAGCACTAACATCCAACATCATAAAATTCTTTCAGAAGGGTTTAAGAAGACAAGATCCGCCAACCACTCGGACACGGGGAACATCCATCAGTTACAAAATCAGGCAATCAACGGGTTTAGAGCAGGTCGCTCCTGCCTGTCCCAGCTATGAGACCACTAGACAAGGTCTTGGATTGCTCTGGGGACAAAACAAAATTGCGATTGCTGTATATACAGACTTTGCAAAAGCCTTCTTAACAATTGGATCACGTGTAATAGCACACAAAATGCGAGATTAAAGATATAACAGGAAAAGTGGGTATGGATCTATAACTTTATAACAAATAGACCCCAAAGAGAATAGTAAACAGAAAGTAAAGTCAGAAAAGGCTACAGTAGTGAAAAAGCTCTGCCTCCACCAGGCCACAGTACTCCCAACCATCGCCTCCCCATGACAGAGATGTAAGTCAAAACACCGTTTGTTCTCCTTTGCTGATGATGCCAGAATTTGGAACGACAGTGTTCATCCATTGACGATTACTGCAATCTCCAAGCAGCCATCACCAAATCTTTTAAATGGGGACTCAGAAAAATGATAAGCTCAATGAAGACAATTTACACTTACTCAGCTATGGAAAACTCCAGGAAATTAAAACTGGCTCAGAGGTATAAATAAATTACAACCCCACGCAGTAGGCGAAAAGATAAACAATGTATTACCACGAATCTTTCTAGGAAATATAGGACAGCAATGAAACCCTTGAAATCTAGGGATGCCAAGCCAATGATGATTCCTTTTCAAATCAGCTTGTCTTTCTAGGTTGGAGTATTGCTGTACACTAAAGACCCCTTTTACGGTAGGGCGAAATACAGATTTAGAGAGGAACTTTCATAAACGTGTAAGTACAAGTAAAGGCACTTAAATACTGGGAACGACTGAAGTCACTTGATATGTAAAAAAACTTTTTTTCGAATGCAGGCGGGGAAAGAAAGATATATGATAATTACATTTGGAAAATCCTGGAATTAGTGCCCAAATCTGCACCACGATATCACTCCCAACGAAAGCAAAAGACTCGGCAGGTAGAGCAGCATATCCCAATGAAAGCTGACGGCCAGAGCAATAACAGCCAAGTTGATAGGCCAGATCACCCAAGACCTGGTCATGGAAGGAGTCGCGGGGGCGTTGACCCCTGGAGCGCCCTCAGGTAAACTCTCCTTGGACTAGTGACGGTTGGTATATAGTCTTCACTTAGTTATAACAAGAGGATCAGTGAAGTAAAGAACTATTTAAGTAGAGACATAATGTGGGTCAGGTGGTGAGTAAACTTAGCATTAAGTGTCCTTGAGTGATATTAAAAATATGTGTGTTTGTTGTTGTTGTGTGGGATGTTAATGCTTTATATCTGATGTGTTCTTGTTGCTTTTGTTTTTGTGTGGTGCTAAGGTGGAATACAAGAACCACACAGGTGGATACAAGAGACACACATAGGTGGGATACAAGAGACGCCACCACAGGTGGAATACAAGAGACCAACACTGGTGGAATCAAGAGACAAACCACACAGGTGGGAATACAAGAGACACCCACACAGGTGGAATACAAGGAGGACGCCACAGACTAGGTGGAATCCAAAGAGACGCCACTCAGGTGGAATACAAGAGGACACCACAAGGTTGGAATACATGTAGACGCCCAACAGGGGAATTACAGGAGACACCACACAGGTGGAATACAAGAGACGCCACACAGGTGGAATACAAGAGACACCACACAGGTGGAATACAAGAGAAACGCCACACAGGTGGAATACAAGAGACACCACACAGGTGGAATACAAGAGACACCACACAGGTGGAATACAAGAGACGCCACACAGGTGGAATACAAGAGGCACCACACAGGTGGAATACAAGAGACGCCACACAGGTGGAATACAGAAAACGACACACAGTGGAATACAGAGACACCACACAGGTGGAATACAAGAGACACCACACAGGTGGAATACAAGAGACGCCACACAGGTGGAATACAAGAGGCACCACACAGGTGGAATACAAGAGACGCCACACAGGTGGAATACAAGAGGCACAACACAGGTGGAATACAAGAGACGCCACACAGGTGGAATACAAGAAACGCCACACAGGTGGAATACAAGAGACACCACACAGGTGGAATGCAAGAGACGCCACACAGGTGGAATACAAGAAACGCCATCAGGTGGAGGAATACACGAAACGCACACAAGTGGAATACAAGAAACGCCACACAGGTGGGAAACAAGAAAACGCCACACAGGTGGAATACAAGAAACGCCACACAGGTGGAATACAAGAAACGCCACACAGGTGGAATACAAGAAACGCCACACAGGTGGAAACAAGAAAAACGCCACACAAGGTGGATGGAGGAATACAAGAAACGCCACACAGGTGGAATACAAGAAACGCCACACAGGTGGAATACAAGAAACGCCACACAGGTGGAATACAAGAAACGCCACACAGGTGGAATACAAGAAACGCCACAAAAGGTGAAATAACAAAAACGCCACACAGGTGGAATACAAAGAAACGGCACACAGGTGGAATTACAAGACACGCCACACAGGTGGAATACAAGAAAACGCCACAAGGTGGAATCAGAGACGCCACACGGTGGGAAAACAAGAGACACCACACCAGGTGGATGTGGAAATACAAGAAGAAAAACGCACACAGGTAGAATACAGAAAAAGCCACACAGGTGGAATACAAGAAACGCCACACAGGTGGAATACAAGAGACACCAAACAGGTGGAATACAAGAAACGCCACACAGGTGGAATACAAGAAACGCCACACAGGTGGGAATACAAGAAAAACGGCCACACAGGTGGAATACAAGGATAACGCCACACATGTGGAAACAAGAAAGCCACAAGTAAAGGAAGTACAGAAACGCCACAGGATGGAATACAAAGAAACGCCACACGGTGGAATTACAAGAACGCCACACAGTGATACAGAAACCGGCCACCACAGGTGGAATAAAGAGCGCCACACAGGTGGAATACAAGGAGACGCACACAGTAGGAATACAAGAGAACGCACACAGGTGGAATACAAGAGACGCCACACAGGAGGAATACAAGGAGGCCGCACACAGGAGGGAATACAAGAGACGCCACACAGGTGGGAATACAAGAGCCGCCCACACAGGTGAATACAAGAAACGCCACTAGGTGGAATACAAGAGAAGAGACGGCCACACAGGTGGAATACAAGAGACGCCAACGGTGGAATACAAGAGACGCCACACAGGAGGAGAATACAAGAGACGCCACACAGGAGGAATACAAGAGACGCCACAAGAAGAGAGAGTAAAAAAATACAAGAAGACGTCCCCACAGGTGGATTAATACAGAGACCGCCACCACAGTGGAATACAAGAGGAAGCCCACAGGTGCGAATACAAGAACGCCACACAGGTGGAATACAAAGAGACGCACACAGTGGAATACAAAGAGACACAAAACAGGTTGGAATACAAGAGACGCCAACAGGTGGAACTACAAGGAGACGCTCCCCCAGGTGGAATACAAGGAAACGCCCACAGCAAGTGGAATACAGAGAAGAGACGCCGTACTCGGTGGAGAATCAAGAGAGCCAACAAAGGTGGAATACAAGAGACGCCACACAGGTGAAATACTAGAAGACCGCCCACACAGGTGGAATACAAGAGACGCCACACAGGAGGAAATACTAAGAACGCCCACACAGGTGAAATACAAGAGGACACCACACACGGGTGGAATACAGAAACGACCACACCAGGTGGTAATTACAAGAAAAACGCCTCAGACAGGTGGAATACAGAAAACGCCACACAGGAGTGAATGCATGAGACACCACACAGGAGGAATACATGAGGGAGACGCGCCAACAAAGGGAGGGAATACAAAGAAACGACTCACACAGGTGAATACAAGAAAAACGCCACATCAGGTTGGAATACAGAAACGCCACACAGGTTGGAATACAAGAAAACGCCCACACAGTTGGAATACAAGAAACGCCACACAGGAATGGAATAAATACAGAGTACGCACCACAGGATGTGAGATACAAGAGACACCAACACCGGTGGGAATACATAGAGACACGCCACACAGGTGGAAATCACGAAACCGACCACACAGGTGGAAAACAGAGGCACACACAGGTGGAAAAACAAGAGGACACCACACAGGGGGAAATAAAGAGACAAACCACACAAGGTGGAATACAAGAAACGCCGCACACAGGTGGAATACAAGAAGACGCCACACGGTGGTATCCCAACGAGACACCACATGAGGTGAATTCAAGAGGACGCCACACCAGTGGAATACAAAGAGACACACACAGGTGTTAATACAAGAGAACGCCACCTAGGTGGGAATACAAGAGACACCCACCGGTGGAATAAAGAGACGCCACACAGGTGGAATACAAGAGGCACCACACAGGTGGAAATATAAGAGACGCCCACAGGTGGAATACTCAGAGACTCCACACAGGTGAATACAAGAGACACCAACAGGTGGAAATACAAGAGGACGCACACAGAGTGGGAATACCAATGAGACGCCACAAAGGTGGAATACAAGAGGACGCCCAAAGGTGGAATACAAGAGACACCACACAGGTGGAAATACAAGAGACCGCCTACCACAGGTGGAATAAAAGAGAGACACCACAGTGCAGGTGGAATTACAAGAGACGCCACACAGGGTGGAATACAAGGAGACACAAACCGGTGGGAATAACAAGAGGCACCACACAGGTGGAATAGTGTAAGAGACGCCCCACTACAGGTGGAATACAAGAGATCGCCACCACAGGAGAGTGGAATACAAGAGGACTCACCAACAGGTGAATCAAAGAGGACGCCACACAGGTGGAATACAGAGGACGCCACACAGGTGGGGAATACAAGAGACGCCCAATCAAGGTGTGAATACAAGAGACACCAAACGGTGGTAAATACAAGGAGGACAACGCACACAGGGTGGGAATAAGAAGACACCTACACATGGTGGAATACAAGAGAAATCGCCACACAGGTGGAAATACATAGTGACGCCACACAGTGGAGATACAAGAGACACCACACAGGTGGAATACAGAAGATCCACACAGGTGGAAACAAGAGACACCACCACATTGGTGGAATACAAGAGACACACACAGGTGGGAAATACAAGAGACACCACACAGGTGGAATACAAGGAGGACGCCATCACATAGTGGAATACAAGAGACACCACAAGGAGAGAATACAAGAGACGCCACACAGGAGTGGAATACAAGAGAACGACTACCAGGTGGAATACAAGGACACCAACACAGGTGGAATACAAGAGACACCACACAGGTGGAATACATGAGGGCACCGGCACACAGGAGGCCTACAAGAGGACGCCAACACAGGTGGAATACAAGAGGCACCACACGGTGGAATACAGAGAACGCCACGACAGGGTGAATACAAAGAGGACTGCCACACAGTGGGCATTACAAGAGGCACCACACGAGGTGGATACAAGAGAATCACCACACGAGGTGGAATACAAGACGCACCTCACATGGATGGAATACAATATACGCCACACCAAGGTGGGAATATTCAAGAGACACCACCTAGGTGGGTAATTTTTAAGTAGACCACACTCGCAGGTGGAATACAAGAGGACGCCACACAGGTGGAATACAAGAAGACACCACACAAGGTGGAATACAAGAGACGGCACACAGGTGGAATACAAGAAAGAGACCAGAGACACCACACAGGTGGAGATACAAGAAGGGACACCACACAGGTGGAATTACAAGAAGCCGCCACACAGGTGGAATACAAGAGCACCTCACAGGTGGAAAATACAAGGTGGGCACCACACAGGTGGAATCAAAGACACCACACAGTGGAATACAAGATAACCACACAGAGTGGAATACAAAGTTAGGCACCACAAGGTGGATTGACAAGAGACACCCACACAGGTGGGCAGAATACAAGAGACGCCACACCGGTGGACTACAAGAGACAATCCACACAGGTGGAATTACAAGAGGCACCACACAGGGTTGGAATACAAGAGACACCACACAGGTGGATCAAGAGGCACCCCACAGGTGGAATACAAGAGACGCCTCACACAGGGGAATAAAGAACGACACACAGGTGGAATCAAGAGACGCACACAAGATTAGTGAAAATATGAAGAGACACCCACAGGTGAAATACAGCGACACACACAGGTGGAATACAAGAGACCGCCACACAGGTGGAATACAAGGATACACCACGCAGGTGTGTATGTACAAGAGGGACACCACACAGGTGGAATACAAGAGACGCCTCACAGATGGGAATACAGAAGAGACACCACACAGGTGGCAATATCAAGAGACGCACACAGGTGGAATCAGAGACGCCACACATGTGTGGAATACAAGAGACACCACACAGTGTGGAATACAGAGAGACACCACACAGGTGTGGACTACAAGAGACACACACAGGTGGAATACAAGAGACACCACACGATGGAATACAAGAGACACACACAGGTATGAATACCGAGGACGCCACAGGTGGATACAGAGCACACCACAAGGTGGAGAATACAAGAGAGCGCCCACACTGTGGTGGAATACCAAGAGACAACCACACAGGTGGGAATTACAAGGACACCACACAGATGGAATACAAGAGGACACTACACAGGTCTGAATACAAAGGAGACGCTACACAGGTGGAATACAAGAGGACACCACACAGAGGAATACAATGAGACACCACACAGGTGGAATACAAGACACACCACACTTGGTGGAATACAAGACACAACACACAGGTGAGGAATACAAGTGGGACGCACCACAGGTGGAATACAGGAGACACCCCCCCCCCAACCGCCCACAGGTGGAATACAAGAGACCCACACGGTGGAATACAAGAGACCCACTCAGGTGGAATACAAGGGACGCACAAAGGTGCGGAGCATAAAGTGCCACCACACAGTGGAATACAAAGACCACACCACACAGTGTGGATACAGGGACGCCACACCTGTGGATCAGTAGCACCACACGGTGGAATACTAAGACACACCACACAGGTGGAATACAAGAGAGACGCCACACAGGTGGAATACAAGAGACACACAAGGTTGGTATACAAGAGCACCACACAAGGTCGGAATTACAAGAGACGCCACACAGCTGCGAATACAAGAGACGCCACACAAGGTGAGAATACAAGGATACAGCATTACAGGTGGATACAAGAGACGCCACCAGGTGGAATACAAAGAGACACCACACGTAGGTAGGAGATACAGAGACGCACCACACAGGTGGAATAAAGAGACGCCACACAGGGTGGAATAAGAAGACGCGCCACACAGGTGGAATAAGAACTATAGACACAAACCAACAGATGGAAATACAAGAGACGCCCACACAGGTGCGAATACAGTGCACACCACACAGGTGAATACAAGAGACACCAACACAGGTGGAATACAAGAAGACGCCACAAGGTGGAAATTACAAGAGGACACCACACAGGTGGGAATACAAGAGAACCAACAGGTGGAATACAAGTGAGACACCACCCACATGGTGGAAAACAAGAGACGCCACACAGGTGGAATACAAGAGACACCACACAGGTGGAATACAAGAGACACCACACAGGTGGAATACAAGAGACACCACACAGGTGGGAATTACAAGAGACACCACAGGTGGGAATAACAAGAGAGACAACCACACAGGTTGGAATACAAGAGACGCCACACAGGTGAGAATTACGCAAGAGGACAACACACAGGTGGATACAAGACGACACCACACAGGTGGAATACAAGAGAAGAAACACCAAGAAGGTGGAATACAAGAGACGCCACACAGGTGGAATACAAGAGACGCCACACAGGTGGAATACAAGAGGCACCACACAGGTGGAATACAAGAGACACCACACAGGTGGAATACAAGAGGCACCACACAGGTGGAATACAAGAGACGCCACACAGGTGGAATACAAGAGACACCACACAGGTGGAATAACAAGAGACAATCCATCAGGTGGAATACACAGAGCAACACAGGTGTGAAAACATAGAGACACCCCACAGGTGGAATACAAGAGTGACGCACACAGGTGGAATACAAGTGACACCACACAGAGTGGGAATACAAGGACACCACACTAGGTGGAATACAAGAGAACGCCACACAGGTGGAATACAGAAGACACCACACAGGTTGGAATACAAGTGGGCACCACACAAGGTGAATACAAGTAGACACCACCACAGGTGGAATACAAGAGGACACTACCACACAGGAGGAATACAAGTGGCACCACCACAGGTGGGAATACAGAGACACCACACAGGTGGACTACAAGAGTGACGCCACACAGGTGGGAAATACAAGAGACAACCACACAGGTGGAATACCAAGAGGACACCAACAGGTGGAATACAAGAGACACTCACAGTGGAATACAGAAGAGGCACCCACACAGTGTGGAATACAAGAGACGCCACACAGGGTGGAAAAATACAAGAGACGCCACACAGGGGAATACAAGAGGACGCCTCTGTCAAAGTGAAAATAACAAGAGACACCTACCAGGTGAAATACAAGAGGACACACACAGGTGGATTACAAGAGACGCCACACATGGTACAATACAAGAGACAACACGCAGGTGGGGATACAAGAGACACACACAGGTGGGGGATACAAGGAGACGCACACAGATGGAATACAAGAGTCACCACAAGGTGATACAAGAGACGCACACAAGGAGTGAATCAAGAGACGCCACACAGGTGGAATTTACTAAAGAGACACCACACAGGTGGAATACAAGATGGCACCAAACAGGTGGAATACAGAAGCCACCACACAGTGGAATTACAAGAGGACACCACACGTGGAATACAAGAGACACCAACAGTGAGGAAAAAAATACAAGAGACGCTGACAAGTGGAATACAAGAGACACCACTACAGGTGGAATAAAAGGAGACGCCACACAGGTGAGAATACTAAGAGACACTCCCACACAGGTGGAATAAAGAGACACCACCACAGGTGGAATACAAGGAGAGACACCACACGGTGAAATACAATGAGAGCCACAGACAGGTGGAATACAAGAGACAGCCACACAGGTGATGAATACAAGGGACACCCACAGGTGGAATACAAGACACACCACACAGTGTGGAATACAAGACCACCACACGTGGAATTCAAGAGACACCCACACAGATGGGAATATAAGAGACCCTACAGGTGGAATACAAGAGACATCCACACACGGTGGGAATACAGAGACACCACACGATGTAATACTAAGAGACGCACAACCCCCGCCCGCTGGAATACAAGAGACACCACACAGGTGGAATACAAGACACACCACACAGGTGGAATACAAGAGACGCCACACAGGTGGAATACAAGAGACACCACACAGGTGGAATACAAGACACACCACACAGGTGGGAATGCGAGAGTCGCCATCACAGGTGGAATACACGAGAAACCAACACAGGATGGAAATACAAGAGAACACCACACAGTGTGGGAATACAAGAGACGCCACACAGCTGGAATACAAGAGACGCCACACAGGTGGAATACAAGACACACCACACAGGTGGAATACAAGAGACGCCACACAGGTGGAATACAAGAGACACCACACAGGTGGAATACAAGAGAACCACCAAGGTGGAATAAGCAAGAGACACCCACAACAGGTGGAATACAAGAGACGCCACAAGAGATACAAGAGACACACACACAGGTTGAATACAAGAGACGATCCACACAGGTGGAATACAAGAGACCACCACACAGGTGAATACAAGGAGAACACCACACAGGTGGAATACAAGAGACGGCACACAGGTGGATTTACAAGAGACACCCACAGGTGGAAATACAAGAGACACCACACAGGTCGGAATACAAAGAGGGACCCCACACAGGTGGAATACAAGAGACGCACACAGGTGGAAATACAAGAGGGACACCACAACAGGTGGAATATACCAAGAGACACCACACAGGGGAATACAAGAGACACCACACAGGTGGGACTCCAGAGACACAACACAGGTGGATAACAAGAGACACCACACGGTGGAATACAAGAGACGCCACACAGGAGGAATACAAGAGACACCACAAGGTGGATGGAATACAAGAATGCATACACCACAAGGTGGGAATACAAGATGACCACCACACAGGATGGGAATACAAGAGACGCCAACAGTTGGAATACAAGAGACACCACACAGGTGGAATACAAGAGATGCCACACAGGTGGAATACAAGACACACCACACAGGTGGAATACAAGAGACACCACACAGGTGGAATACAAGAAAACACAACCACAGGTGAGAATACTAAAGAGACGCCACACAGGTGGGAATACAGAGGCACCACAACAGTGGAATACAAGAGACGCAACACAGGTGGAATTACAAGAGGCCACAAACACAGGTGGAATACAAGAGGACGCCACAAGGTGGAATACAAGAAACGACACAACAGGTGGAATTACTCAAGAGACACCACACAGGTGGAATGCAAGAGGACGACACACAGGTTGGAATACACGAAAGCACACTAGGTGGGATACAAGAAACGCCAACAAGATGGGTGGAATTACAAGGAAAACGCCACACAGGTGGAAATACAAGAAAAGCCACACAGGTGGGGAATACAAGAACGCACACAGGTGGAATACAAGAATCGCCACAGGTGGAATACAAGAAACTCACACAGGTGGGATTACAAGAAACGCCACACAGGTGGAATAGAAAGAAACGCGTCACACAGGAGGAATACAAGAGAAGCACACATGGTGGAATTACAAGAGAACCAACAGGTGGAATACTAAGGAAACGGCCACACAGGTGGAATACAAGAAACGCCACACAGGTGGAATACAAGAAACGCCACACAGGTGGAATACAAGAGACACCAAACAGGTGGAATACAAGAAACGCCACACAGGTGGAATACAAGAAACGCCACACAGGTGGAATACAAGAAACGCCACACAGGTGGAATACAAGAAACGCCACACAGGTGGAATACAAGAAACGCCACACAGGTGGAATACAAGAAACGCCACACAGGTGGAATACAATAAACGCCCTAACGGTGATTACAAGAACGCCACACAGGTGGAATAGAAAGAAACGCCACACAAGTGGGAATACAAGAGACGCCACACAGGTGGGAATACAAGAGCACCAAACAGGTGGAATAAAGAAACGCCACACAGTGGAATACATGAAACGCCACACAGGTGGAAAATACAAGAAACGCCTCACACAGGTGGAAAATACAGAGACACCAACCGGTGGAATACAAGAAACGGCCACACAGGTGGAATACAAGAACGTCCACAACAGTGAATTCAAGAACGCCACTCAGGAGGAAATACAAGAAACGCCACAAGGTGGAAATAAAGAAGAAACGCCACACAGGTGGAATTCAAGAAACGCCACACAGGTGGGAATACAAGAAACGCCCACACAGGTGGAATACAAGATACGCAACAGGTGGAGAATACAAGAAACGTGCACACAGGGTGGAATACAAGAGACGGCCACACAGGTGGAATACAAGAGAGAACGCCACACAGGGTGGAATGTACAAGAGACGACAACAGGTGGAATTACAGAGACCCACACAGAGGAAAACAAGAGACGCCATCACAGGTGGAATACAAGAGACGCCAAAGATGGGAATTACAAGAGACGCACACACAGGTGGAATCAGAGAAACGCACACAGGTTGGAATACAAGGAGACGCCAACACAGGTGGATACAAAGAGACGCCACACAGGTGGGCAATAAAAGAGTAGACACACAGGTTGGAAATACAAGAGACGCCACACAGGGTGGAAAATACAAGACGACGCCACACAGGTGGATAACAATGAGACTCCTACAAGGAGGAATACAGCGACGCCACAACAGAGTGGAATACAAGAGACTCGCCACCGGATGGGAATACAAGAAACGCCACACAGTGGTGGGGAATACAAGAGACGCCACAAGGGGAAATACAAGAAACGCCACACAGGTGGAATACAAGAGACGCCACACAGGTGGAATACAAGAGACGCCACACAGGTGGAATACAAGAGACGCCACACAGGTGGAATACAAGAAACGCCACACAGGTGGAATACAAGAGACGCCACACAGGTGGAATACAAGAAACGCACACAGGTGGAATACAAGAGACACACTGAGAAGGTGGAATAACAAGAAACGCCACACAGGTGGAATACAAGAAAGAAAACGTAACTACAGGTGGATGGGAATACAAGAAACGCCACACAGGTGGAATACAAGAGACACCACACAGGTGGAATACAAGAGACGCCACACAGGTGGAATACAAGAAACGCCACACAGGTGGAATACAAGAAACGCCACACAGGTGGAATACAAGAAACGCCACACAGGTGGAATACATGAGAAAACGCCACACAGGTGGAATACAAGAAACGCCACAAGGTGGAATACAAGACGACGCCACACAGGGAGGAATACAAGAGACACCACACAGGTAGGAATACAAGAGACACTACACAGGTGGATATACAAGAGAAACGCCACACCAGGTGGAATACAAGAGGGCTCCAACACATGTGAATATCAAGCAGACACCAAACAGGGGGAATACAAGAGACACCCACAGGTGGCATCAGAAACGCCACACAGTGGAATACAAGAGACGCCACACAGGTGGAATACAAGAAAAACCCCCACACAGGGGGAATACAAGAGACGCCACACAGGATGGAATACAAGAGACACCCCACACAGGTGGAATTAAAAGAAACGCCACAAAGGTGGAATACAAAACGGGCGGACCCCCACCAGGTTGGAATACAAGAGAACGCCAACACAGGTGGAATCCCAGACCCACACAGGTGAATAAAAGGGAGACGCCACACGGGGTGGAATACAAAACGCCACACAGGTGGAATAAAGAACACCACACAGGTGGAATACAAGGACCCACACAGGTGGAATAAAAAAGACACCAACAGGGGGAAATAAAAGAGGACGCCACAACAGGTGGAATACAAGAGACGGGCCACAACAGGGGGAAAATACAAGAAACCCACCACAGGTGGAATACAAAAAGCACCACACAGGTGGAAATACAAGACCCACACAGGGGGAATACAAGAAACGCCAACAGGTGGAATACAAGAACACCACACAGGTGGGAAATTACAGAAACGCCCCACAAGGTGGAAATACAAGAACGCCACACAGGTGGAATACAAGAGAACGCCACACAGGTGGAATACAAGAAACCCACACAGGTGGGAATACAAGAAACCCACACAGGTGGATACAAGAAACACAGTGGGAATACAGGAACGCCACACAGGTGGAATAAAAGGACGCCACACATGGAATACAAGAGACCCCACAAGGTGGAAAAAAGAGACCCACACGGTGGAATAAAAGGACCCACAAGGGGAATACAAAAAACCCACAAAGGTGGAATACAAGAGACCCAACAGGTGGAAAACAAGAGAGCCACACAAGGGGAATCAAAGAAACCACACAGGGGGAATAAAAGGACCCACACAGGGGGAAAACAAAGAGACGCCACACAGGTGGAATACAAGAGACCCCACACAGGGGAATACAAGAAAACCACACGGTAAAATACAAGGGCCCACACAGGGGGAATACAAGAGCGCCCACGGTGGAATCAAAAGGACCCACGGGTGGAAAAACAAGAGACGCCACACAGGTGGAATACAAGATCGCCACACAGGTGGATACAAGGGGCCCACACAGGGGGAAAATACAAGAAACCACAAGGT
>NC_069427.1:47175228-47180228 GCF_026875155.1 Cherax quadricarinatus
GTGGGCGTCTCTTGTATTCCCCCGGGTGTGGGTCTTTGTATTCCACCTGTGTGGTGTCTTTGTTTCCCCCTGTGTGGCGTCCTTTTTAACCTGTGTGGTGTCTCTTGTTTTCCCCTTGTGGTGCCTCTTGTTTTCCCCACCTGTGGGGCTCTTTTTATTCCACCTGTGTGGTGTCTCTTGTATTCCACCTGTGTGGCGTCTCTTGTATTCCACCTGTGTGGTGTCTCTTGTATTCCACCTGTGTGGTGTCTCTTGTATTCCACCTGTGTGGCGTCTCTTGTATTCCACCTGTGTGGTGTCTCTTGTATTCCACCTGTGTGGTGTCTCTTGTATTCCACCTGTGTGGTGTCTCTTGTATTCCACCTGTGTGGTGTCTCTTGTATTCCACCTAGACCACACAAAAACAAAAGCAACAAGAACACATCAGAATAAGGCATTGTACATCCCACACAACAACAACAACGACACATGTTTTAAGTAGTCACTCAAGACACTTAAGTAGTCACTCAAGACACTTAAGGCTAAGTTACTCACCACCTGACCCACATTATGCCTCTACTTAAATATTTCTTTACTTCACTTGATGCCTCTTTGTTAATAACTAGTGAAGACGTATATACCACCAGTCACTAGTCAAGGCAGGATATACCTGGAGGGCGTTCCAGGGGTCAACGCCCCCGCGACTCTGTCCATGACCAGGTCTTGCGGTGGATCTGGGCCTGATCAACTTGGCTGTTATTGCTGCTGGCCGCACAGCTTTTCATTGGGATATGCTGCACTACCTGCCGAGTCTTTTGCTTTCGTAGGGAGTGATATTCGTGTGCAGATTTGGGACCAATCCAGGATTTTCCAAATGTATATTATCATATATCTTTCCCGCCTGCATTCGAAGAAGTAATGATCAAGTGACTTCAGTCGTTCCCAGTAATTAAGTGCTTTATTGTACTTACACGTTTAATGAAAGTTCTCTCTAAATTCTGCAATTTCGCCTACCATAAAAGGGGTCTTTAGTGTACAGCAATACTCCAACCTAGAAAGAACAAGTGATTTGAAAAGAATCATCATTGGCTTGGCATCCCTAGATTTCAAGGGTTTCATTGTCTGTCCTATTATTTTCCTAGAAGATGTGGTAAGTACATTGTTGTGATCTTTCGCTCTACTGTGTGGGTGTAATTTATTTTATACTCTGAGCCAGTTTTAATTTCCTGGAGTTTTCCATAGCTGAGTAATTGAAAATTGTCTTCATTGAGCTTATCATTTTCTGAGTCCCATTTAAAGATTTGGTTGATGTCTGCTTGGAGATATGCAGTATCGTCAATGGATGACACTGTCGTCCAAATTCTGGCATCATCAGCAAAGGAGAACACGGTGTTTTGACTTACATCTCTGTCAGTTGGGATGGGATGGTTGTGAGTACTGTGCCTGGTGGAGCAGAGCTTTTCACTGTAGCCTTTTCTGACTTTACTCTGTTTACTATTGCTCTTTGTGGTCTATTTGTTAAAAGGTTATAGATCCATTTACCCACTTTTCCTGTTATTTCTTTATCACGCATTTTGTGTGCTATTACACCGTGATCGCAATTGTTGAAGGCTTTTGCAAAGTCTGTATATACAGCATCGGCATTTTGTTTGTCCTCCAGAGCATCCAAGACCTTGTCATAGTGGTCCAGTAGCTGGGACAGGCAGGAGCGACCTGCTCTAAACCCATGTTGCTCTGGATTTTGTAACTGATGGATGTCCGAGTGGTTGGCGATCTTGCTTCTTAGAACCCTCTGAAAGAATTTTATGATGTGGGATGTTAGTGCTACCGGTCTGTAATTATTTGCAATTGCTTTATTTTTTTTATTTTTTTTTATTTGGACATGATACATAGTTGCACAAAGAAATATAGTGATTGGGTGTACATGCCAAAAGCCCCTTGTATACAGAGCATTATGGACAGGCTTAAAATTAACTTAAGATTAACTAAGCAATGATATATTCAGTGGTAAAAATTACAGTAAACAAATTACAACATGACGTACAAATGAATATTTCAAATAAGCATTAAAGCTGTACAAATTTGTAGCATAACAATGTATAATATAATCGAATCAGATTGAGTAAAATCAATGATTTGTAGTTTAGAAACAAGTCATATGGTCATTAGATGAGTTACTGTGCATTCAAGAGAATGGATAATGTAATTAAAAAAAAACATAGTTTGATAGGGTCATAGGTTATACATTTATGAGATACAGTTATTCAGTATTTATTTAGTTGTGGGTGAGTAAGTGGGTTTTAAGAAGAGTCTTGAATTTATAAACAGACAGTATTTCTTTTATATTCACAGGTAATGAATTCCAGATTTTTTGGGCCTTTTATGTGAAATGAGTTTTTACTTAGTGTGAGATGGACCCGGACAACATCAAAGAGTGATCTGTGCCTTGTGTTATGGTCATGTGTTCTGTTGAGGTTGGTAAGGAGAAGTTTGAGGGGAGGGTTTATATCCGAGTTCGGTGTTCTATGTATGTAGTAGGTACAATAATAAGTATGGATATTTTGTACGGTGAGTAAGTTTAGAGTTTTGAATATTGGTGGAGTGTGCTGCCTGTAGTGGGAATTTGTTATCATTCTGACTGCAGCCTTCGTAGAGTGGGGCTATGTCTGTTGTTTTTAGTGAGTGTGGGATGACCCGTGTGTTCATGCTGCCTCTGAACATGGAGTCCCGCGAGTCTGGGCCTGGGGCAGAGTGCATGACCATGTCATTTATTGCTTTTTTCAAAGTTCTGTGGTGTTAGAATTATATCAGAAATTATTGAATTAACCAAATTTTGAGTCTGCCATTAAAAAAATAATGTAGATTGTCAGCCCTTAGTCTGATAAACGGCTCACTAAATGATGAGTCATATTGGCACGTTAGTATCTCACTCATTTCTTTGATATCTTCTGTGTAAGTCCCATCTAGTGTCAGCAAGAGCCCAATACTGGACGTTATTTTTGCTCTAGATTTGACATAAGAAAACTTCTGTGAGTCTTCGCCTGTACAGTGAGCGTCTCTTTCTAATTTACTTCATGTCTTCTTGTCTTCTTTTTTTTCTTAGGGGAATGTGCCTTGAGCAGACCTCAAGTGCCAGAGTTAATTCTTTCTAAGTAAAATTTTTGATTCATGTTGTTTAGTATATCTTCCCAGCATGTTTCATTTAAGACATGGTTAATTTGCTCACTGTATGTTTCTCATATTGAAGTTAAATTTGGTGAAGGAACCATCACAGCTGATCTAATTTTGCTGGTCAGGAGTTCTGCACATACATGTCCGTACTTCAGTTATGTTGTGATCTGAGTGTCTTTGACACTGTTATATTTCGTACCAGATCAGCATTATTAGTAAAGATAAGCTCAAGTGTATTTTCCAGTCTTGTTGGCTCTATTATTTGCTGGTTTAAGGTAAATTTGTTGCAGAGATTCAGTAGCTCATATGTGTGTGAATTTTCATCTGAGCTGCCTCCTGGGGTGATCCCGGCATAAACATTGTTTGCCACTTTTCTCCATTTTTAGTGTCTTAAGCTGAAATCACCCAGCAACCAGATATTTAGGGCTGGGGTTGGAAGATTTTCCAGGCAATAGTCAGTTTTCAAAATCTGTCCTTAAATTGTTGGAAAAGCTGTGTCAGGTGGCTTGTATACAACCACAATGACAAGGTTTAAGTTTTTAATCTTTACTGTCAATACTTCAACTACATCATTTATGGTGTCCAGTAATTCCGAGCAAATGAGTGACTCTGTGACATATAGGCCAAGTTTCCCTTGTTGTCTGTTCTTTCCGTTGCATCTGAATAAGTTGTATCCTGGGATCCATATTACTTTGTCAAAGTGATCCTTTATGTGGGTCTCTGTGAAAGCTGCAAACACAGAATTTGGCTCTGTGAGGTGATGGTTTTAGATCCTGTATATTTGCAAATGCAAATGTTGTCGTATTCATGGTATGTAAGGAGACTTTATTTGTTGCCGCTGGGAGCGCTTGAGGTTCCTAAACCTGTATTCCCTGGAACGCAGGCGGGAGAGATACATGATTATATACACCTGGAAAATCCTAGAGGGACTAGTACCGAACTTGCACACGAAAATCACTCACTACGAAAGCAAAAGACTTGGCAGACGATGCAACATCCCCCCAATGAAAAGCAGGGGTGTCACTAGCACGTTAAGAGACCATACAATAAGTGTCAGGGGCCCGAGACTGTTCAACTGCCTCCCAGCACACATAAGGGGGATTACCAACAGACCCCTGGCAGTCTTCAAGCTGGCACTGGACAAGCACCTAAAGTCAGTTCCTGATCAGCCGGGCTGTGGCTCGTACGTTGGTTTGCGTGCAGCCAGCAGCAACAGCCTGGTTGATCAGGCTCTGATCCACCAGGAGGCCTGGTCACAGACCGGGCCGCGGGGGCGTTGATCCCCGGAACTCTCTCCAGGTAAACTCCAGGTATACAAGAAAAAGGGTTACTAGCCCCTTCCTCCCAGCATTTTAGTCGCCTCTTACGACGCGCACGATTTATGTAGGAAGAATTCTGTTCCATTTCCTCATGGAGATAAGAAACAAACAAGAACAAGAACTAGCAAGAAAATAGAATTAAACCCAGATGGGTATGTGTATATACATGCATGTGTATGTATGTGTAGTGTGACCTAAGTGTAAGTATAAGTAGCAAGATATACCTGGTATCCAGCATGTTTATGAGAAAAAAAACACACCAGCAATCCTACCATCATGTAAAACAATTACAAGTTTCCCCTTTACACTCATTTTTCTAAAAGAAAAACTCACTCCATCACTGTCTTTCCAGAGGCGTGTCAACACTGCAGCTCAAGCTTGTAAATATCCCCATTCCTTCTTCAGATTGCTGGCACTGGCAGTGTACTTCCCACCTCTAGGACTCAAGTCCAGCTAACCGGTTTCCTTAACTACCTTCAAAATGTTCCCATGCTCAGATATCAACAGCAAGTAGTCATAAAAACTATTTAT
>NC_069427.1:47185228-47192728 GCF_026875155.1 Cherax quadricarinatus
AGTAAGCTAAATCTTCACAAGTGTGGCATCAGCTAGAGGTATGGAAGGAAGTTTTTTTTAATTTACGGGAGAGAGTTTCGGGCTGCGTGGTCACTGTCCCATTACTCGCCTCATTTTTGTTTTTCTGGGAAGGATGTAAATCTGAAATATGTAATCTCTACTTATGTATTGCTGTAACTGGTACTTAAAACAGAGCAGATCTTTTCTCTATTACACTAGAGCTGAGGTCTCCTTCAATAATCATTTAAATATTCTCCGTTAATTAAATGGTCACCAACTCTCCCCTTCACTCCACATACTCACACTACACCATCAGTGAAACAAAGGGCATATATCACAGAGGTAGGATTTAGTACTCTAGCTCTTTAAATGTACTTCTCTTAAAGAACATTTCTGATATATTAAATGTTTTTCATCAAAGAGAATTATCTATATATAAATAATAATGTAGTAAGAGTATTCGATAAATAAGTCAGATACACACAACTGACTGGAGGTCACTGAATTATGTGAAGGTAATAAACGCAGGTAATATATTGAGAGAGTTAATGAATGGGAAATATCGACCTTGTACTCACAGGGTAAGTCCTGAATATTAAGGAGGAAGCAGATTTTCTTATCGTTCTTATCGTAATGTAGCAGAAAGGTTCCGTGTGTACGGTTCATACTAACTACTTTTAAAATCTTCTCTGTCTCTCCTATCTTTCACAAAGAAAAATTATATGTGCGAGGTTTTATGTAATATATTTTATTCACCTTTACCAATATCTTCATGGGTCGTCTCACGTTCTTGACTAATTACACCAGCAAGGTTGTTGACTAATTACACCAACAAGGTTGTTGACTAATTACACCAACAAGGTGTTGATTAATTACACCAACAAGGTTGTTGACTAATTACACCAGCAAGGTTGTTGACTAATTACACCAACAAGGTTGTTGACTAATTACACCAACAAGGTTGTTGATTAATTACACCAACAAGGTTGTTGACTAATTACACCAACAAGGTTGTTGACTAATTACACCAACAAGGTTGTTGACTAATTACACCAACAAGGTTGTTGACTAATTACACCAACAAGGTACCTTTACATCTGGGACGTAACTACTATGTCAAGTAGACAGATAACACCTCCACTAGTAGAGCTACACCTGGGAACTAGTTTGACTGCCTCCCTCCTATCATTAAGAGATTAAGATTTCGTTCGGATTTTTAACCCTGGAGGGTTAGCCACCCAGGATAACCCAAGAAAGTCAGTGCGTCATCGAGGACTGTCTAACTTATTTCCATTGGGGTCCTTAATCTTGTCCCCCAGGATGCGACCCACACCAGTCAACTAACACCCAGGTACCTATTTGCTGCTAGGTGAAAAGGACAACAGGTGTAAGGAAACGTGTCGAAATGTTTCCACCCACCGGGAATCGAACCCGGGCCCTCCGTGTGTGAAGCGGGAGCTTTAGCCACCAGGCCACCGGATGGTAAACATCCATTAGTCGCCCAGTAAGACTCAACGTGGCTCGCTGCATCAGCAACTAAACTCTCTGAAAACATCCTTACAAAAGATACATTTTCCGGATTCTATTGTATCCTTATCAGTTTAAACTATGCTAATCAGAGGAGCAAAGTCAACTCAGAGCAAGTTAAACCCTCCCATTTATGATCACGAAGACTGTTGCCCGGCACATCACTCTGCATTTCTGGAATGAAAGGAGATGGAATGTGCTTTTAAGGCAGACAAATTAATGACAATCTACAAAAATAATTTCTGATTTACTTAAACAATGGAACGGCATCATTGAAGGTATTATAACACACTTCAGACTCTTACTCGGTAGTATTGATCTTTCTCGAGGCCATCGTCAGTCACTTGTCAGTGGCAACACTCATGTTATGAGGTCATCGTCAGTCACTTGTCAGTGGCAACACTCATGTTATGAGGTCATCGTCAGTCACTTGTCAGTGGCAACACTCATGTTATGAGGCCATCGTCAATCACTTGTCAGTGGCAACACTCATGTTATGAGGCCATCGTCAGTCACTTGTCAGTGGCAACACTCATGTTATGAGGCCATCGTCAGTCACTTGTCAGTGGCAGCACTCATGTTATGAGGCCATCGTCAGTCACTTGTCAGTGGCAACACTCATGTTATGAGGTCATCGTCAGTCACTTGTCAGTGGCAACACTCATGTTATGAGGCCATCGTCAGTCACTTGTCAGTGGCAACACTCATGTTATGAGGTCATCGTCAGTCACTTGTCAGTGGCAACACTCATGTTATGAGGCCATCGTCAGTCACTTGTCAGTGGCAACACTCATGTTATGAGGTCATCGTCAGTCACTTGTCAGTGGCAACACTCATGTTATGAGGCCATCGTCAGTCACTTGTCAGTGGCAGCACTCATGTTATGAGGTCATCGTCAGTCACTTGTCAGTGGCAGCACTCATGTTATGAGGCCATCGTCAGTCACTGTCACTGATGACACTCATCTTCCGGGAGAACATACGAACATAGTTTCTGGAAAACTTAGCTGCTTCTCATACTTTGCTTGAAAAATTTCATTAAAATGAATAAATTAATGTGGTAGCAGCAAGAGTACGTACGACCCACATTTCATCAGTCCAGAAAGTCAATCATTATAATACCATGATAACTCAGATGTGTCACAAGGATGTTAGGAAGTATTTCTTCAGTCTTAGAGTTGTCAAGAAGTGGAACAATCTGGAGAGTGATAGAGTGGAGTCAGGAGCTTAGCATACTTTTAGGATGAGGTACGATAAACCTCGTCGACCAGGGAGACAGTGACCTAGTAGCGATCAGTGAAGAGGCGGGGCCAGGAGCTGTAATTCGACCTCTGCAACCACAAATAGACGAGTACAAATAGGTGTGTACACACACACACACACACACGCACACATACACATACACATACACATACACACACCCACACATACACACACACACACACACACACACATACACACACACACACACACACACACACACACCACACACACACACACACACACACACACACACACACACACACACACACACACACACACATGAGCTTTATCATACCTCTTCTTAAAGCTATGTATGGTACCTGCCACCACTACCTCACTTTCCAGACTATTCTACTTCCTGACAACTCTATGACTGAAGAAATACTTCCTAACATCTCTTTGACTCATCTGAGTCACACCTTGTACGTCAGGCCCATATTGGAGTATGCGGCACCAGTTTGGAACCCCACACCTGGCCAGGCACATAAGGAAACTAGAGAAAGTGCAGAGGTTTGCAACAAGACTAGTCCCAGAGCTAAGAGGTATGTCCTACGAGGAGAGGTTAAGGGAACTCAACATAACGATACTGGAGGACAGGAGGGATAGGGGGGACATGATAACGACATATAAAATACTGAGAGGAACAGACAAGGTGGACAGAGACAGGATATTCCAGAGATGGGACACAAGAACAAGGGGTCACAGTTGGAAGTTGAAGACTGAGATGAATCACAAGGATTTTAGGAAGTATTTCTTTAGTCACAGAGTTGTCAGGAAGTGGAATAGTCTGGGAAGTGATGCAGTGGAGGCAGGATCTATACATAGTTTTAAGAAGAATGATAAAGCTCATGGAGAAGATTAGCGCAACATATCATCGGAGCATAGCGTTTGAAAAGGATCAAGAAGGTCAGAGAGTACAACACTCTCAGCAAGGGGCGGAAGCGAGCAGTAATGAGACCTCCACTTCTCTGCCAGATGCACGTAATATTCACCTAGTTAGTGTTGCATGGGGCTGCAATAGCACCAACGAAGACCATCGAGAACGTCTTGACGAATTCCACAAGTGAAGGTGTAGTGCTACCTAACGAATGTGAGTCGACTACTGGGAACTTCACGACGGACGTCGTGATGTTCCCAGATAACTGCTGCAGCATACGGGCGCCTGACAAACCTGAGAATAGCGTTCCGATACCTTAGTAAGGAATCGTTCAAGACACTGTACACGATATACGTCAGGCCCGTACTGGAGAATGCAGCACCAGTTTGGAACCCACACCTGGTCAAGCACGTCAAGAAATTAGAGAAAGTGCAAAGGTTTGCAACAAGACTAGTTCCAGAGTTAACGGAAATGTCCTACGAAGAAATGTTAAGGGAAATCGGCCTGGCGACACTGGAGGACAGGAGGGTTGGGGAGACATGATAACAACATACAAAATATTGCGATGAACTGACAAGGTGGACAGAGACAGGATGTTCCAGAGATGGGACACAGCAACAAGGGGCCACAATTGGAAGCTGAAGACTCAGATGAGTCAACGAAATGTTAGGAAGTATTTCTTTAGTCAAAGAGTTGTCGGGAAGTGGAATAGTCTGGCAAGGGATGTAGTATACCTGGAGTATACCTACAGAGAGTTCCAGGGGTGAACGCCCCCGCGGCCCCATCTGTGACCAGGCCTCATAGTGAATCAGGGCCTGATCAACCAGGCTGTTACTGCTGGCCACACGTAATTCAACGTAAGAACCACAGTCCAGCTGGTCAGGTAATGACTTTAGGTGCCTGTCCAGTGCCAGCCTGAACACAACCAGGGGTCTGTTGGTAACATCCCTTTTGGTAGTTTGGAGGCAGTTGAACAGTCTTGGGCCCCTGATACTTATTGGGCGTGCCTCTTAACGTGCTAGTACACCCCCTGCTTTTCATTGGGGGGATGTTGCATCGTCTGCCAAGTCTTTGCTTTCGTAGTGAGTGATTTTCGTGTGCAAGTTTGGTACTAGTCCCTGTAGGATTTCCAGGTGTATAAAATCATGTATCCTCCCGCCTGCATTCCAGGGAGTACAGAAACTTCAAGTGTTCCCAGTAACGAGGTTTTTTATCTCCGTTATGCGTGCCGTGAAGGTTCTCTGTACATTTGCTAGGTCACCCAATTTCACCTGCCTTGAAAGGTGCTGTTAGTGTGCAGCAATATTCCAGCCTAGACAGAACAAGTGACCTGAAGAGTGTCATCATGGGCTTCGAAACCCTATTTTTGAAGGTTCTCATTTTTCCATCCTGTCATTTTTGTAGTAGAGATGCGATTGATCAAATGTTATGGTCCTTGAAGGTGAGATCTCTGACATGAATCATTTCCCAGGTCTTTGACATTATTTCCCTTTCGCTCTATTGTGTAGTTGGAATTTGTTTTTCCTCCGAGGGAATTTTTAAATTTCCCCCACCTTTTCCATATCAGAGTAATTGAAATTTCTCATCATTAAACTTTACATTGTTTTCTGCAGCTCTTAAAAATTTGGTTGATGTCCACCTGGAGCCTTGCAGTGTCTGCAAGGGAGGACATTTGTCATGCAAATTTGGGTGTCATACGCAAAGGAAGACACGGTGCTGTGGCTGACATCCTTGTCTATGTCAGACATGAGGATGAGAAACAAGATGGGAGCGAGTACTGTGCCTTGTGGAACAGACCCTTTTCCCAACAGTGGGCCGCCTCAGATTTGACTCTGTTGACTACACTCTTTGTTTTCCCTATTTGTTGGGAAATTACAGATCCATCTACCGACTTTTCGTATTTTTAATTTTGTGCGCTATTACACAATGGTCACACTTGTCGAAGGCTTTTGCAATGTCTGTATATATTACATCTGCATTCTGTTTGTCTTCTAGACATACAGGAACAATAGTTGGGGCAGAGAGGAGCGACCTCCTCAAAAACCCATCTGCCCGGGGGTTGTGTAACTAAATGGGTATCTAGGTGGGTTGTGATCTTGCTTCTTAGGACCCTTTCAAAGATTTTTGTGATATAGGGATGTTAGTGCTATCGGTCTGGGAGTTCTTTGCTATTGCTTACTGCCCCCTTTGTGGAGTGGGGCTATGTCTGTTGTTTTTTTAGCAACTGTGGGATGACCCCCCGTGTCCATGCTCCCCTCTCCATAGGGGTGGTAAAAGCTCGTGATAGGGGCTTCTTTTCAGTTCTTTATGAACGGAGTTCCATGAGTCTGCCTGGGGCAAAGTCTTTTATCGCCTTTTCGAAGTCATTTGGCATCAGGATAATATCAGATAGGTTTGTGTCTTTCCAAATTCTGTCCCCTCTCTCATAAAAAAAATTTTCTTAAGTCTTCGACTGTCAGTCTGGTTAGCGCTCGCTGAAAAACGAGTCATATTAGACTTGAGTAGCTCACTTATTTCCTTTTTATCTTTATAGGGCTCATTCCGTTTAAGTAGGGCCCAATACTGGATTTGTTCTCCATCATTTCTTGACTCCTGTAAGATTCCTTTAACTTTAGTTCGATATTTGCTATTTCTCTGACCAGTGTCTCCCCACGTATTACAGATATATTGGCCTCTCGTACCACTTTGTTATTCTTTGCCTTCGCCTGTATAGGGGGCGCCTTTCTCTTTCTAGTTAAAATCTCCTCCTTTTCCTTAACGGAATATGCCTTCAGCATACCCCAAGTGCCAAGGAGTTAATTTGTTCTAGACATAGGGGAGGATCCATGTTGCTTAGTCTATCTTCCCATTTATATCATTTAGGACTTGGTTTACTTGGTCCCACCTTATGGTTTTTTTTTATTGAAGTTGAATTTTGGGTGAAGACTCCCTCGTGACTGATCATATTTTTGTCAGTCTGGTGCTCCATGCATACATTGTGGATCTATATTATGTTTTTGATCCGGTATGTTGTTTTTGATATAGTGACATTTCGTATCAGATCATCATTGTGAAGATGAGACCCAGCGTGTTTTTCCCAATCTTGTAGTTCTGTTATTGCTGGTTTAAGGCGAATTTATTTGCAGAGATTTAAAAGTCATGTTTTGTGAGTTTTCATCTGAGCTGCCTCCTATGTTATCTCTGCTACCACATTATTTGCTGTATTCCTCCATTTAGTGTCTTAGGTTTAAAATCCCCCAGAGTAAGATGTTGGGGCAGGGGGCTGGAAGATTTTCCACCAGGGGTAAATTTTCGAAAGCTGTATTTGGAATGTTTGGGACTTGCATATGGAGCTTGTGTACAACCACAATGACCAGGTTTGCTTCTGATCTTTACGCTTAATTTCAACTACATCATTGAGGCATTTAGTAGTTATTCAACTACATCATTTGAGCATTTAGTAGTTTTTTCAACAACATCATTTGAGGCATTAGTAATTATTTCAACTACATCATTGAGGCATTTAGTATTTATTCAACTACAACATTGAGGCATTTATTTAGTTTTAAAGCATATAAGTGACTGTATTTACAGTCCAACCCCCCCCCCCCCCCCTTTTGCCTGTTTCATTCTGTCACACTGTATAGCTGTAACCTGGATCTATCGTTGTTGTCCAAGTGACCTTTATGTGCTCTGTGAAAACCGCGACCATTGCCTTTGACTCTGTAACCCATCCACAAGAATTCATTTTTGTTATTTTTTGGGCTGCTTTAGACCCGTAAATTTTACAAAGATAAATGTCGTCTGATTGGTGGTAATTGTTGGTACAGGGGGAAGTCCTTTTTGCCTGCACTA
>NC_069427.1:47197728-47200271 GCF_026875155.1 Cherax quadricarinatus
ATTCACAACACGTATTATACAACATAATACTACAGCTGGTATATAACTGGTCATGGCTTCCACCTGCCAACACACGTATCCAGGACTTGGATATAAAATCTCAGGCGCCTAAAAGACCACAACAATACTCAAACATTAATTTAGGCAACTAACACGAGGTCTTATCATTGACTAAGAATAGATATTTACAATTCAAAGGTGGAACAGGATAACACTATAAGTCATAAAAAAATCCAATATAATAAAACACGTGCATAGACACATATAGTGCTACTGAAAAGCACACTGTAACACGGCATAAAGTATAAACAGAAAATAAGAAACAATTTATCTGTGCTGGAAGCACATCGTAATACAAATATACACCAACGACTTGCATCGAGGCATAAACGACAGCGATACATTCATAAAGCTGTATACACAAAGCTTTAACAGATATAGCGACGTCACTATCACATAGGAGACGCACATAATTCACGAGATCACGCAACATTCACTCACCTGGCATACACAATTAGACACTGCTGACCAGCCCGTTAGACAACTCCTGAACCTCACAACAATCTCAAATCACGTAACTCCAAGGCTTTATAGGCTGACGAGAAGTCTCTCTCCCAACTCCCCTCATATACCAATCTATTTCGACACTTTGTCCTATAAATCGTCCCCGCTAAAACCCAAATCCTTTTGTTACGACATGCCTCATAGCCCATGACACGTAAATATAATCGGCCACAACGTACGACACTGCACATTGTACCCGCATGTCAACCCCACCTACATCAAAACTCAATGCCCAGAGCGCCGACATGCTGTACATTCTACAAGATTGATGGACTGAACACATCGACTCCAGGTTGAGGGACTGATTACCTCATTCTCCTCCTCTCCTTACGCCTTCCTCTTTGTATTGGACTGATGAAGCCACTGTGTGGCGAAACGTTTCCTGAATAAAAATTCCCATATGCTGCATAAGTGTCTCAATCTTCATTGCTGTGTGAAAGTTAAGACACATGTGCAACATCTGGATATCTTTATTGTAGTAGACGTTTCGCCATCCAGTGGCTTTATCAATACAGATTCTAGGACATAATAGGAAGACAGTAGAACTATATACAAAAGATGAGGTAATCAGTCCCTCGGCCTTGGAGTTAGTGTTCACAGCATCGTGGTGGAGGAGAGTCTGGAGCAAAGGCAAGAAGACTGGCGCTTTTTATAGGCGTCAGTGAATGGGACGGGCAGCAGACGAGGGCAGTCACTGGTAGGCGGGATTCCCCAGTGGAAGTAGGTCCTTCCCAAAGAGATGGGTTAGTTGCAGCAGCCGTGAAGAAGGTCTTGTAGATGTCCTCTGAACCAAGATTCCATGATGTTGCAGTGTCTGACAAGTTGTGCAAGAAAGGTATAAAATACCGACAATATGAAAGTTAAGACACATGTGCAACATCTGGATATCTTTATTGTAGTAGACGTTTCGCCATCCAGTGACTTTATCAATACAGATTCTAGGACATAATAGGAAGACAGTAGAACTATATACAAAAGATGAGGTAATCAGTCCCTCGGCCTTGGAGTTAGTGTTCACAGCATCGTGGTGGAGGAGAGTCTGGAGCAAAGGCAAGAAGACTGGCGCTTTTTATAGGCGTCAGTGAATGGGACGGGCAGCAGACGAGGGCAGTCACTGGTAGGCGGGATTCCCCAGTGGAAGTAGGTCCTTCCCAAAGAGATGGGTTAGTTGCAGCAGCCGTGAAGAAGGTAGATATCCAGATGTTGCACATGTGTCTTAACTTTCATATTGTCGGTATTTTATACCTTTCTTGCACAACTTCATTGCTGTCTTGGTTTAAGGTTGCTGCTTACCATAACCCCCAAGTCCTTTTCGCAATCTGTATGGCTAAGTTCTACATCATTTAACTTATAAGTACTAGGGTTATGGGCACTCCCAAGCTGCAGAACCTTGCATTTATCTACATTGAACTGCATCTGCCACTTTTCTGACCAAGAATAGAGTTTGTTTAAATCCTCCTGAAGTTCCATAACATCTACGTTTGAATCAATTATCCTACCTATCTTTGTGTCATCGGCGAATTTGCTCATATCACTAGTAATTCCCTCATCAAGATCATTGATATATATTATAAGAACATAAGAACATAAGAAAGGAGGAACACTGCAACAGGCCTGTTGGCCCATACTAGGCAGGTCCTTTACAATTCATCCCACTAACAAACATTTGACCAACCCAATTTTCAATGCTACCCAAGAAATAAGCTCTGATGTGCAAGTCCCACTCAAATCCAACCCCTCCCACTCATGTATTTATCCAACCTAAATTTGAAACTACCCAAAGTCCTAGCCTCAATAACCTAACTAGGTAGACTGTTCCACTCATCTATACCCTATTTTTCCCAAAACCATACTTTCTATGTCTTTCTAAATCTAAAATTATCTAATTTAAATCCATTACTGCGGGGGCTCCCCTTGGAGAGATATCCTCAAGACCTTGTTAATATCCCCTTTATTAATACCCATCTTTTTCCCCCTTA
>NC_069427.1:47200771-47217727 GCF_026875155.1 Cherax quadricarinatus
TGTTTTTCCGTTTTTGGGGGTGTTTTGTGTTTTGTTTTGTGTGTGTGCTCTTTTGTGTTAGGTTTGTGGGGTTGTGCTTGTTTGGTGCGTTGTGTGTGTGGGGTTGTGTTTGGTTGTGTGGTGTTGGGGGTGATCTGGTTTGTGTGGGTTGTTGTGTCTGTTGTGGGGGTTTTGTGTTGTGTTGCTGTTGTGTGTGTGTTTTGGTGTTTCGGTTTGGGTTGTGTGGGGTTGTTTTGGGTTGTTTTGGTTTTGTTGTTGTGTGGCTGTTTGTGTGTCGGGTTGTGTGTGGGGTGTTTTGGTTTTGTTGTGTGGGGTGTGTTGTGCGTGTTGTGGTGGTTGTGTGGCTTTGTTTTTGGTGTTTGCGGGCTTTGTTGTGTTGTTTGTGTGTGTGTTGTTTTGTTGTTTTGTTTGTGTGCTTTGGGGTTTGTGTTGGGTTTGTGTGGGGGGTTTGGGGTGTGTTTGTGTGTGTGTGCTTGTGTGTTGTGTTCTGTGTTTTGGGTGCTGTGTTTGTGTAATGGGTTTGTGTGTGTCCCTTGTGGTGGTTTTGTGTGGTGTTGTGTGTTGTTGTGGTGGTTGCTTGGTGTGTACGTCTTGTGTGTGTGTGTGTTGTTGTTGTGTTGGGGTGTTGTGTTTTGGCTGGGGTGTTTGTGTGGTTGTTGTGTGTGGTGCGTGGTGTGTGTGTGGTTGTGTGTGTGTGTGTGTGTGTGTACGTTTGTGTGTTGTGTGCGTGTGTAGTGTGTGTGTGTGTGTGGTGTGCGATGTGTGTTGTTGTGTGTGGTGTGTGTGTGTGTGTGTGTGTATGTGTGTGGAGCTGTGTGATGTGGTGTGTGTGTGTGTGTATGTATGTGTGTGTTGTGTGTGTGTGTGTGTGTGTGTGTGTGTTGTTGTGTGTGTTTGTGGGTGCGTGTGTGTGTGTGTGTGTGTGTGTGTGTGTGATTGTGGTGTGTGTGTGTGTGTGTGTGTGTGTGTGTGTGTGTACTCCACCTAATTGTGGTTGCAGGGGTCGAGACTCAGCTCCTTGGCCCCGCCTCTTCACTGATCGCTACTGGGTCCTCACTCTCTCTGCCTTCTCAGGCTTTTTCATACCTCTTTTAAAACTATGTATGGTTCCTGCCTCCATACTTTCACTTGCTGGGCTATTCCACTTTCCTGACAACTCTATGGACTGAAGAAATACTTTTCCTAACGTCCCTGTGACTGTCTGGTCTTCAACTTCCCAGTTCGTGACCCCTTGTCCCTTGTGGCCCTCTCTTGGAACATCCGATCTCTGTCCACCTTGTCTATTCTCGCAGTTTTTGTATGTCTTTATATGTCTCCCATGACCCCTCTCTCCTCCAGTGTTCGTCCAGTCCGATTATCCCATTAAAACCTTTCTCTACTACAATCCCATTAGCTTGTTACTAGGCAATAATCACACCAAATAACAAACTCAAACTTCTTTACGATCATTCATATATTTAACCCTTACATTATCATCAACACCCATAATTTTCTAACAAACACATTTTACATTTACTAGAAACTATACCTTATAAATTATCTTAACTCCTACACATTTATTCCCTTCTCCCTTAATCCATCATCCATAAAAAATTAATCATATATCCCCCTTTATCAATTTCACTTTTATAATTACACCCCCCTTACAATCACCCTTCTTAAGTACTTTATTATAATTTCCCACCTATCCTCTACACTTTACATCTTTCACCATTTCCCTACCCCACATATTTCATAATATCTACTCTAATCCATTTACTTTACCCACATTCCACACCTTTCCATTTATCATTCATTCCTCCTCAACCTCGTCCTAATTAATTCTCACATCCACATCCACTTCATCATCTTAACATTGACCACTTCATATACAATTCCTTCCATCATGTCTTAATATATCAAAAAATAGCACATTTCTATAACTGACCCCTTTTGTACCCTCTCTTATAGTCGCCAATTGATACCTCTTCCGTACCATGACCTCCCCCCCCCGCTTCTGCTGCCACCTGTCAGGTATTCCCTTATCCATTGCAGTGCCCTCCCTTTTACATGCGCCTGATCCTCCAGCTTCTGCACTAATCTCTTGTGGGGAACTGTTTCAGAGGCCTTCCTGCAGTCTGTGTGTGTGCGTGTGTGTGTGTGTGTGTTTGTGTGTGTGGTGTGTGTGTGTGTGTGTGTGTGTGTGGTGTGTGTGTGTGTGTGTGTGTGTGTACTCACGTATTTGTAATAACCTATTTGTGGTTGCAGGGGTCGAGACATAGTTCCTGGCCCCGCCTCTTCACTGATCGCTACTGGTCCTCTCTCTCCCTGCTTCATGAGCTTTATCATACCTCATCTTAAAATTATGTATGGTTCCTGCCTCCACTACATATGACAACAGGAAAATACAACCTCCCTTCCTGTAAGCTTTTCCACCCTGAAATGTGTCACTTTTCAGTACAGGAAAGAGAGTGCTGTAACTTATATTGCCAGACACACCACCTAAAAGGGACAAGAAGACACAGAACATCTAGACCATAGGACAACCTGGGTAGCCACAGCCACTCCAGAGAGCGAGGTTTTCTAGCGCCAGGAAGGAAAATAAGATGGCAGGAAATGACAGAAATTGTACGCCAACTCCAATCATTTCTTGAGTGGAATCAGTCGATGGCCTCCACTCTGAAACAACAGATAATAGTGCCAGGCAAAAAAGACCTTCCCCCTGTACCAACAATACCACCAATCAGACGACATTCATCTTTGTAAATATACAGGGTCTAAAGCCAGCAAAGAATAACAAAATACCATTCATCCGTGGACTGCTTACGGAGTCAAAGGCAATGGTCGCGGTTTTCACAGAGACCCACATAAAGGATCACTTGGACAACGAAATGTAGATCCCAGGTTACAGCCTATACAGATGCGACAGAATGAACAGGCAAAAGGGTGGGGGGGGGGGTTGGACTGTAAATTATAGTCACTTATATGCTCAAAACTACTAAATGCCTCAAATGATGTAGTTGAAATTTAAGCAATAAAGATCAAGAAGCAAAACCTGGTCATTGTGGTTGTACACAAGCCTCCACATGCAACGTCCCAACAATTCCAAGTACAGCTTTCGAAAATTGACCACTGGCTGGAAAATCTTCCAGCTCCTGCCCCCAACATCTTACTCCTGGGGGATTTCAACCTAAGACACCTAAAATGGAGGAATACAGCAAATAATGTGGTAGCAGAGATAACACTAGGAGGCAGCTCAGATGAAAACTCACACACACATGAGCTTTTAAATCTCTGCAATAAATTCGCCTTAAACCAGCAAATAACAGAACCTACAAGATTGAAGAACACGCTGGGTCTCATCTTCACAATGATGATCTGATACGAAATGTCACTATATCAAAAACAACATACCCGGATCACAACATAATATAGATCCACACATGTATGCATGGAGCACCAGACTGACAAAATATGATCAGTCACGAGGGAGTCTTCACCAAATTCAACTTCAATAAAAAAAAACCATAAGGTGGGACCAAGTAAACCAAGTCCTAAATGATATAAACTGGGAAGATAGACTAAGCAACATGGATCCTACCCTATGTCTAGAACAAATTAACTCCTTGGCACTTGAGGTATGCTGAAGGCATATTCCGTTAAGGAAAAGGAGGAGATGTAAACTAGAAAGAGAAAGGCGCTCCCTATACAGGCGAAGGCAAAGAATAACAAAGTGGCTACGAGAGGCCAATATATCTGTAATACGTAGGGAGACACTGGTCAGAGAAATAGCAAATATCGAACTAAAGTTAAAGGAATCTTACAGGAGTCAAGAAATGAGAGAACAACATCCAGTATTGGGCCCCTACTTAAACGGAATGAGCCCTATAAAGATAACAAGGAAATAAGTGAGCTACTCAAGTCTCAATATGACTCGTTTTTCAGCGAGCCGCTAACCAGACTGACAGTCGAAGACTTAAATAAATTTTTTATGAGAGAGAGACAGAATTTGGTAGACACAAACCTATCTGATATTATCCTGATGCCAAATGACTTCGAAAAGGCGATAAAAGACATGCCCCAGGCACAGACTCATGGAACTCCGAGTTCATCAAGAACTGCAAGAAGCCCCTATCACGAGCTTTTACCATCCTATGGAGAGGGAGCATGGACACGGGGGTCATCCCACAGTTGCTAAAAACAACAGACATAGCCCCTCTCCACAAAGGGGGCAGTAAAGCAATAGCAAAGAACTACAGACCGATAGCACTAACATCCCTATATCACAAAAATCTTTGAAAGGGTCCTAAGAAGCAAGATCACAACCCACCTAGATACCCATCAGTTACACAACCCAGGGCAGCATGGGTTTAGAGGAGGTCGCTCCTCTCTGCCCCAACTATTGTTCCTGTATGCTCTAGAAGACAAACAGAATGCAGATGTAATATATACAGACATTGCAAAAGCCTTCGACAAGTGTGACCATTGTGTAATAGCGCACAAAATAATAATACGAAAAGTCGGTAGATGGATCTATAATTTCCTAACAAATAGAACACAAAGAGTAGTAGTCAACAGAGTCAAGTCTGAGGCGGCTACTGTGAAAAGCTCTGTTCCACAAGGCACAGTACTCGCTCCCATCTTGTTTCTCATCCTCATGTCTGACATAGACAAGGATGTCAGCCACAGCACCGTGTCTTCCTTTGCGTATGACACCCAAATTTGCATGACAGTGTCCTCCATTGCAGACACTGCAAGGCTCCAGGTGGACATCAACCAAATTTTTAAGAGCTGCAGAAAACAATGTAAAGTTTAATGATGAAAAATTTCAATTACTCCGATATGGAAAAGGTGAGGAAATTAAAACTTCATCGGAGGATAAAACAAATTCCAACTACACAATAGAGCGAAGAACTAATGTCAAAGACCTGGGAGTGATCATGTCAGAGGATCTCACCTTCAAGGACCATAACATTTGATCAATCGCATCTACTACAAAAATGACAGGATGGATAATGAGAACCTTCAAAACTAGGGATGCCAAGCCCATGATGACACTCTTCAGGTCACTTGTTCTGTCTAGGCTGGAATATTGCTGCACACTAACAGCACCTTTCAAGGCAGGTGAAATTGCTGACCTAGCAAATGTACAGAGAACCTTCACGGCACGCATAACGGAGATAAAACACCTCAGTTACTGGGAACACTTGAAGTTTCTGTACTCCCTGGAATGCAGGCGGGAGAGATACATGATTATATACACCTGGAAAATCCTACAGGGACTAGTACCAAACTTGCACACGAAAATCACTCACTACGAAAGCAAAAGACTTGGCAGACGATGCAACATCCCCCCAATGAAAAGCAGGGGTGTCACTAGCACGTTAAGAGACAACGCAATAAGTATCAGGGGCCCAAGACTGTTCAACTGCCTCCCAACATACAAAAGGGATGTTACCAACAGACCCCTGGTTGTGTTCAGGCTGGCACTGGACAGGCACCTAAAGTCATTACCTGACCAGCTGGACTGTGGTTCTTACGTTGAATTACGTGTGGCCAGCAGTAACAGCCTGGTTGATCAGGCCCTGATTCACTATGAGGCCTGGTCACAGATGGGGCCGCGGGGGCGTTCACCCCTGGAACTCTCTGTAGGTATACTCCAGGTATACTACATCCCTTGCCAGACTATTCCACTTCCCGACAACTCTTTGACTAAAGAAATACTTCCTAACATTTCGTTGACTCATCTGAGTCTTCAGCTTCCAATTGTGGCCCCTTGTTGCTGTGTCCCATCTCTGAAACATCCTGTCTCTGTCCACCTTGTCAGTTCATCGCAATATTTTGTATGTTGTTATCATGTCTCCCCAACCCTCCTGTCCTCCAGTGTCGCCAGGCCGATTTCCCTTAACATTTCTTCGTAGGACATTTCCGTTAACTCTGGAACTAGTCTTGTTGCAAACCTTTGCACTTTCTCTAATTTCTTGACGTGCTTGACCAGGTGTGGGTTCCAAACTGGTGCTGCATTCTCCAGTACGGGCCTGACGTATATCGTGTACAGTGTCTTGAACGATTCCTTACTAAGGTATCGGAACGCTATTTCTCAGGTTTGTCAGGCGCCCGTATGCTGCAGCAGTTATCTGGGAACATCACGACGTCCGTCGTGAAGTTCCCAGTAGTCGACTCACATTCGTTAGGTAGCACTACACCTTCACTTGTGGAATTCGTCAAGACGTTCTCGATGGTCTTCGTTGGTGCTATTGCAGCCCCATGCAACACTAACTAGGTGAATATTACGTGCATCTGGCAGAGAAGTGGAGGTCTCATTACTGCTCGCTTCTGCCCCTTGCTGAGAGTGTTGTACTCTCTGACCTTCTTGATCCTTTTTCAAACGCTATGCTCCGATGATATGTTGCGCTAATCTTCTCCTGAGCTTTATCATTCTTCTTAAAAACTATGTATAGATCCTGCCTCCACTGCATCATTTCCCCAGACTTTTCCCACTTCCTGACAACTCTGTGACTAAAGAAATACTTCCTAAAATCCTTGTGATTCATCTCAGTCTTCAACTTCCAACTGTGACCCCTTGTTCTTGTGTCCCATCTCTGGAATATCCTGTCTCTGTCCACCTTGTCTGTTCCTCTCAGTATTTTATATGTCGTTATCATGTCCCCCCTATCCCTCCTGTCCTCCAGTATCGTTATGTTGAGTTCCCTTAACCTCTCCTCGTAGGACATACCTCTTAGCTCTGGGACTAGTCTTGTTGCAAACCTCTGCACTTTCTCTAGTTTCCTTATGTGCCTGGCCAGGTGTGGGGTTCCAAACTGGTGCCGCATACTCCAATATGGGCCTGACGTACAAGGTGTGACTCAGATGAGTCAAAGAGATGTTAGGAAGTATTTCTTCAGTCATAGAGTTGTCAGGAAGTAGAATAGTCTGGAAAGTGAGGTGTGGTGGCAGGTACCATACATAGCTTTAAGAAGAGGTTGATAAAGCTCATGTGTGTGTGTGTGTGTGTGTGTGTGTGTGTGTGTGTGTGTGTGTGTGTGTGTGTGTGTGTGTGTGTGTGTGTGTGTGTGTGTGTATGTGTGTGTGTGTGTGTGTGTATGTGTGTGTGTGTGTATGTGTATGTGTATGTGTATGTGTATGTGTGCGTTGTGTGTGTGTGTGTGTGTACACACCTATTTGTACTCGTCTATTTGTGGTTGCAGAGGTCGAATTACAGCTCCTGGCCCCGCCTCTTCACTGATCGCTACTAGGTCACTGTCTCCCTGGTCGACGAGGTTTATCGTACCTCATCTAAAAGTATGCTAAGCTCCTGACTCCACTCTATCACTCTCCAGATTGTTCCACTTCTTGACAACTCTAAGACTGAAGAAATACTTCCTAACATCCTTGTGACACATCTGAGTTATCATGGTATTATAATGATTGACTTTCTGGACTGATGAAATGTGGGTCGTACGTACTCTTGCTGCTACCACATTAATTTATTCATTTTAATGAATTTTTTAAGCAAAGTATGAGAAGCAGCTAAGTTTTCCAGAAACTATGTTCGTATGTTCTCCCGGAAGATGAGTGTCATCAGTGACAGTGACTGACGATGGCCTCATAACATGAGTGCTGCCACTGACAAGTGACTGACGATGACTCATAACATGAGTGCTGCCACTGACAAGTGACTGACGATGGCCTCATAACATGAGTGTTGCCACTGACAAGTGACTGACGATGACCTCATAACATGAGTGTTGCCACTGGACAAGTGACTGACGATGGCCTCATAACATGAGTGTTGCCACTGACAAGTGACTGACGATGACCTCATAACATGAGTGTTGCCACTGACAAGTGACTGACGATGGCCTCATAACATGAGTGTTGCCACTGACAAGTGACTGACGATGGCCTCATAACATGAGTGTTGCCACTGACAAGTGACTGACGATGACCTCATAACATGAGTGTTGCCACTGACAAGTGACTGACGATGGCCTCATAACATGAGTGTTGCCACTGACAAGTGACTGACGATGGCCTCATAACATGAGTGTTGCCACTGACAAGTGATTGACGATGGCCTCATAACATGAGTGTTGCCACTGACAAGTGACTGACGATGGCCTCATAACATGAGTGCTGCCACTGACAAGTGACTGACGATGGCCTCATAACATGAGTGTTGCCACTGACAAGTGACTGACGATGGCCTCATAACATGAGTGCTGCCACTGACAAGTGACTGACGATGACCTCATAACATGAGTGCTGCCACTGACAAGTGACTGACGATGGCCTCATAACATGAGTGCTGCCACTGACAAGTGACTGACGATGACCTCATAACATGAGTGCTGCCACTGACAAGTGACTGACGATGGCCTCATAACATGAGTGCTGCCACTGACAAGTGACTGACGATGGCCTCATAATGAGTGCTGTCACTGACAAATGACTGACGATGACCTCATAACATGAGTGCTGCCACTGACAAAGTGACTGACGATGACCTCATAACATGAGTGCTGCCACTGACAAGTGACTGACGATGACCTCATAACATGAGTGCTGCACTGACAAGTGACTGACGATGGCCTCATAACATGAGTGCTGCCATGACAAGTGACTGACGATGGCCTCATAACATGAGTGTTGCCATGACAAGTGACTGACGATGACCTCATAACATGAGTGTTGCCACTGACAAGTGACTGACGATGGCCTCATAACATGAGTGTTGCCACTGACAAGTGACTGACGATGACCTATAACATGAGTGTTGCCACTGACAAGTGACTGACGATGGCCTCATAACATGAGTGTTGCCACTGACAAGTGACTGACGTGACCTCATAACATGAGTGTTGCCACTGACAAGTGACTGACGATGGCCTCATAACATGAGTGTTGCCACTGACAAGTGACTGGACGATGACCTCATAACATGAGTGTTGCCACTGACAAGTGACTGACGATGGCCTCGAGAAAGATCATACTACCCAGTAAGAGTCTGAAGTGTGTTATAATACCTTCAATGATGCCGTTCCATTGTTTAAGTAAATCAGAAATTATTTTTGTAGATTGTCATTAATTTGTCTGCCTTAAAAGCACATTCATCTCCTTTCATTCCAGAAATGCAGAGTGATGTGCCGGGCAACAGTCTTCGTGATCATAAATGCGAGGGTTTAAAATTGCTCTGAGTTGACTTTGCTCCCTGATTAGCATAGTTTAAACTGATAAGGATACAATAGAATCCGGAAAATGTATCTTTTGTAAGGATGTTTTCAGAGAGTTTAGTTGCTGATGCAGCGAGCCACGTTGAGTCTTACTGGGCGACTAATGGATGTTTACCATCCGGTGGCCTGGTGGCTAAAGCTCCCGCTTCACACACGGAGGGCCGGGTTCGATTCCCGGTGGGTGGAAACATTTCGACACGTTTCCTTACACTGTTGTCCTGTTCACCTAGCAGCAAATGGGTCCCGGGTTTTAGTCACTGGGGTTTTTGGGACGTTTTAAAGGACCCCAATAAAAAATTTTAAACCCTGTTGTGTTTTTGGGTTACCTTTGGGGGGTAATGGGGTTTAAAAACCCTTTTTGTAAAGGCAAAAATTTGTTGGTGTCAAGGGGGGGTTACTGTTATTGTAATTAGCCCCAAAATACCTTGTTGGTGTAATTTGTCAAAACTTGTTGGTGAAATTATAAAAATCCTTTTTGGTGTAATTAGTCAAAACCTTGTTGTGTAATTAGTCAACAACCTTGTTGGTGAAATTAGTCAAAAAACCTTTTTTGGGTTGTAATTTCAAAAACCTTGTTGGTGTAATTAGTCAAAAAACCTTTTTGGTGTAATTAGTCAACAACCTTGTTGGGTAATTATCAACAACCTTTTTGGTTTTATTAGTCAACACCCCTTGTTGGTGTATTAGTCAAAAACCCTTTTTGGGTTGTAATTAGTCAAAAACCCTTTTTGGGTGAAATTTTTCAACAACCTTTTGGGTTTTTGTAATTATCAAAAAACCTGTTGGGTGAAATTAGTAAACAACCCTTTTTTTTGGTGTAATTAGTCAACAATTTGGGTGTAATTAGAAACAACCTTGTTGGGTTTGTAATTACAAAAACCCTTGTTGGTTTTTAATTGCAAAAACCTTTTGGGTGTAATTAGCAACAATTTTGTTGGGAATTAGTAAACAACCTTGGTTGGTTTTTAATTAGTCAAAAAACCCCTTTTTGGGTAATTAGTAAACAACCTTTTTGGGTAATTAGTCAAAAACCCTTTGGGGGTGAAATTTAGTCAAAAACCCCTTGTTGGTTTGTAATTAGTCAACAACCTTTTTGGGGTTTTAATTTGTCAACAACCTTGTGGTGAAATTTATAAACAACCTTTGGGGGTTAATTGTAAACAACCTTTTTGGGTGAAATTAGCCCCAAAACCCTTGTTGGTGTAAATTGTCAACAACCTTTTTTGGGGTGTAATTAGCCAAAACCCTTGTTGGGAAAATTAGTAAACCAACCCTTGTTGGTGAATTAGTCAAAAACCCCTTGTTGGGTAATTAGTAAAAAACCTTTTGGTTTAAATTTAGTCAACAAATTTTTGTTGGGTTTTAATTAGTAAAACCCCCCCTTGTTGGGTAATTAGTAACAATTGTTGGTGTAATTAGAAAAACTTGGGTGAAATTTTGTCAAAACCTTGTTGGTGTAATTAAAACCCCCTTGGTTGGTGAATTAGTCAACAACCTGTTGGGTTTTGTAATTAGTCAACAAACCTTTTGTTGGGAATTAGTCAAAAAACCTTGTTGGTGAAATAAACACCTTGTTGGTGTAATTAGCAACAACCTTGGGGTGAAAATAGTCAAAAAACCTTGTTGGTGAAAATTAGTCAACAACATTGGGGTGTAATTATCAACAACCTTGTTGGTGAAAATTTATCAAAACCCTTTGTTGGTGTTTGTCAACACCTTGTTGGTGAAAATTAGTCAAACCCTTTTTGGTGTAATTATCAAAACCTTGGGGTGTAATTAGTCAACAACCTTGTTGGGGGTTAATTAGAAACAACCTTGTGGGTAATTAGTAAACAACCTTTTTTGGTGAAATTATCAACAACCTTTGTTGGGGTAATTGTCAAAAACCCTTTTGTTGGTGAAATTGTCAACAACCTTGTTGGGTAATTAGTCAAAAAACCTTGTTGGTGAAATTTAGTCAAAAAACCCTTTTTGGGGTTTTGTAATAGTAAAAAACCTTGTTGGTGAAAAGTCAAAAACCCTTTTTTGGGGTTTTTGTAATTAGCAAAACCTTGTTGTGTAATTATCAACAACCTTTTTGGTTTAAATTAGTCAAAAACCTTTTTGGGGTTAATTAGTCAAAACCCTTTTTGGGTGTAATTAGTCAAAAAACCTTGAGGTTTAATTATAAAACCCCCTTTTTGGTTTGAAAGTTTTTTTAATTGTCAAAAAACCTTGTTGGTGAATTAGTCAAAACCTTTTTGGGTTTTGTAATTAGTCAAAAAACTTTTTGGGTGAATTAGTAAACAACCTTGTTGGTGAAATTTAGCAAAAAACCTTGTTGGTGAATTAGTCAACAACCTTTTGGTGTAATTAGTCAACAACCTTGTTGGTTAATTAGCAAAAACCTTTTTGGGTTTTGTAATTATCAAAAACCTTTTTGGGTGTTTTTAGTCAAAAAACCTTGTTGGTGTAATTAGTCACAACCTTGTTGTTAAATTTTTCAAAAACCCTTGTTGGTGTAATTATCAAAAATGTTGGTGTTTTTAGCAACAACCTTGTTGGTGAAATTAGTCAACAACCTTTTTGGTTAATAGTAACCCCTTGTTGGTGAATTTAGTCAAAAAACCTTTTTGGGTGTAATTAGTCAACAACCTTGTTGGTTTAATTTAGTCAAAACCTTGTTGGTGTAATTAGTCAAAAACCCTTGTTGGTGTAATTAGTCAACAACCTTGTTGGTTTGTAATTAGTCAAAACCCTTTGTTGGTTTTTAGCAAAACCTTGTTGGTGAATTATCAAAAAACCTTTTGGTTTTTAATTAGTAAAACCTTGTTGGGGTGTAATTAGTCAACCCTTGTTGGGTTTATTAGTCAAAAAACCTTTTGGTGTAATTAGTCAAAACCCTTGTTGGGTAATTAGCAAACAACCTTGTTGGTGAAAATTTAGTCAAAAACCTTTTTGGGTGTAATTAGTCAACAACCTTTTTGGGTGAAATTTTTCAAAAACCTTTTTTGGGTGTAATTAGTCAAAACCTTGTTGGGTAATTAGTCAAAAACCCGTTGGGGGGAAATTAGTCAAAAAACCTTGTTTGAAAATTTAGCAAAACCTTTTTGGTAAAATTAGTCAACAACCTTGTTGGTGAATTAGCAAAACCTTGTTGGTTTTGTAAAATTTTTAAAGTAACAACCTTTTTGTGAAAATTAGTAAAAACAACCTTGTTGGTTTGTTGGTTAATTAGTAAAACAACCTTGTTGGGTAATTGTCAACAACCTTTTGGTGTAATTAGTCAAAAACTTTTGGTGAAATTTAGTCAACAACCTTGTTGGTGTAATTAGTCAAAAACCCTTGTTGTGTAATTAGTCAAAACCTTTTTGGGTGAAATTTTAGTCAACAACCTTGGGGTTTTGTAATTAGTCAAAAACCTTGTTGGGTGTAATTATTCAAAACCCCTTTTTGGTGTAAATTAGCAACAACCTTGTTGGGTAATTAGTCAACAACTTGTTGGGGTAATTAGTCAAAAACCTTGTTGGTGAAATTATCAACAACCTTTTTGGGTTTTGTTTTTTTTAATTTAGTAAACAACCGTTGGTGAAATTTAGTCAACAACCTTGTTGGTGTAATTAGTAAACCCCTGTTGGTGTAATTAGTCAAAACCTTGTTTTTGAAATTGTCAACAACTTGTTGGTGTAATTAGTCAACAACCTTGTTGGTGTAATTATCAAAAACCTTTGGGTAATTAGTAAACCCCGTTGGTGTAATTAGTCAAAAAACCTTGTTGGTGTAATTAGAACCCCTTTGTTGGTGTAATTAGTCAACAACCTTGTTGGTGAAATTTAGTAAACAACCTTGTGGTGAATTAGTCAAAACCTTTTTTTTGGTGTAATTGTCAAAAACCTTTTTGGTTTTGAATAGTCAAAAACCTTGTTGGTGTAATTAGCAAAAACCCTTGTTGGTGTAATTAGTCAAAACCTTGTTGGTGTTTAAAAAAAAATTAGTCAACAACCTGTTGGTGTAATTATCAAAACCCTTTGTTGGTGTAATTAGAACAACCTTGTTGTTTTAATTAGTCAAACCTTTTTGGTGAATTATCAACAACCTTGTTGGTGAATTTAGTCAAACCTTTTTGGGTTTTGAAAATTAGCACAACCTTTTTTGGGTTTTAATTAGCCCAAAAAAACCTGTTGGGAAATTAGTCAACAACCTTGTTGGGAAATTAGTCAAAAACCTTTGTGGTGTAATTAGCAACAACCTTGTGGTGAAATTTAGTCAAAACCTTGTTGGGTAATTAGTCAAAAACCCTTGTTGGGGTATTAGTCAAAAACCCTTGTTGGTGTAATTATCAAAACCTTGTGGTGTTTTTTAGTCAACAACCTTGGGGTAATTAGTCAAAACCTTGGGGGTGTTTAGCAAAAACCTTTTGGGAAATTTAGCAAAAACCCTTTGTTGGTGTAATTATTTCAAAAAACCCTTGGGGGTGTAATTAGTCAACACCTTGTGGTGTAATTAGTCAAAAACCCTTGTTGGGTGTAATTAGTCAAAAAACCTTGTTGGTGTAATGAAAAACAACCTTTTGGGTAATTAGCAAAAACCTTTGGGTGTAATTAGTCAACAACTTTTTTGGTGTAAAGTCAACAATTTTGTTGGTGAAATTTTGTCAAAAACCCTTTTTGGTTTTAATTATAACAACCTTGTTGGGTTTTTAAATTAGTCAAAAAATTTGTTGGTGAAATTAGACAAACCTTTTGGGTTTGTAATTAGCAACAACCTGTTGGGTAATTAGTCCAACCTTTTTGGTGAATTGCAACACCTTGTTGGTTGTAATTAGGAAAACAACCTTGTTGGGTGTAATTTGTCAAAAACCCTTGTTGGGGTTTTTAATTAGTCAATAACTTTAGACGCCCATGAAAGTATTGGAAAAGGGGAAATAAAATTTTACAAAAAACCCCCTTAAAATTTTTTTCTTTGGAAAGATGGAGAGACAGAGAGTTTTAAAAAATTTAGTTGAACCGTACACAGCAACCTTTTGTACATTACGATAAAAACGATAAAAAAAATCTTTCCCTCCTTAATATTCGGATTCCCCGTGAGTCAAGGTCGATACCCCCATTCTTTAACTCTCCAATATATTACGCGTTTATTACCTTAATAATTCGTGCCCTCAGTCAGTTGTGGACTGACTTTTTTTATCAAAATATCTTACTAATTATATTTATTATAGATAATTCTTTTTGATGAAAAAAACTTAAATAACAAAAATTTTCTTTAAGAGAAGACTTTTAAAGACCTATACTAAACCCCTACCTCTGGAATATGCCCTTTTGTTTCATGTGGGTAGTGGAGTATTTTGGAGTAAAGGGGGGAGATTTGGGTTTTGACCTTTACTTAAGGAGAATTTTAAAGATTATGAGGAGACCCACTCTAGTGTAATAGAGAAAATTGCTCTGTTTTAAGTACCGTAACAGCAAAAAAAAAATGAGATTACATTTTCGAGTTAATCCATCCCAGAAAACAAAATGAGCTATGTAGAATGACAGTGACCACGCAGCCCGAAACTCTCTCCCGTAAATTAAGAAAAACTTCTCCTACCTCAGCTGCAGCCACACATTGTGAGATTATAGCACCTACTTCTAACTCTTAAACTAACACAGACAAACACAAGCCTCCAGCTCACTCCACACACCTCGAGTACCACACACAGCAAACACAAGCCTCCAGCTCATCTCCGCAACCTCGAGTACCATTTACACACAAACACAAGCCTCCAGCTCACTAGCAACCTCGATACCACTCACCACAGCACAAACAGAACCTCAGCTCACTCCACGAACCTCGAGTACCACTCACACAGCAAACACAAGCCTCCAACTCACTTCAGCAACCTCGACTGCCACTCACACAGCAACACATGCCCACAGCTTATTCCAGAATCCTCGACGCACTCACACAGCAAACACAAGCCCTCAAGTTCATTCCAGCAACTCGAGTACAACTCACACAGCAAACACAAGCCATCCAGCTCACTCCACGAACCTCGAGTGCCACTCACACAGCAAGCACAAGCTCCAGCTCGATCGCAACCTCGACGCCACTCACACAGCAAACACAAGCCTCCAGCTTATTCCAGCAACCTCGAGTACCACTCACACAGCAAACACAAGCATCAAGTTCATTCCAGCAACCTCGAGTACAACTCACACAGCAAACACAAGCATCCAGCTCACTCCTCGAACCTCGAGTGCCACTCACACAGCAAACACAAGCCTTCAGTTCATTCCAGCAACCTCGACTGCCACTCACACAGCAAACACAAGCTCAGCTTATTCCAGCAACCTCGAGTACCACTCACACAGCAAACACAAGCATCAAGTTCATTCCAGCAACCTCGAGTACAACTCACACAGCAAACACAAGCCTCCAGCTCGATTCAGCAACCTCGAGTGCCACTCACACAGCAATCCACAAGTCCCAGCTCACTCATCACCAGCATACCACTCACGCAGCAAACACTAGCTCAGCTCATCCAGCAACCCGAGTACACCAGCAGCAACACAAGCCCCAGCTCATCCAGCAACCTCGAGATACCACTCACACAGCAAACACAAGCTTCAGCTCACTCCACAACCTCGAGTACCACTCACACAGCAACACAAGCCTCCAGCTCACTCCGCAACCTGGAGTACCACTCACACGCAAACACACGCATCAAGTCATTCCAGCAACCTCGGTTACACTCACACAGCAAAACACAGCCTCCAGCTCGATTCAGCAACCTCGAGTGCCACTCACACAGCAAACCCAAACCCCCAGCTCATTCCAGCAACCTCGAGTACCACTCACACAGCAAACACAAGCCTCCAACTCACTCCAGCAACCTGGAGTACCACTCACACAGCAAACTCAAACTTGCAGCTCACTCCAGCAACCTGGAGTACCACTCACACAGCAAACACAAGCCTCCAACTCACTCCAGCAACCTGGAGTACCACTCACGGCATCAATCCTACACTGCGGTAACATTTTTATTTACACTTCTGTAACATACACGCACACCTTTATTACATACATCTTCTTCACTACAACCGTTTAGTGAAAGAATGAAAGGTAGATGCCAAATTTTTGCTATAAGTGATAAAAAGTGTTACTCTTATCGGTGACAGGGAGAGATCGAAATACCGTACATCGAGTTCAACAATAATCTCAATATTGTATAACATAGCAAATGACCAAATTTTGCACAGGTGTAATAAGAACTAACGAATATCACTTACCCGGTGAGAATGAAGACCTTAAAAGGAGGGTCTCGTTAAATAATCTGTCAGCAGGAAGGGGCAAGTCAAACATCCCCAGGAACTCCGAGATGTTAGCGATGCTGTTAAGGCGAATCAGGTTCTCATGTCCAGCTGCCGAGGAAGAATAAAATAATACTTGTGGATGGGAGAACGAGGCAGGTGGTCTACCTGATGCTTAGTAATGAACCACACTTTAACTGAGACCCCAAATAAACACACACAAACACACTTATATATATATATATATATATATATTATATATATATATATATTAATATATATATATATAATATATATATTATATATATATATATATTATATATATATATATATATTGTATATGTCGTGCCGTATATGTAAAACTGGTCAATTAGCAAGAACTCATTTAAAATTAAGTCCTTTCTAAAATTTTCTCTATACGTTTAAAGATATATTTTTTTCATTAATGTTGGATATAAAAATTTATAATTTTGCAC
>NC_069427.1:47218227-47241178 GCF_026875155.1 Cherax quadricarinatus
ACGATGAGAAATTTTTAATTTCTCAATATGGTAAAATGGAAATTAAATTTTCATCAGAGTACAAAACAAATTCTGGCCACAAAATAGAGCGAAACACCAACGTCAAAGACCTGGGAGTGATTATGTCGGAGGATCTCACCTTCAAGGACCATAACATTGTATCAATCGCATCTGCTAGAAAAATGACAGGATGGATAATGAGAACCTTCAAAACTAGGGAGGCCAAGCCCATGATGACACTCTTCAGGTCACTTGTTCTATCTAGGCTGGAATATTGCTGCACTCTAACAGCACCTTTCAAGGCAGGTGAAATTGCCGACCTAGAAAATGTACAGAGAACTTTCACGGCGCGCATAACGGAGATAAAACACCTCAATTACTGGGAGCGCTTGAGGTTTCTAAACCTGTATTCCCTGGAACGCAGGAGGGAGAGATACATGATTATATACACCTGGAAAATCCTAGAGGGACTAGTACCGAACTTGCACACGAAAATCACTCGCTACGAAAGCAAAAGACTTGGCAGACGATGCACCATCCCCCCAATGAAAAGCAGGGGTGTCACTAGCACGTTAAGAGACCATACAATAAGTGTCAGGGGACCGAGACTGTTCAACTGCCTCCCAGCACACATAAGGGGGATTACCAACAGACCCCTGGCAGTCTTCAAGCTGGCACTGGACAAGCACCTAAAGTCAGTTCCTGATCAGCCGGGCTGTGGCTCGTACGTTGGTTTGCGTGCAGCCAGCAGCAACAGCCTGGTTGATCAGGCGCTGATCCACCAGGAGGCCTGGTCACAGACCGGGCCGCGGGGGCGTTGACCCCCGAAACTCTCTCCAGGTAAACTCCAGGTAAACACTTCTATGTCCCTGGAACAACACAGACGATTTTCTGTTTGACAGGTAGCCTTTAATCCAGCGGAGAAGCCATCCTCCAACATCCATTCTGGCAAGTTCACTAATGATTACATGTCGGTTGGCTACATCGAAAGCGGATTTAAGGTCAAGGAAGGTAGTGTATGAGCTGTCAGTGTGCAGAGTGAGAAATGTGGCTATGCAATGATGCACGCTCCTTCCATGCATGAAACCATGTAACCGGGGAGACAAAAATTGTTTGATTCTGTACATGAGACGATTAAGAATCATTCTCTCAAATGTTTTACACAAGCAGCTAGTAAGAGATATTGGGCGAAATGCATTTTGTTGACTGGGCTTTGGAATTGGAATGATGAGGCTGTTGGTCCAAGATTGAGGGAGCTCCCCAGTTATATAGCTCATGTTATATAATTCAAGTAATGGATTACCTGGTACTCGACACAGCAATCTGAGTATGTTGTAAGTAATACCATCCTCACCAGGCGACGTGAAGTTGCCCTTAGTTAGTACTGCATCAAGTTCATAATTAGTGAAAGGAATGTTGCAATCATCTGCCTTGCTGAGCATAAAGCAAACAAGTCTCTCCCTTGCATCATATTTGTCATTTAATTTTGCCTGTGTGGTACTGGGAAGATTATCATAGCTAGATGTAGCAGCCCAAGCACTGACTAACTCATTCGCCCTATGTAAGGGATGAGGGTGCGCGATCTGCCCAGTTCTGTTACCCTTAATTCTATTTATGTCCCTCCATGCCCGGCTAAGTGGGGTGTGAGCATTAAGACCGTTGACAAATTTTTCCCAGTCTGTTTGCCGCAGCTCTGTCATACGCTCTCTGGCAGCAGCAAGGGCAGTTTGGAAGAGCCTCAGCATTCCAGGGGTACGATGTTTTCTATAGGCTAGGCCTAGTCTGCGAGCAGTACGTTTCAGTGTACGAAGTTTAGACACACTAACAGAACACAGAGAGTAGTCGTCAACAGAGTAAAGTCCGAGGCAGCTACGGTGAAAAGCTCTGTTCCACAAGGCACAGTACTCGCTCCCATCTTGTTCCTCATCCTCATATCCGACATAGACAAGGATGTCAGCCACAGCACCGTGTCTTCCTTTGCAGATGACACCCGAATCTGCATGACAGTGTCTTCCATTGCAGACACTGCAAGGCTCCAGGCGGACATCAACCAAATCTTTCAGTGGGCTGCAGAAAACAATATGAAGTTCAACGATGAGAAATTTCAATTACTCAGATATGGTAAACATGAGGAAATTAAATCTACATCAGAGTACAAAACAAATTCTGGCCACAAAATAGAGCGAAACACCAACGTCAAAGACCTGGGAGTGATCATGTCGGAGGATCTCACCTTCAAGGACCATAACATTGTATCAATCGCATCTGCTAGAAAAATGACAGGATGGATAATGAGAACCTTCAAAACTAGGGAGGCCAAGCCCATGATGACACTTCAGGTCACTTGTTCTATCTAGGCTGGAATATTGTTGCACACTAACAGCACCTTTCAAGGCAGGTGAAATTGCCGACCTAGAAAATGTACAGAGAACTTTCACGGCGCGCATAACGGAGATAAAACACCTCAATTACTGGGAGCGCTTGAGGTTCCTAAACCTGTATTCCCTGGAACCCAGGCGGTAGAGATACATGATTATATACACCTGGAAAATCCTAGAGGGACTAGTACCGAACTTGCACACGAAAATCACTCACTACGAAAGCAAAAGACTTGGCAGACGATGCACCATCCCCCCAATGAAAAGCAGGGGTGTCACTAGCACGTTAAGAGACCATACAATAAGTGTCAGGGGCCCGAGACTGTTCAACTGCCTCCCAGCACACATAAGGGGGATTACCAACAGACCCCTGGCAGTCTTCAAGCTGGCACTGGACAAGCACCTAAAGTCAGTTCCTGATCAGCCGGGCTGTGGCTCGTATGTTGGTTTGTGTGCAGCCAGCAGCAACAGCCTGGTTGATCAGGCTCTGATCCACCAGGAGGCCTGGTCACAGACCGGGCCACGGGGGCGTTGACCCCCGGAACTCTCTCCAGGTAAACTCCAGGACACTGTGTAAGCTGCCACTGGACACCGTGTAAGCTGTCACTGAACACTCTGTAAGCTGTCACTGGACACTGTGTAAGCTGTCACGGGACACTGTGTAAGCTGTCACTGGACACTGTGTAAGCTGTCACGGGACACTGTGTAAGCTGTCACGGGACACTGTGTAAGCCGTCACGGGACACTGTAAGCTGTCACGGGACACTGTGTAAGCTGTCACGGGACACTGTAAGCTGTCACGGGACACTGTGTAAGATGTCACAGGACACTGTGTAAGCTGTCACTGAACACTGTAAGCTGTCACGGGACATTGTGTAAGCTGTCACTGAACACTCTGTAAGCCGTCACGGGACACTGTGTAAGCTGTCACTGAACACTCTGTAAGCCGTCACGGGACACTGTGTAAGCCGTCACGGGACACTGTGTAAGCTGTCACTGAACACTCTGTAAGCCCTCACGGGACACTGTGTAAGCCGTCACTGAACACTCTGTAAGCCGTCACGGGACACTGTGTAAGCCGTCACGGGACACTGTGTAAGCTGTCACTGAACACTCTGTAAGCCGTCGCGGGACACTGTGTAAGCCGTCACGGGACACTGTGTAAGCTGTCACTGAACACTCTGTAAGCCGTCACGGGACACTGTGTAAGCCGTCACGGGACACTGTGTAAGCCGTCACGGGACACTGTGTAAGCCGTCACGGGACACTGTGTAAGCCGTCACGGGACACTGTGTAAGCCGTCACGGGACACTGTGTAAGCCGTCACGGGACACTGTAAGCCGTCACGGGACACTGTGTAAGCCGTCACGGGACCTTACAAACCCAACAAGAATCAGCAGTAGTTTTCTTAAACCCCAGAAAATTCGTCACTAAATTAAAGTATTATGTAGAAAGAGTGAGGCAGCAGTGTGAGGCAGCAGTGTGAGGCAGCAGTGTGAGGCAGCAGTGTGAGACAGCAGTGTGAGGCAGCACTGTGAGGCAGCAGTGTGAGGCAGCACTGTGAGGCAGCAGTGTGAGGCAGCAGTGTGAGGCAGCAGTGTGAGACAGCAGTGTGAGACAGCAGTGTGAGGCAGCAGTGTGAGGCAGCAGTGTGAGGCAGCAGTGTGAGACAGCAGTGTGAGGCAGCACTGTGAGGCAGCAGTGTGAGGCAGCAGTGTGAGACAGCAGTGTGAGGCAGCACTGTGAGGCAGCAATGTGAGGCAGCAGTGTGAGGCAGCAGTGTGAGGCAGCAGTGTGAGACAGCAGTGTGAGGCAGCACTGTGAGGCAGCAGTGTGAGGCAGCAGTGTGAGGCAGCAGTGTGAGACAGCAGTGTGAGACAGCAGTGTGAGGCAGCAGTGTGAGGCAGCAGTGTGAGACAGCAGTGTGAGACAGCAGTGTGAGGCAGCACTGTGAGGCAGCAGTGTGAGGCAGCAGTGTGAGACAGCAGTGTGAGGCAGCACTGTGAGGCAGCAATGTGAGGCAGCAGTGTGAGGCAGCAGTGTGAGGCAGCAGTGTGAGACAGCAGTGTGAGGCAGCAGTGTGAGACAGCAGTGTGAGACAGCAGTGTGAGACAGCAGTGTGAGGCAGCAGTGTGAGGCAGCAATGTGAGGCAGCAGTGTGAGGCAGCAGTGTGAGACAGCAGTGTGAGGCAGCAATGTGAGGCAGCAGTGTGAGGCAGCAGTGTGAGACAGCAGTGTGAGGCAGCAATGTGAGGCAGCAGTGTGAGGCAGCAGTGTGAGGCAGCAGTGTGAGGCAGCAATGTGAGGCAGCAATGTGAGGCAGCACTGTGAGGCAGCAATGTGAGGCAGCAATGTGAGGCAGCAGTGTGAGGCAGCAGTGTGAGGCAGCAGTGTGAGGCAGCAGTGTGAGGCAGCAGTGTGAGACAGCAGTGTGAGGCAGCACTGTGAGGCAGCAATGTGAGGCAGCAGTGTGAGGCAGCAGTGTGAGGCAGCAGTGTGAGACAGCAGTGTGAGGCAGCAGTGTGAGACAGCAGTGTGAGACAGCAGTGTGAGACAGCAGTGTGAGGCAGCACTGTGAGGCAGCACTGTGAGGCAGCAGTGTGAGGCAGCAGTGTGAGACAGCAGTGTGAGGCAGCAGTGTGAGGCAGCAATGTGAGGCAGCAGTGTGAGGCAGCAGTGTGAGGCAGCAGTGTGAGGCAGCAGTGTGAGGCAGCAGTGTGAGACAGCAGTGTGAGGCAGCAGTGTGAGACAGCAGTGTGAGGCAGCAGTGTGAGGCAGCAGTGTGAGGCAGCAGTGTGAGACAGCAGTGTGAGGCAGCAGTGTGAGGCAGCAGTGTGAGGCAGCAGTGTGAGACAGCAGTGTGAGACAGCAGTGTGAGACAGCAGTGTGAGGCAGCACTGTGAGGCAGCAGTGTGAGGCAGCACTGTGAGGCAGCACTGTGAGGCAGCAGTGTGAGGCAGCAGTGTGAGACAGCAGTGTGAGACAGCAGTGTGAGGCAGCAGTGTGAGGCAGCAGTGTGAGGCAGCAGTGTGAGACAGCAGTGTGAGGCAGCAGTGTGAGGCAGCAGTGTGAGACAGCAGTGTGAGACAGCAGTGTGAGGCAGCAGTGTGAGGCAGCAGTGTGAGACAGCAGTGTGAGGCAGCAGTGTGAGACAGCAGTGTGAGACAGCAGTGTGAGGCAGCAGTGTGAGACAGCAGTGTGAGACAGCAGTGTGAGGCAGCAGTGTGAGGCAGCAGTGTGAGGCAGCAGTGTGAGGCAGCAGTGTGAGACAGCAGTGTGAGGCAGCAGTGTGAGGCAGCAGTGTGAGGCAGCAGTGTGAGACAGCAGTGTGAGGCAGCAGTGTGAGGCAGCAGTGTGAGACAGCAGTGTGAGGCAGCAGTGTGAGACAGCAGTGTGAGGCAGCAGTGTGAGGCAGGAGTGTGAGGCAGGAGTGTGAGGCAGGAGTGTGAGGCAGCAGTGTGAGACAGCAGTGTGAGGCAGCAGTGTGAGGCAGCAGTGTGAGGCAGCAGTGTGAGGCAGCAGTGTGAGGCAGGAGTGTGAGGCAGCAGTGTGAGGCAGCAGTGTGAGGCAGGAGTGTGAGGCAGCAGTGTGAGGCAGCAGTGTGAGGCAGGAGTGTGAGACAGCAGTGTGAGGCAGCAGTGTGAGGCAGCAGCGTGAGGCAGGAGTGTGAGGCAGCAGTGTGAGGCAGGAGTTTGAGGCAGGAGTGTGAGGCAGCAGTGTGAGACAGCAGTGTGAGGCAGGAGTGTGAGGCAGCAGTGTGAGGCAGGAGTGTGAGGCAGGAGTGTGAGGCAGGAGTGTGAGGCAGGAGTGTGAGGCAGCAGTGTGAGAGCAGTGTGAGGCAGCAGTGTGTGGCAGCAGTGTGAGGCAGCAGCAATTATTATTCATCTTCATTAATTGCCTGTCCAGTGCTTGCCAGGAGCTTGAGCTGGTTCTGAATAACATATCTGAGATACACTTGAGTATTGTGGAGACATTTTGCCAACTAGAAGCTTTATCAATGTAATACAAAGAGTAATTCTGGAGATGATCACTGTTTTAGCCTCTCTCATCATCTCCAGATTACAATTTATATTTTTATTTCTTTGCAAAGTTCACACTGTGTGATTTACATACTATAAAATATTGTTAAGCACCGTGGCCCAGCGGCAAAAGCTCTCACTTCATACGGTGAGGGTCCGGGTTTAATTCCCGGTGAGGGTAGAAACATTGGGCGTGTTTCCTTACACCGGTTGTCTATGTTCATCCATCAGTAAAATGGATACCTGGGTGTTAGACGATTGGTGTGGGTCGCATCCTGAGACAAAACTGACCTAATTTGCCTGAAATGCTTGGCATAACGAGTGGCTTTCTTTATAGTAGTACGTCATTGATGTCAGCTATGGTCTGTATACCTTGTACATGTACTTGTAATAAATAAAGATATTATGATTATTATTATTAAGAAAGCCACTAGCATACCTGAGTAATTATACTTTGCGTTAGATTAGAACTTCTTATTGGTGAAATGTCTCCACAGTAAAGATACCCAAGTGTTGCATGTGTCTCATTAATATAATACATATTTTGTCTAGTGTAGCATCATATTTGAATCTTTGCACAGAGAATTTTTCTTGCAAAGGCAGTGCAACAACCTCCCAACCTCCCCTTTATGTATGCCTCCCAGCATACATAAGGGGTATTACCAATAGACCCCTGGCTGTCTTCAAGAAGGCGCTGGACAGACACCTAAAGTCAGTTCCTGACATGCCAGACTTTAGTTTGTACATTGGTTTGCATGCAGCCAGCAGTAACAGCCTGGATGATCAAACACTGATCCACCACAAGGCCTTAGGTGGTCTTATGTAATATTTACTTGCTGATTCTAAAATTTAATTCAGAACTGACCTAGCATGTCAGGATTTTTAGGTATTGGTCTGGAACTCCTTGAAGTATGGTGTCAGACAAGTGTGTCATTCTACACTGTTGACAGTGCAGCCACTCAGTATTGGCATATGTTTTTTTATTTGTTCTCACTGTTAAATGTAAGCATGTCTGTCAGTTTCTGTCTGTCTAACTGTCTGTCTAGCTCTGTTTATCTCTGTCTCTGCTTATCTATGTCTTTTTGTCTGTCTGTGTCTGTGTGTGTGTGTGTAGAAAATAAATGTCAAATATATATAATGGAGCCTTCTTATTCTGATTGCAATCAGAAATCATCCTAATTCTGTTACTGTCACTGCTATTTCTACTCCTCCACCCCTCATAATTTTTATAACAAAAAATTGATAATGCACAGCACCTCTTGTTCCTGGTTGTGGGGTGTGTGGACAGCAGCAAATAGGTTCTGGGCTTCTGGTTTGTCTGTATAATTGTTGGTGGGCTTTTCATTGAAATCAGAATGTGTTGCTGCAGTTCTCATGATCTTATAGTTCTTGCAAGAGGTTTAACTTGTATACAGTGGAACCTTGGTGTTTGAATTTAATTAGTTCTTAAGTGGTGTTGGAACTGCAAAAAGTTTGATGTTTGAAACAGTATTTCCCAGGCTTTACTTGTCAGGCTCACACACAGTAGGATGTTGAACTGATTCTTTTAACCCTTTCAGGGTCTGTACCGTAGATCTACAGCTTTATGTTGAGGGTCCAAACTGTAGATCTATGCCATGAGCTCAGCTCACTCTGGTAAGATGAGTGGTAAATTTGGGCCTAGATACGGGAGAATACATCTATGTGGTATGTGTGCACCACATAAAACAAATCCTGCAGTACATGGTGTATAATGAGAGAAAAAAACTGAGACTGTAATTTTCGATTAACCCTTTCAGGGTCCAGAGGCCAAATTTCAAAGTGTGCACCAGGGTCCAAGAATTTTCAAAAAATAATTTTATTTTTTCTTATGAAATGGTAGAGAATCTTTTTCTGAAGGTAATAAAACAAAAAGTACAAAATTTTGATGGAAAATTGACGAAACTATACTCTCGCGAATTTTTATGTGTCGGCGATATTTACGCATTGGCAATTTTGCCGACTTTGACTCCCATTTTAGGGCAATTACAGTATTCCAGTCGACCAAATTCTTAGCTATTTCACTAATATTACTTCTATTCTATCGATTGAGCACAAGTCAACTGTTTCAACAACAAAATACAGTGGACCCCCCGGTTAACGATATTTTTTCAATCCAGAAGTATGTTCAGGTGCCAGTACTGACCTAATTTGTTCCCATAAGGAATATTGTGAAGTAGATTAGTCCATTTCAAACCCCCAAACATACACGTACAAACGCACTTACATAAATACACTTACATAATTGGTCGCATTCGGAGGTGATCGTTATGCGGGGGTCCACTGTAAAGTGACTGGAAATTGGTAATTTGGCCAATTTAATGCAAAGTTCAAAATACAGTGGACCCTCGAATTTGGTCCTGCCTTTTCTGTATGCAAAACTATTTTTATTATCTATAAAATGTATTTTTTGTTAATATTTCCCATAGGAAATAATGTAAATCCAATTAAACCATTTCAGACACCCAAAAATTATTTTTTTTTTATTATCACACTGGCCAATTCCCACCAAGGCAGGGTGGCCCGAAAAAGAAAAACTTTCACCATCATTCACTCCATCACTGTCTTGCCAGAAGGGTGCTTTACACTACAGTTTTTAAACTGCAACATTAACACCCCTCCTTCAGAGTGCAGGCATTGTACTTCCCATCTCCAGGACTCAAGTCCGGCGTGCCGGTTTCCCTGAACCCCTTCATAAATGTTACTTTGCTCACACTCCAACAGCACGTCAAGTATTAAAAACCATTTGTCTCCATTCACTCCTATCAAACACGCTCACGCATGCCTGCTGGAAGTCCAAGCCCCTCGAACACAAAACCTCCTTTACCCCCTCCCTCCAACCTTTCCTAGGCCGACCCCTACCCCGCCTTCCTTCCACTACAGACTGATACACTCTTGAAGTCAGTCTGTTTTGCTCCATTCTCTCTACATGTCCAAACCACCTCAACAACCCTTCCTCAGCCCTCTGGACAACAGTTATGGTAATCCCGCACCTCCTCCTAAATTCCAAACTACGAATTCTCTGCATTATATTCACACCACACATTGCCCTCAGACATGACATCTCCACTGCCTCCAGCCTTCTCCTCGCTGCAACATTCATCACCCATGCTTCACACCCATATAAGAGCATTGGTAAAACTATACTCTCATACATTCCCCTCTTTGCCTCCAAGGACAAAGTTCTTTGTCTCCACAGACTCCTAAGTGCTCCACTCACCCTTTTCCCCTCATCAATTCTATGATTCACCTCATCTTTCATAGACCCATCCGCTGACACGTCTCCCAAATATCTGAAAAATTTCAATCCCCCAAAATACTTTTCCCCCTCCAATCGGATACCCAAAATTTTTAAATCCCCTAATCTTTTTTTTTTAACCTCAAAACCCTTTATTCTTTCCGATTCAAATTTTTAAATTTTTTCCTTCTTTTGCACCCCCCCCCAAAAATTTCCCACCCCACCAACCCTCTGCAACTTTCCTTCAAATTCCCCCCAAGAGCAAAGTGTCAATAAAAAAGAGCAACGTGACAACCCCCCCACTTTATATGTGATTTTTTTTCTTTTTAACCCAAAATCTCTTGCCAAAAAAACCCTTGCTTTTTTACTTCTCTTAAAAACCCCATCTAAAAATTTATTAAAAAACCAGGTAAAAATCACAAAACCTTGAAAAAGGGGGCCATTTTTAAACGGAAATAATTTCCCCTTTCCTACATACCCCAAAATTTGAGCCTCACATCCTCTAAAAAAACTTTTTCCCCTGTTTTTCAGAAAAACCTTTCCCTCCTACCCAATAAAACCTGCAACATCTGCCACATTCCCCCCCCAACCCCCCTGCCCATATCCCTTTTTTCCCAAACCCCATAAATCCCCACAAGCCCTTTAGCCTTATCTAAATACTTTTCCACTTATGTTTTTCACTGTAAACCCCCTGGTCCCCAACCCCCCCAAAAACCTTTCCAAAGCCTCCTTTTTAAAATTCTGCAAACCCCTATTCTCCGTCTTACTCTTAATTCTTTCACTAAAAACCCCCTCCAAAAACATTTTTCCCCAGGTACACCAACAAACTTTTTTCCCCCTAAAAATTTTTTTGCACTTTTCTTTTGCCCCCCTTTTCCCTTTAATACAAAGGAAATTCTTGCTCTCTGCCAACCCTAGGTACCTTACCCTTTTTCCATACATTTTTTAAAATAAATGCACCAACCCCCTCCAAAACTTTACCCCCCCACCTGCTTTTAACATTTCATCTTTACCCCATCAACCCCCCCGGTTTTGCCTTACCCCTTTTCTTTTTTACCTACTGCCTCACGAACTTCCCCCCACACTCACAACGGCTTTTCCCCTCACCCCTTTAAAAAAATTATTCCCCTTGCCCTTTAAAACGAAATCAACAGTTTTCCCACCCTTCATAAAACATTTAAAAAAATTTCCCCCAAAATTTTCCCCTCCATTTTCCCCAAAAAACCTCTAACTCTCCTTTTAAAAAACCCTCTCCCTCGTGAATGTTCAAGAACCAAACATGTTGAAAAAATTAAAACCCTGTGCAACTTTTGGGTATTTTTAATTAAAGGAAAACTTTCCGCAAAACCTTTTTCCCTCAAAAAAGATACCCAAGATTTGGGGCAAAATGGGGGTCAAATTTTAAACAACTCCCCCTCCTTTTTTTAAAACGACAAATCCATTTTTTCTCTGGGTTTCCCCTTAATTTTGTTAATCTCATTTCCCAAAATTTTTTTCTTATTTTCAACAAAATTTCGGGATAACATTCATCCACTCTCTCTTTTTGTTCTTTTTTACATTCCCTTCACCACTCCTTAACCTCTCTTTTTTTCTCCATATTTTTTTCCCTCCTTGCTAAATTCTCCCTTTGAAAAAACCTTCCCTCAAAAGCTAACTTTTTTCCCCTTTAAACACTTTTTTTCCCTCATCTTTTCCCCCCAATTTCGTTTCCTTTTTCCCCTCCCACACCCAAATTTTCCTGTAACCACAAACTTCGGGCGAAACTCAAACCCAAAACTTTTTTAAAAAACCTCCCCCATACCCCTTCGACCCCTTTTCCCCTATGCTCTCATTGGGCCCCAAACTATCCCCCCAATAGCTTTTTTATATTTTAAACCCAAAACCCTTGCCCCTTTTTTAAAGGTTAAAACCCTTCACCCTTTCCCCTTTCCCTGATTTTTCAAATTCTCCTTGAAATCCCACTCCTTTTTTACCCAGTTATTTACAACTAGAAAGTGATCGGGAATATTTTCTGGGGCCCCCTCAATAAACAGGGTAAATCCTGAAGTCTCCCAAACAGCCCTTTTAAATCAAACCAAATACAAAAACCAAACAAACACTGTCATTTCCCCCTTTAACATCATATCTTTATACTTTTTTAAATCCTTTTTTTTCTTAAAAAAGGGTATTCCCTTTAAAAAACTAAACCCCCCTTTCCCCCTATAAAAAGTTAAAATAAAAGGGGTTTCCCCATTAACATTTACCCCCCTGGCCCCCCAAACTTACCTACCACACCCTCCCTAAAAGTTTCTCCTATTTTAAAACATTCAGGTCCCCAAACCACAATTTTCCCCTCCCCGGGTTTTTCAATGGCTCCTTAAAACCACTTAAAAACCCCCAAAAACTTTTTTTTATGGAAAAAATATTTTGCAAAACAAAAAAGGCAGGCAAAATTCGGGGGTTCCACTGTTTCCCAAATTTTAAAAATTTGGGTCCAAAATAAAAAATCGGGCATTCCGGCACAAAAAAACCTAACATTTCCCCCTTTTCATTTTTTCTTTTTTCAGGCTTTACAAAAAATAAAATTCCAGTTTTGATTTTTTATTCACAAAATGTTTTTTTTTTATTCAAACCAAAAAATAAAAAGATTTACTGTTATGCAAAAACTGTAATAACTGTAAAAAAAATGGGCGGGGATTTTAAAGGATAAAAAAAATCACACATAAAGTGGGATTTTGTCACAGTTGCTCCCTTTTCTGATGACACTGTTTCCCTTGGGAGAATCTGAAGAGAAGTTGCAGAGGTTTTGGTGGGTTAAATTTTGGGAGGTTAAGCAAAAGAAGAAAAATTAAAATTTAAATTTCAGGAAAGAGTAAGGTTTTGAGGATTTAAAAAAAAGATTAGGTGATGAAAGATTGGGTAACAGATTGGAGGGAGAGAGTATGGAGGATTAATGAAATTTAGAAAATTTTGGAGGGACGTGTCACGATGGGGGCTATGAAAAAATGAGGGAATCATAGAATTGGGTGAGGGGAAAAGGGGGACTGGTTTCACTTAGGGGTCTGTGGAGAAAAAAAACTTTGTCCCCGGAGGCAAAAAGGGGGAAAATTTTAAGAGAGTAAAATTTTTTCCAACGCTCTTTTAAAGGGTGTGAACAGGGGATAAGTTTCAGCGAGGGGAAAAGGGTGGGCAGTGGAGATGGGCATGTCCGAGGGCAAATGGTGGTTTTGAAATAATGCAGAGAAATTTGTATTTTTGGGAAAATTGGAGGAGGGGGCGGGGTTAAACCCAAAATGTTGTCCAGAGGGGTGAGGAAGGGTTTTGAGTGGTTCGGACAAAGTAAGAGAATGGACAAAAAAAACGACTTCAAGAGTGTATCATTTTGTATGGAAGGGAAGGGGGGGTAGGGGGGCGGGCCAAGGAAAAGGGTTTGGGGGGAGGGGTAAAGGAGGTTTTTTTTTGCGAGGGGGTTGGACTTCCACAGGCATGCGTGAGCGTGTTTGAAAAGGATGAATGGAGAAAAAATGGTTTTTTTAAAACTTACATGCTGTTGGAAATGTGAACAAAGTAACATTTAAAGAAGGGATTCAGGGAAAAACCCGGGAACCCCGGGCTTGAGTCCGGGGATGGGAATACAGTGCCTGCCCTCTGAAAGGGGGGGGTTTAAAAATTTCAGTTTTAAAAAATTAAATGAAAAGCACCCCTTCTGGCAAACGAAAGGAAATAAAGAGGTGAAATTTTTCTTTTTTTTTGGGCCCCCCCGCCTTGGGGGAAAACGGCCAGTGGGGTTAATAATTTAAAAAATAAAAAAAAAAATTTTTCACCACAAATTTTAAATGTATATTTGACCCAAACCCCGGGTGTCCCTTATTAAAACTTTGAGGTTAAAATTTTTTTTTTACTCAGGGAAAAACGGCAAAAATTTAACATTTTTTTGCCCCCCCCACTTTTTTAAACTCATTTTTAAGCCATTTCCATTTCTAAAAACCCTTTAAAACACTCTGTTTTTTTGTATTAATCTTTCCCCTTTATCAAAAGAAAAACCCAAAAAATTTTCAAATACCTTTTAAAAAACAAACCGAAAAAAACACTGCAAAAATCCCCTCTTTTTAAAAAGAAAATTACGTCCCCCCCGTTTTTTTTTTCTCTCATTTTTGCACTGTGTGTTTGCCGGATTTTTTTTTATGTGGGCCACAAAACCAATAGTGATTCCTTTATATCAAAGGCCCAAATTTACGGGTCACACTTTTCAGAGTGAGCTGAGCTCAAGGCATAGATTTTGGTTTGGAAACCCCGAACGAAAAACCTTTGGGTTTTGATCTAAAGGGCCAACCCCCCAAAGGGTTTAAAAAAGCGCTTTGCGGGGTTTTTTGGGATTTATTAAGGTAAAAAATTATAATAAAAATAATTTCCCTTTTTTCCCTAGCCAAATTAAAAAAGTATCCCCCGCCTAGCTGACATTTAGTGCCATACCCATGAAAAGAAAAGGAAACCCTTTTTTAGCAGAGGACTTCAGGCGAATTAGGTCAATTTTGTCCTCAGGATGTGACCCACACCATTCGACAAATACCCAGGTACCTATTTTACTGATAGGTGAACATGGACAATAGACATCTTAGGGAAACATGTCCTAAAGTTTTCACCCATACCAGGGATCAAACCATGGGCTTCAGTGTGAGAGTAATTGAGCTACGAGACACTAGTAGTTTCAAACTGTCTCTGTGATTTCAGGCTATGGGAAGATTATAAGAAATGGTGAAGAAACAGGAAGTAGTTGGATGAGTTGGTATCCCAAAGTGTTGGAAACTTTTTTAGTCACGTGACTGTCTCAAGGCAATACTTAGGTTATGATATCTACCCCTATGTAGGTTGAGGAAATGGGTCCTTGTTTACACAGCTGTTGTGCTGGATGTCACCTCAAAACTTTTACAAATTGTGCATTCTGTAACACTAGTAGGCTTTCATATACTTAGTTCTCATGGAATTAAGAACACATGTCTAAAGATGCTTAATTATCACAGTAGTGTGCACATACAAGCTGCTGCAGTAGGACCCAGTCTCCAGAGGGATGGGGGGGGGGCTAAGAAACCATCATCATTGTAGTTCATCCACTTGGTAGTGTGTTCACTGAATAGCTGACACCTGTGACATAAGATAGGTATGGTGTCCAGTGGAGTGTTGAGCACTCAGAAAATGAATAGGGTGTATATGTATTTCCTTCTTGTTTATGCCAGTGAAATTCACCTCTGCTTGATAGGTTGGTAAAAGTAATTTGATGATTACATAGGCATGAAAGAGAGGAGCTGGGTCATGGTCAAGTAGGTCTGTAAAGCACCACTTCAAATGGAGAATACTAACTTTTCACAGGTTATAATACAGTTGACTTCCAAACCAGTGTAGTTGTGATCCATCATTATGATGCTTTATAGTGCTTTGCTGAGCTTACTAGCAGTCAGATTGAATAGGTAGGCCTGCAGGTGAGCAAGCCCAGAGCTTGCATTGTCCACTCCCCTCCAATGCACTGCAGAAGAAAATGTATTTTATTAATAAAAACCTTTTAACTTTTTTAATAAAAATTATATTTTTTCAGAGTGAAGGAGCAGCACCAAAGTTATGGCCATAGCAGGACCTCCAGGGCTTGAATTTGACCATAACTGGCCTGAATCAGCTGAGTGCCTCACCCTAGACTTTGGTCCCTTTGAGACTGTGCACAGATGGAAGTGTATGCCGGAATGTGATGAATTCGTGGGTGCCAGGTACTGGAGGATTATTTTGTATTCTATTTTTAAACATAATGCAGTGGACCCCCGCTTAACGATCACCTCCCAGTGCGACCAATTATGTAAGTGTATTTATGTAAGTGCGTTTGTACGTGTATGTTTGGGGGTCTGAAATGGACTAATCTACTTCACAATATTCCTTATGGGAACAAATTAGGTCAGTACTGGCACCTGAACATACTTCTGGAATGAAAAAATATCGTTAACCGGGGGTCCACTGTATACTGTTACCACTACTATTACCACTGTTGCTTTGCTTCACTCCCTTTTCTGTCTGCCACTACTCCCTCTACTTACTAATACCACTACTTCTTCTACTGCTGCTTCCACTACCAGCATTACCTCTATTACTATTCCATTTCCGTCTGTGCTGTAATTTTATGGGTTTGAAGTCTCTGTCCGTGCTGTAAAATTACATAGTGAGGTCAGCTCATTCAGATAAGCAGAGAGCTGTAAATTTGAGCCTAGATATAAGAGAATGGGTCAGTGCAGTAAGTGTGCACCATATAAAAAGCATTCTTGCCTACGCTGTGCATAATGGGGAAAGAAAAACTGTGTTTTTGGTTTAAAATAGCGACTTTGCGGTGTATTTTTCGATGGTTTTAGGGTTGTATTCTTGGTTTCTTGGTCTCATTTGATAGAATGGAAGATATATTACAGAAATTGAGAAGATTTTTGATTGGTTTCAGGACTGGAAGTAGCTTGAAGTAGCAGAAATATTAGATTTTTGCCAATATTCCAGAGTAAACAAATCACGTCACTCGTCCAACACATGTCCAACTTGATGAAAATAAATGGTATAAAATACCGACACAATGGAAACATAAACACACATGCAGTTTAATGTGATCCTTTATTGACAACGTTTCGCCCACACAGTGGGCTTTTTCAAGTCACAAACAGATCTACCTGGGGTGGAAGGTACGTGAGTATTTATAGTCAGGTTCAGAATGTTGAGGTCAGGTGGAGAATGCTGCATCTGATGATCTACCAGGTGGGGTTATAGAGTCTAAAATCTTGGGTAGCTTGGCAGGGGTATTGGATAAGTTGTGAGCAGACCTTCTGCAGTGTTCTATGTTCTTATGTGGGATAGCGATGAAGAAGTTTCTTGGCAAGTGGTTCAGCTATGTTACAGAAGCCATTGTTCTGGTTGAAATTGTTGGTTATAGAGATAAGTGATGATTCCAGGATTCTTTGGTATTGAGTGTTGTCTTCGTTGTCTATAAGTCTTGAGTTTCTGTAGTTAATTAAATGGTTGTGTGAATTGCGATGTTGTACACAGGCATTCCTTGTATCGTCAGTCCTGCTTGCATATTGGTGTTCTGAAATGCGTGTTTGGAGGTCTCTTGATGTTTCGCCCACATATAATTTGCTGCTGCTGCTGCTGCTGCTGCTGCTGCTGCTGCTGCTGCTGCTGCTGCTGCTGCTGCTGCTGCTGCTGCTGCTGCTGCTGCTGCGGCTGCTGCTGCTGCTGCTGCTGCTGCTGCTGCTGCTGCTGCTGCTGCTGCTGCTGCTGCTGCTGCTGCTGCTGCTGCTCTGCTGCTTTCTGCTGCTGCTGCTGCTGCTGCTGCTGCTGCTGGCTTGCTGCTGCTGCTGCTGCTGCTGCTGCTGCTGCTGCTGCTGCTGCGCTGCTGCTGCTGCTGCTGCTGCTGCTGCTGCTGCTGCTGCTGCTGCTGTGCTGCTGCTGCTGCTGCTGCTGCTGCTGCTGCTGCTGCTGCTGCTGCTGCTGCTGGCTGCTGCTGCTGCTGCTGCTGCTGCTGCTGCTGCTGCTGCTGCTGCTGCTGTGCTGCTGCTGCTGCTGCTGCTGCTGCTGCTGCTGCTGCTGCTGCTGCTGCTGCTGCTGCTGCTGCTGCTGCTGCTGCTGCTGCTGCTGCTGCTGCTGCTGCTGCTGCTGCTGCTGCTGCTGCTGCTGCTGCTGCTGCTGCTGCTGGCTGCTGCTGCTGCTGCTGCTGCTGCTGCTGCTGCTGCTGCTGCTGTTGTTGTTGTTGTTGTTGCTCCTCGTCGTCCTCTTCCAAAATATTGCCGGGACCTATAAATACTTTGTATATATTCAAAGACAATAGTAAATGACCAAGGCAGGTGTAAATGTCCACCTGTCAATGTGTTTGTGACAATGTGAGTACAATTTCAGTACCTAATACTGGTGTCAGAACAAAGATTAGTTATGAAATGACAAGAACTACTATAAATTGTAATTATCGGAACATAAAAATTATATAAAATAATATGAAAAATGAAAAAAAAGATGTATCGACAACACTTCTGCAAGCGGCAGTGCTCCATGTTGCCACCAGGTGATCTCCAAGTGCTAACTTTGCGGCCTCATATCTCGGTAAGTACTGGCCCTAAATTTTTTTTTATCCTATAATACTTAGAAAAATGTGCTCTTTTTTTAATAAAAAAAATATTTTTTTATTTTTCAAAATATTCGGGGCACTGGGGTAGTGAACGTATATATATGTTTGGACCGTTTACGGGTTAATGCCACTAGGACCAGCTTGAGTCACTGGACCTCTGTCGCACAAATCTGTCCATAGAGCTCTGTACCTCCCGTTCCTTTAAGACTTTCCTAAAATGGGCCATAACATTGTCATTGTACAGGTTGCCAACACGGCTTGCAGTAGCTGTGTCAGGGTGATTTTCATCCGTAAAGGTTTGCAGTTCAACCCACTTTGCACACATTTCCTTAATCTCTTTTTTCAATTCCATACTAATTCTCGCCCTTTTTACCACAGGGATGGCACTAGAAGCTTTCTTGGGGTCCATGGTGACTTATTTTGCAGTTACAAACACTAAAAGCACTGGGATAATGTGAAATGTTCTGAATGTATATGTAGATGCGACCGCACTGGCTGGCTTGTAAACACTGGCGCTGAGGCCACACGTGGGACGCATCCTGGATGAATCACGTAAGGCGAGTTTTTTATCATGAGGCAAGGCAAAGTTTTTTCCATTCAAATGCTTCGTATGGTGGATTTAATGTAACGCAATGCATTCATAGGGCGGGGGTCCACTGTATACCTAACATTCCAACCAGAAATTGGTGCTCCATGGCCTGGTGGCTAAAGCTAACGCTTCTCTTGGTGAGAGGGGTCTGGATTCAATTTCCAGCGAGGGTAGAAGCATTGGGCACGTTTCTTTACACCAGTTGTCTATGTTCCCCATCAGTTAAATGGGTACTTGGGTGTTAGTCAACTGGTGTGGGTCGCATCCTGGTACAAAACTGACCTAATTTGCCTGAAACGCTCTGCATAACAAGCGGCTTTCTATGTAGTAGTACAGTGGAACCTCTACTTCATGATGTCTGCCACTGCTGCTTCATATTGTCTGCCACTGCTGCTTCATGTTGTCTGCCACTGCTGCTTCATGATGTCTGCCACTTCTGCTTCATGTTGTCAGCCACTGCTGTTTCATGTTGTCTGCCACTACTGCTTCATGTTGTCTGCCACTGCTGCTTCATGTTGTCTGCCACTGCTGCTTCATGTTGTCTGCCACTGCTGCTTCATGTTGTCTGCCACTGCTGCTTCATGTTGTCTGCCACTGCTGCTTCATGTTGTCTGCCACTGCTGCTTCATGTTGTCTGCCACTGCTGCTTCATGTTGTCTGCCACTGCTGCTTCATGTTGTCTGCCACTGCTGCTTCATGTTGTCTGCCACTGCTGCTTCATGTTGTCTGCCACTGCTGCTTCATGCTGTCTGCCACTGCTGCTTCATGTTGTCTGCCACTGCTGCTTCATGATGTCTGCCACTTCTGCTTCATGTTGTCTGCCACTGCTGCTTCATGTTGTCTGCCACTGCTGCTTCATGTTGTCTGCCACTGCTGCTTCATGATGTCTGCCACTGCTGCTTCATGTTGTCTGCCACTGCTGCTTCATGATGTCTGCCACTGCTGCTTCATGATGTCTGCCACTGCTGCTTCATGATGTCTGCCACTGCTGCTTCATGATGTCTGCCACTGCTGCTTCATTTCTGCCACTGCTGCTTCATGTTGTCTGCCACTGCTACCTCATGATGTTTGCTCCCACTTTTGCTAGCATGCTGAAGAGCTTTCCAATATGTGAAGGTTGAGGGGCAGTGCCAATCGGACAGGTATTGGACGGTGATGTCATTTGTTTACTCTTTAACAACGCCAAAGAATCGAACATTTCTGCTACTTTGAGCTCAATTTCAAGGTACTTTTCATCATGAAACCAATCAAAATCATATCTATTTCTGTAGTTTATTTTTCATTCTATCAAATGAGACCAAAAAAAAGTGAGAATACAACCATAAAAACCATACAAAAATATACTGCTAAGGGGAGGCTAATGGCTGAGAAGTGAACTCCATTATTTATGGTCTGATTTCTTTCATTTTTGGTGTATGTTAAGAAGCATCTTTCCATCATACATTGCCCAAGTTTCAATAAGATAGTCCAACAAACAACTGAGATCCAATTCCCTAGATCAAGAGCAAAAGCCCCTCACCAGCATCAAGAAACCTCCCTTGAGGCCCGCTCGCAATTGGAAATTTCACTCACGTCTGGAAGCAAAAAATCAACCGAGCAGCTGCTCATATATGGAAAAACTCGCACATGGATGCACTCGTAAGTAGAGGTTCCACTGTATGTCATTGATGTCAGCTAGGCCTGTATGCCTTGTACATGTACGTACTTGTAGAAATAAAGATGTTATTACAGTGGACCCTCGGTATTCGATATTAATCCGTTCCTGAGAGCTCATCGAATACCGAAAATATCGAAAAGTGAATCAATTTTCCTCATAAGAAATAATGGAAATCAAATTAATCCGTGCAAGACACCCAAAAGTATGAAAAAAAAAATTTACTACATGAAATATAAGTTTAATGCAATAGAATAACTACAATAACAACAATAACAATAGAATAATTGACACTTACCTTTAATGAAGATCTGGTGATGATTGATGGGATGGGAGGAGGGGAGAGGTGTTTAGTGTTTATGAAGGGGAATCCCCTTCCATCAGGACTTGAGGTAGCAAGTCCTTTTCCGGGGTTACTTCCCTTCTTCTTTTAATGCCACTAGGACCAGCATGAGAGTCACTGGACTTCTGTCACACAACATATCTGTCCATAGTGGCCTGTACCTCCCGTTCCTTTATGACATTCCTAAAGTGTTTCACAAACATTGTCAGTGTAATAGTCACGAGCACGGCTTGCAATAGCTGTGTTAGGGTGATTGTCATCAAAAAAAGGTTTGCACTTTAAGCCACATTGCACACATTTCCTTAATCTGTGAAGTAGGCAACTTCTTCAATTTCTCTATCCCTCCTCCGAAGCAGTTTCGCAGGTGTGGCCTCTTGCTGTTGAAGATGATCTAGCAGCTCATCAGTGGTTAGTTCTTCATTGTCCTCCTCCACCAACTCTTCCACATCCTCCCCACTAACCTCCAACCCCAGGACTTCCCAATGCCACAATGGATTCCTCAACTGGCATAGGCTTCTCAGGGTTAGCTTCAAATCCTTCAAAAATCCCTTTTGTCTACACATTCTGGCTACAGTTTCTTGCAAGCAGAGTTCAAGGTCCTCTTAGTCACCCCCTCCCAAGCCATACCTATAAGGTTTATACAATTGAGGATATTAAAGTGATCCTTCCAAAACTCTTTTAGAGTCAGTTGAGTTTCTGTGGTCACTACAAAGCACTTTTGAAACATAGCTTTTGTGTACAGTTTCTTGAAGTTGGAAATGACCTGCTGGTCCATGGGCTGCAGGAGAGGAGTGGTATTAGGAGACAAAAACTTGACCTTAATGAAGCTCATGTTCCCAGAAAGTCGCTCTGCCAAGTCTGTAGGATGACCAGAGGCATTGTCTAATACCAGGAGGCACTGAAGGTCTAATTTCTTTTCAGTTAGGTAATTTTTCACATTGGGGGCAAATGCATGGTGAAAACCAGTCATAGAAAAAGTCCCTAGTGACCCATGCCTTACTGTTTGCCCTCCACAGCACACACAAATTAGCCTTGAGGACATTGTTTTTCCTGAACACTCTGGGAGTTTGAGTGATACACCAATAAAGGCTTCACTTTGCAATCACCACTAACATTGGCACACATCAACAGAGTAAGCCTGTCTTTCATAGGCGTATGTCCTGGGAGTGCCTTTTCCTCCTGAGTAATGTAGGTCCTGCTTGGCATTTTCTTCCAGAACAGGCCTGTTTCATCGCAATTAAACACTTGTTCAGGTTTCAAGTCTTCACTGTCTATGTAATCCTTGAATTCCTTTACATTTTTTTCAGCTGCTTTTTGGTCCGAAACTGGCAGCCTCACCATGCCTAATTACACTATGTATGCCACTACGATTCTTAAATCTTCAAACCAAACCTTTGCTGGCCTTAAATTCACTCACATCATCACTAGTTGCAGGCAATTTCTTTACCAAATCGTCATGCAACTGCCTAGTCTTTTCACAAATGATCGCTTGAGAGATGCTGTCTCCTGCTATCTGTTTTTCATTTATCCACACCAGTAACAGTCTCTCAACATTTTCTAACACTTGCGGTCGCTGTTTCATAATCACATTGCACCTTTTGCAAGAACAGCTTCCTTGATTGCCGTTTCCTGGTCACTATAGTAGAGATGGTTGATTGGGGTTTATTATACAACCTGACCAGCTCCGAAAACACGCACTCCACTTTCGTGCTTTACAATTATCTCTTTCTTCATTTCAATAGTCATTAGCACTTTTTTTTCTCCAAGGGTTGGCACTAGAAGCTTTCTTGGGGCCCCATTTTAAAACCTCAAAAACGTGATAATGTGGAATGTACCGAATGTATCCTTAGATGCGCGCACACTGGCTGGCTTGTAAACACTGGCACACATGGGGCAGTTCAGGCCACACGTGGACACGTCTCGTACGAATTGTATTGAATACCGAGGCAAAATTTTTGCGATATACTGCATCGAATACCGGATTTATCGAATACCGATGCCATCAAATACCGGGGGTCCATTGTATTATTATTCGGTCAACTGAATAGAAAAAATGCTCATTTACGGTATCATAACACCCTATAAAGTCAGTAATTTGGCCAATTTTACACAGAATTCTAACAAATTTACAATTTAAAATCTGAGTCCAAAATAAGCACTGTGCATTCCAGTCACCTATCCTCTGTTCATTAACCCTTTCTGGGTCCGTCCCGTAGATCTACGGCTTTATGTTCAGGGTCAAACCGTAGATCTACGCCATGAGCTCAGCTCACTCTGATAAACTGTGAGTGGTAAATTTGGGCCTAGATATGAGAGATACATCTATGTGGTATGTGTGCACCACATAAAACAAATCCTGCAACACACTGTGTATAATGAGAGAAAAAAAATGAGATCGTGATTTTCGATTAAAACAGCGACTTTGCAGTGTTTTTTTTGTATGTTTTTTTAGTTGTATTTGCAATTTCTTGGTCTCATTTGATAGAATGGAAGACATATTACAGAAATAGAGATGATTTTGATTGGTTTTAGCACGGAAATGGCTTGAACTGAGCCAAAAAAGCGGAAAAAAGTTAAATTTTTGCCAATGTTCAAG
>NC_069427.1:47241678-47264810 GCF_026875155.1 Cherax quadricarinatus
ATCATTGACTGTCCTCAGGAAAATAATAATAAATCTAATATTTCCACTACTTGAGCCCAGTTTCAAGCTATGTCTGGTCCTGAAACCACCGAAAATTACATCTCAAATTTTTGCGTTATTCCTGATGAAATAAGGTGGCAGAGTAGATTACATTGCACAGTACACTCATTTATGAAGTAGCAGGGCAATTTTCCCGTGCGGTTGGTTATTTCTTTGGGGTTTAAATGGGAAATCTTTGACATTCAGTGTGTTGTGATTTTTTTGTGAAACAGTTTAGAATCTTTGAATTACAGACTGAGCGAGAGTGCGAGACTGAGGGAGAGGGAGAGGAGAGGAGAGGAAAGGAGAGGAAAGGAAAGGAGAGGAGAGGAGAGGAGGGGGAGAGAATAGTGAGTGAGTTTGTGAGAGAGTTAGTGTGAGAATGAGAGAGAGAAGAATTAGTGTGTATGTGTGATTTTTTTTGTGTGGAGAAATTTTATTTAAAGCTCAGCAAAATAGCTAGTGAAACTCAAGATGCTTCAGCAAGCATTTGGCAACAAAGCAGTGGGTCAGACACAAGTGTTTTCAATTTTTATTCACAGCAGAAAAAAATGTCAGTCGAGGATGATGAAACATGGTTGTCCATCAACATCAGCTTTGCTCTGTCCTTATTCACTTTAATTTCCCTTTATATATCACTCAAAACTTATTTTAAAAAGTATTCACCTTTTCGAATGTTGAAAAGAACTTTGTAATGCAGTATATCTACTCTTAATACATTAATCACATTTCTATTACCATATGAAATAGTGATTCATACTGGAGATCTAATATTGTTACGGGTTGCCTCCTCACTAGTTGCTTCTTGAATATACGTGTATCTGAAAAAACTTTTGGTAAACGGTGTACGAAAACCAGTTCATGTCCCCCTCTGTGGGGGGGAAAATGGACCTGCTTTGCATGGGTCAGTAGACCTGCTGCAGTGTTCCTTCTTTCTTATGTTCTTATGAAGTCATTTGAATGAGACTGCCTGTTTATGCCAGGTTTTGTCCCTTAGTACTTACTTTTTTTTTCACTTTTTGCTTGTTTGTCCATCTCTGTTGTACCTAATGACATAAATACTTCAGCTTAATCTGAAATTTATTAATACACTTGCAGAAATTGATAAAGCAAGAGTAGCATCATACTCCACACTAGGATTGGGTAGTGCTGAGGATACAGTTGAATTAACTACTCCCATCATCACCACCACCAGCAGTGGCCACCTCAAAGTCTCTTAGCTCTTTAGAAATAACTGTATTGCCCTTAGACTCTGTTGTCACCACAAAGAAAGCAAACTTTTCAACCTCCTCAACAATGATGACTACATTGGAGCCTGTTACCCTCAGACAGATGTCAAGTTCTTCCACTAAAGAGGCTAATACCACCTCTTCAAAAGCACAGACCACTTCAGAACCTGTTCCCCTCACAGAGATGGAAAATCTCCACCATAGAAAAAACAGACCCCTCCACCTCAGTGACACGGGTACTTCAGTTCTACTACCCTTATGAGATGTCCCCCCTTCTGCCTCAGAGCTTTTTTTCACAGAGAAGACCAACCCTCCACCTCATCACAGCCTACTGTTACTGCTGAAAAGAATGAAAGATATATATATATCTAAGGAACAAACTGAAGGTAAGTTATTTTATCATTTATGAAGTCTACCAATAAAAGGCTTATTAAAACAGCATCAAAATACAAAGATTCCTTACCAGTGCCTGAAACTGTTGCAACTGAATTCACTCCTAATGGAATTACCTCACCTGATGTGGATAAAGCAACACTTCTAACCACCATAAAGTGGACAGCCCCACCTAGGAATTTTTGAGAAAGCCAGCAAGATGTCTCTGCAGGGACCAGACAGAAATATACCATGGTTAGTTATGCTTGAGCTAATATGGCCATATGAATGTTCCAACATCTTATTGAATAAAATAACCTAGAATGTTTATTTGCTGGGTAGAGTGCTGTTATATATTATTTTAATTTTGTCTGAAATGTTTTATTTACAGTGGCCCCTTGGTTATCGTAATTAATCCGTTTCCAGAGAGTGTGGCTATAGCCAAATTTGATGATTTCCGAATTCATTTTCCCCATGAGAAATAATGTAAATCAAGTTAATCCGTTCCAGATACCCAAAAGTATTAAAAGAAAAAGATTTTTCTTACATGAAATATACATTTACCTACACAGAAAACAGTGAGACATGAAGAATAAAACAATAACAACATGATACTTCTCTTTTATTGAAGACTCTTCTTAGTGTATTGAACATGAGAGGAGGGGAGAGGATGGAGAAATTACTGTTTGGAAGGGGAATCCCCTTCCATAAAGACTTCAGGTACCAAGTCCTTTTCTGGGGTTACTTCCCTTCTTTGTTTTTTAATGCCACTAGGACCAGCTTGAGAGTCACTGGACCCCTGTCACTCAAAAAAGTGTTCCAGAGAGGTCTGTTTCTGGCACGTTAGGAATTGTGGCGGCGGCAGGGGAGTGTGTTGGGAGACGGGACAAGATAATCCTTCAATATGACACTAATATCAACTCTATGGCTTATTTATCTAGTACAATTCATCTAATATGACATAATAAACATATTAATAACATAGAAACATGATATTATACTCTAGAATGAATAAAATACGTCATATGTCTCTCTCCCTAACTGACAAGTGTCGTGTTGTTGGGTGTATAAGGGTCACTGAAAGATAAGCCTTACATGGTGGTGGTGATGGCGGCAGCAGAGGTGACGGTGTTAGTCAGTAGCCCTATATACCTCCAACAACATTGGAGGAGTCGGTTTTGTGCTGTCCTTTTTCTATCGCTTAATCGCTTAACTTACTTGCTACACTGTTAATGCTACACATTACTGCTGGCTGGCACTGTAGCCTTTATCAATTCCTGCTGCTTTAGCATCATACACATTGCAGAATCACTGAAGAAGGCACATTCTCCTTTCTTTCTCAGCCCTTTACCAAAGGGCTGGCTGGCACTAGGAACTTTCTTTGGGCCCAAGGTGGCTTATTTAGTAGTTGCAACCACTAAAAAGAATGGAATAATATGAAATGTATTGTATGAACGTGTGGGATCGTGCTCACTGGCTAATAAACAATGGCACACTGAGTGTCGGGCCGCTGTTGCCGTACGGATGCATTCTGGATGAATGACAATTACCAAGCTCAGTGACGATCACCGAGCCAATATTTTGACGAAAAAATGTTACGATTTCCGAATATTGTGAAATCTGCCGAGTACGATATCTGTGGGTCCCACTGTACAGTGAACCCCCGTTTACGATATTATTTTCATTCCAGAAGTATGTTCAGTGCCAGTACTGACCGAATTTGTTCCCATAAGGAATATTGTGAATTAGATTAGTCCCATTTCAGACCCCACAACATACACATACAAACGCACTTACATAAATACACTTACATAATTGGTCGCATTGGGAGCTGATCGTAAACCGGGGGTCCACTGTATTTACATTTTTTTCAGTTTGTCTTGGTTCAAATTTGAATGTTCATTTACTAGTGATTGATACTGAAGCACTCCCATGGATAATATATTGTATAGCATTTGTTTTCTATCTCAGCTTTAGTTTTGTATTGTTTTAATGTTTCCTTTAGATTTTGAGTACAGCCTCTCCTCACTTAGCAATGTACTCGTTTACCGATGACTCGGACATACGACGGGCTCTCTGACCAGTTTGCATACCTAAATAATGTATATTAGAGTGATTTCCTCCATTCTGTTATTACAATATACAGTACACTACAGTATAAACATTGAAAAATATACCAGAAATGTTATAAATGGTGCAAAGGTGACATTAAAACAATATCAGAGATGGTTGACACAAACCCACTACCATTATAGTATACTCCTCACCTAGCAACGAATTCATCTACCGACATGGTCTTAAGAATGGAACTCCATTGTTAAGTGAGAAGTTGTACTACTTTCTTCTAAGGAGCTTCACATATCAGGTCAAGCAAAATACCCAATTTTGGGAATATTGACAATAACTAGGTTAGATGGTGGTTTGAAGTAAATGACCTGGCATTATTTACTAGTTAGTTTTTAGTATGTGTGTAAGAGTTGGTAGTACTGTACATAATCTCATATTTGGTTTAAATGTTGAAAGTGCACTTTTTAACACATTGGCTGTCTCCCACTGAGGTAGGGTGACTCCAAAAATTTAATACAATTGCCATCATTCATTCTTGCTAGCAGTGTGCAGCCATCAGTTAAAATGACCCTCTGAAATGCAACATCCTAACTCCTCCTTCAGATTGTAGGCACTACATTCTGCTTTCAGAATTTGTCTGGTTTCCCTGAAACCCTTCATGAATGATGTGCATGTAAGATACAGCATATATCACTGGTAGTTTTGTCACTAGTTGTTACTGAATACTTGTATAGTAATGCTTAGATAATCCCAACTATGTTATAAATAGGCTCCCTAGCTAGCTGTGACGTCACGAGTCGTGCTCATGTGAGTGGTTGGCCACAGCCTCCCTCAGTTCCACGCTAGGCACAGCAGATGCTAGAGGCAGGCCTGGGCTTTTCCCCTCAAGATACTCATATTATATGACTCCAAACCATCCAACGAGTGAATTCCTCACTCCAGTATCTCCTTAAGTACCCACATGGCAAAGTGTGCAGTGGTGGTCACATAAATTTGAGATTTACGCAGATGTACGAAGATTAATTTCTACAAGCCAGACGGACATTATGTGCATGACCGCATGGAGCCTAGAGACGCCAGCTACCCACAACCAAGCCAGCATCCTCCAGTCTGCCTCAACAACTTCCTGGTCAGTTTTGTGCCTTAATCTGTTCATTTGTGTTTAACCTTCGAGGAGTTGATCTGGGTTTTGCAAATTAAGCCAGGCGAGTAACCAGTCTGTGGGGAGAGCCCTAAGTCACCCAGTTTGCCAAGCCAGTCTACTAGTTGGTTTCATCACTCATCCCTGCTGTGTGCATAGTTACAAGCATTCAAGCAGTTCTAGCCTAGCCAGTGTTGAGGGCTTAAGCCAGCAAGACAACCCAGATGAGTGTGAAAAGTAAGCCAGGAAACTGCCATTTTGCAGTTATTGCCTCCAATATCACTTTGTACTACCAGTAAAAATGCTGGTCAGAGTAATACCATCCCTGTGACATTTTGGGGCTTACTAAGCCCCCCCGGGCTTTCACATGACTTTGTGGTGTGGAGTGCCACGCTCGTGGGACGCCTGCTCACCCAGCCCGCTCACCACCCACATAATGCCGCTGCCATTAACCATGTGTGCCATTATCTACCCATATATTGGGTTCTATCATCATTATTTTTATGGCTTGCATATCAGGTCAAAAGAGTCCTTTATACCTGTGCGCCACTATTAAAACCCAAGCTGTGTGAGTTCACCAAGATGAGCGCAATTACTTTGAAGTTCTCTGAGAGTGAGGTGACGCCGCCAGCTCATAACACACCATAACACCATCCTCCCTCATCCTCCACTGTCTTCATCCAGGACATTCTTCAAACAGTTTAGAAACTTTTTTTTTTTTATTATATATAGACATTTTGTAGGTAGTAGGTTGGTAGACAGCAGCCACCCAGGGAGGTACTACCATCCTCCCAAGCAGTGCAAAACAAAAGCCTGTATTTGTTATACATGATGGTAGGATTGATGGTGTCTTTTTTCTGTCTCATAAACGGGGCAAGTTTTTCGGGTTTACATCTTGCTACTTCTTACACTTAGGTCACACTACACATACATGTACGAGCATGTATATACACACACCCCTCTGGGTTTTCTTCTATTTTCTTGTTAGTTATTGTTCTTGTTTATTTTCCTTATCCCCATGGAAAGTGGAACAGAATTCTTCCTCTGTAAGCCATGCGTGTTTTAAGAGGCGACTAAAATGCCGGAGCAAGGGGCTAGAAACCCCCTTCTCCTGTAAAAATTTACTAAATTTAAAGAAAAAACTTTCATTTTCTTTTTGGGCCACCCTGCCTTGGTGGGATACGGCCAGTTTTGAAAGAAGAAAGAAAAGACATTTGCAAGTGTTGAGGACATTTTCTAAATCTATAGTGAATTTACTTGTGGGATTCAGAGACATGTGCCTTAAATTTAAACTCAGTGTTCATTTTGACACTTTGCAATATTTCCATGTCATGTTATTGCTTATTTTACGCTCACTTGTTATGTAGGTATTTGTTTTTCGTGTGCCAGTCTCTTAACCCTGAAGTAAGTACCATTTTCTCTGTACCATTTATTATTTGTCTGTGTGTGCATATTGTGCTCATTTTTTTCAGTCTTTTACTCCTTGTGAACCTAATTTTATTTTTCATTTGTGTTTCCTTCAGTGTTGTGATGCCCACCTTATTTCAGTAAATTTTGTATTATTAATTTTCTCCTGTGCCTTGCATTTTTTCCTTGCATTTCTTCCTTGTGTTTCTACCATTATTCTGTATGTTTAAAAACATTCACTACTCTTTTCCCCAGTGTGCTAAGTTTCCCATTTTAATTCTGTGTGAAACATTGTTTTGTGTTCATTATTTTTATATATCCAGTGTCTTACCTGTTTAATTACAGTAAATGTACAGTATGTGGATGACTTTGCAAGAGGTAAAGATGACTTTTAGTATTGTGTGGGTGAGCATGAGTGTAGTGCACCTTTGTGATGAAAACACAACAAACTGGCAGAATCCCACTGAAGCAGGGTGCCCAAAAAGAAAAAAAAAGTGTCTGTTAAACTTTAGTAATGTATACAGGAGAAGGGGTTACTAGCCCCTTGCTCCAGCATGTTAGTCGCCCTTTAGGACATGCATGGCTTACGGAGGAAGAATCTGTTCCACTGCCCCATGGAGATAAGAGGAAAAACAAGAACAAGAACTAGCAAGAAAATAGAAAAAACCTAGGGGGGTTTGTGTATATATATATGCTTGTATATGCATTCTTCTTTTGGGGGTTTTCAGGGCCACTGACAGCATACGCCGTATCGAGCCCGGCCGCCCAGTGCTAGGAGAGGGAAATATCGACCAAAGTGGGAAAAATGTCTTGACTAATAACTATGTATCATATGTCTCTGATATGCCCTGAGGCCAGCAGGAAGGAGCAGGTACAAGCCAATATCTCCTGACGGTCCAGAGGACGAAACCCCTCCCCATTGAGGAGGACAGGTTTGAGTGAAAAGGTGCCCCCAAGGTGCGCAAGGCCGCATGGAGAGTAGTCCATGCAGAGTGATAACGTGGGCACCACAACAGGAAGTGTTCCACCCTCTCAGGCTGTGAGGGACAAACCCTGGGCAGTACGGAGATTTCCCTCATCCGAAGGTGATATAGATGAGCCACCAGTCGTGAGTGCCCGACTCGAAGGCGAGTCACTGCAACGTCCACCGAGTGGTTGGGATGGCGACCCAAGGCAGGGGCCATTGAAAGTTCGGACAAAGCCCAACGCCCAAGAAGAGAGGGAGTGTGCAAGGCCCTCTTGCCACTTAAGATGGATTCCCTTCCAAACAGCCCTTGTGAAATCACTGTGGCCCAGGGCAAGAGGAGTAACAGTAGAAGTGTGGGGTGCGAGGGAGGCCGCCGATCTGCCACTTCATTGCCCCAGATTCCAACATGGGGGGGAACCCACTGAAGGGAGATTTCCCCCAACCTGGGCTCCCAGAGGCGCAGGAGAGATTGTGTCTGACGAATGAGGATGCGCAGTGATCGTGGATGGGCAAGCACAAAAGATTGGGAATTAGAGAAGAGGACCAATGGTTGTGGGGAATGTGATCTAGGACAAAAACCAGAAAACCTGGGAATGGCGAAAAGCTGGCAGGGGGCTCTTCGCCAGGTCCCAACCCCAAGTTTGAACAGGGAGATTTGCGAAGAAGGGCCCCAAGATGAGCAGAAAGGGGGGGAGGACCGTGCCGGCCATCTGGTAGATGGGAATGAAGACCCTATGTAAAGAGCGAAATCTTAAATAGAAATGCAAAACCAAGGGGGTTCCCTTTCCCTGTAGTGCCCAATCCAGGTGAATGTAACGTGTCAGGTCCAGCCAGAGTGGAGAGGGGGGGAGTCATCACAAGGGGCGGGAAGAGTAAGGCAGGACGGGAACGCGGGGCCCCCTGGTACAAGGAAAGGCTGAGAAAAACGGGGGGCACAGGGGCTTCTCCCACATCTGTGAAGAGGGGGGACGGGGTGAGTACAGGAGAGAGGCCATATGATGGATTTTTTAACAGTTCCTCGCGTTTTTCACCGACGAGAGAGGGACTACCCCCGACTCGCCTCCAAAGGCTGCATGGGGTGGAGGGGAATGCCCCCAGCAATTATGGATGGCGAATTTTGGGGGAATGTCTAAGGATGAAGAGAGGGGGAAAAAGCCGAGCCTACACCTCACTCGCATAAGTGAGCTTGCTGCAAAAATAGCTTACAGAATTATAGAGAAGGTCTCGATCCACCCCCACTTGGGGCCAGAGATCCGGCGCATAAGGCAGCGACGTGCAACAGAGGTGGAGGGCTGCTAAAGTGTTTCTTCCATGTCAAGAATGGGGCATCTAAGTGACTCCCAACCAAAAAATGAGAAGAGACCAAAGGATTTGGGGTTTGGGTTAATGAACTGATGGGGGAGGGGGAGTTGGGGTCTAGTAAAGCATAAGGCTTGGCTTTGTCACAACCTCCAAACCCCAGGTCGTGGCCCATGTGTTATGCTTCCAGGGCCCCTGAAGTGTTTCCTGTGTGTCGTAAAGCTGGGGCAGCACATAGGGGCCAATCATCTGCATATACCGGGGAGCACTCCCTGGATGGGAAGGGGGGATCCGCAAAAAGGGGCAGAGAAAAGGAGTGGGCAAGAAGATCCGGGGCACTCCCCCGTATTTCAGGACAGAGTGGGGGACAAAGCCCACCCATGCTACACGAAAGGTCCTCCCCTTTCAAAATGTTGCGCATCCACAGAGGGGAGCTCCTGTCGCCCATGGGGCCAGCTTTGAAAAAAAATTGCTGTGTGTGATGCAGTCGAATGCCCGTGGTCCAAAAAATGCAGCCAAAAGGAAATCGGCATTCAAAAAAAGTGTCACAAGCTGGTAAATTTAAACAAAGGGTCGAGGGTGGATCGACCTTCTCAGAAGCCATTGGGGTTTTCAGGCAGGAGGCCCTGTTCCCCAAACCACCCAAAAGGGACGATGCCCAGTCGTTCCAGCACCCTTACCCAAGCAGGGCAGTAGAGCAATGGGCCGGTAAGAGTTCGGTTTGGGTACATCCTTGCCGGCTTTAGAATCGGAATCAGAAGGGGTGTTTCCACATATCAGGGAAGACACCTGTATACCAGCTGGTATGAAAACCTCCAGCATAGCTTCTGTACAGGAGGGAGGTAGATGTAGTATAAATGAATAGGGAAAGTTTGTCCTCCCCTGGAGAAGAGCGGAAGAAAGTTGGGAAAGTGCCCGTTTGCAGTTCATGGGAGCTAAAGGGGAGATCCCAAACCCACCTGGCAAGGGAACCTGGGGTTTATTGGCAGGTGGCAAAGGGCCCCATTTGATCACCTTGAGGGTAGAGGGGAGGAGGAGGAGGGAAAAACATAGGACGAAGAAATTTGAAAAAGTCTCAGCCTTGTCCTGGGGTAAGAGGGGGAGTTGCTCCTTCCCCCAGCAGGGAAAAAAATACTTACAGAACGTGCCCCCAACATGGAGGGGAAGAAACCCTCCCGACTGGCAGAGGTGCGAAAAAAAGAGAAAAAACAGAATAAAGCCCGGATGCACGTTCGCTTGGGGAGGGTTTCCCGAAAAAGGGGCGTTGCCCTTGGGTAAGCAACTGTGATCGGAGGGTTGGCGCCACCACCGGTCCACACTGCTGACTCCCTTCCCTCCTCAGAGGCACCTCTTCCCCCATGGAACTCGGGGGCGTGAATGGGAGAAGCCCCCGGAGAAAACAGAATGAACGTGACCCCTGCCCAAGCACGGCCCCTTGCAGGCACGACGCCTGTCCAGCAAGGAGTCCTAAAGGCAGGCTGAATCGGCAAGGGCCCGATTATAGTTTGTCCAAACCACCCGGGGTGTTTTCCACCTGAACAACTGCCATCCTGGCACTTCAAAGGTTTCATTTGAGAATAAGATGAAAGATGGTCACTCCCATGAAGGGGCCTACAGTAACGTAGCTGTGTAAAATATCCACACCAGAACAGGTCTGGGGTAGAAACTCCCCCGGTAAAAGGACCCATTTAGTTCCAAAACCCTGGTCATGAGCAATGAAAGGCGAGTGGAGGAGGGTTTGGAAACGGGGCCCCCCCTGTGGGTTTTCCCGATCCCAAAAAAAGGGATGGCCCCCAGAATGGGGCCTTGCTTTTAAAGTCCCCCTATCACAAGTGTAGAACCACGGGTTATCCAAAGTAATAGGTAAATTCATTCGTGTAACCGCCCTGCCTGATTAAGATCAGGATACTTGCACCACTGAGTGCCCAAGGCAACTCTCTCACCCAGAGTTTCCAACATCCCCCTTTCATAGCTTGGAGAAGAGGGTCGTACTCGGGAGTTTTTTTGCGACAAGAAGAGCTAGGCACCTCCACTCCCTGCAAGGCGATCCTATGGTAAACAGTGAAACCAGGCATCCCGAAGAGAATGTCGAGGGCAAAAAAAGTCTCAGAGAGACCCCCCACCAGGGGCTGTACCCACCGATCCCTCTAAAGGCTGGAAGCTTCCCCAGTACAAAACGTGCATTCCAAAGAAGAAAAAAAGAGGGGTGAGAAAGGTTCACGTGTGTGAATAAGAGCCCAAAAAGGCGAGGAGAACCCAGGACATGCAGTCACAAAGAGGTGCCCCGGAGTAAGAATGTAAAAACCCCCTTCACCAGGAGGAGGATAGGATGAAGGAATAAAGCCCAGGCAGGGAGATGACAAAGCGGGCCTTCGACAGAGGGTCCTGTATTGGAGACAGGCCGAGGCTGGGGTTGGGAGAATTGGGGGAGTCGGCTGTGAACAGAAGCTCGGGTTGGGTATGATGTCCTTTTGGAACTGGGGGGGGCTCTGAGCAAAGAGTCGATTTGGGAAATGTCCACCTCAACGGGGAGGGACGTGGTTGTGGACGAGGGGGGGCATTGGGAATAATTCCCCAATGGAAGCCGGGTCCGAGGGCCCCTGAGTTGATTTGCCCCGGGGGGGGGGAATCCTTAAAGGGAAGAGAGGTCCGCAAGAGCCCCAAACCATTTTTAAAAGGGATATTAGCCCCACAGCTGTGGAGTAAGATGCCCGGGCCTGTTTGGTGTTGGGGAACTCCCTTAGTGGGGGGGCACTGGAGGCGAAGGAGGGAGGGGCTGATGGATTTACTGACTTTTCGGACTGCAAGCAGGAGTGTGATTGAGGTAAATAGAAGTAGAAGACGTCCTGAAATCTTGCATGTTCAGACAAAAGAGCACCCCAAAAATCCTACCATCTTTTTAAAAAAATAAAAAGGCTTCTGTTTTTCACTTATTTGGGAGGTGGGAATGCCTCCCGGGTGGGTTTCTGTCTACCAACCTACCACCTAGGATGTGTTATTCTGGAAAATAAATATATTGTCTAGGTAGTAGGTTGGTGCAGCAACCACCCAGGGTGGTACTCCGTCTTCCCAAGTGAGTGTAAAACAAAGCCTGTAATTGTTTTCATATGGTGGTTTGGGGTTTTTGTCTCAAACATGCAAGATCTCGGTACGTCTTGCAATTCTTACATTGGTCACACTACACATACTATACAAGAAACGTATACCACCCCCCTTGGTTTTTCTTCTTTTTTCTTGTTGTTTTTTTTCCCCCTCTTACCTCCATGAGGAAGTGGAAAAATTTTCCTCCGTAAGCCATGGTGTTGTAAGAGGGACTGAAATGCCGGAGCAAGGGATAGTAACCCCCTTCTCTTATATATTACTAAATAAAAAAAAGGGGAAAAACTTTCATTTTTTTTCCTTTTGGGCCACCCCGCCCGGTGGGATATGGCATGTTGAAAAAAAGATAACACCCCCCTGGGTTTTCTTTATTTTTCTAGTTCTTTTTTTTTGTTTATTTCCCGTTATTTCCATGGGGAAGTGGAACAAAATTTTTCTTCCTCAAAACCAAAGGGGGTTTTAAGAGGCGACTAAAATGCGGGGGGCAAGGGGGTAGTAACTCCTTTTCCCCGTATAAATTACTAAATTTAAAAGAGAAAAATTTTTGTTTTTTTTTTTGAGCCCCCCGCCTCGGGGGGAGAGGCGGTTAGTTAAAGAAAAAAGAAATAACAGTACGTGGAACCTCAAAAATCGAAAATGCTCCAACACAACCAATTATGTAAGTGTATTTTTGTAAGTGCTTTTATAAGTGTATTTTTAAGGGTATGAAATGGACTAATCTAATTTACATTATTCCTGATGGGAATAAATTTCATTCGGTAAAGGCACTCGAGCAGACTTCTGGACCGAAGAAAGTTCGATATTTGAGGTTCCACTGTATTTGAGACAAGTCCCTAAACTTGCAAGGATTATTCAGCACTCTGATCACCATGTCCAGTGTGTAAGTCAGAGGTCATGCTGCTGTTCAAAAACTAGCATTGGATTATGCTTTTCTACAGCCTTCATTCTTGTTCTGAAATTACGGGTGGCTTCATTTTTGGTGGTCCTTTTTGGGGATCTTGCAGTGAAAAATTGTTTTGATTTGAAAATGCATTCCTACCTCAGCAACTCGGGTCGCCACCAACAGAGGTAACACCCATGGGAACAGAAATAGTGATGAGTTTAAGAACAGGCAAGAAAGGTTAGAAAGGTATTGGAAACATGACAGAGCTTATAAACTGCAGACATACTCATTTCAAAAAAGGAAACAGAACAATGATACAACAGTTTGATGGATTAACATTGCATAAAAGTATTTGAGGGATGCTAAGAAGAAAAATTGCTAGTTCTATAAAAAAATATTGTAAACCCAAGAGATGAGGTTAACATGGCTCTTTATAAAGATCACGAAATCCCTGCTTTTCACAGCTAGTAAACCACTATGAGAAAAGCATAAAGGAAGTGAAGTAAATACAGATTAGATATTGCATCAGTAGATTTGAAAATGCATTTGCTAAATGTAACCATGGACTGATAACTTGTAAAAAGAAGTAAAGGGAAAATTAAGCCCGAGTGATATTCTACTTTTTAAACCCTTTATCACATAAAACCCAGTTTGAGCAAGTAGAAAGTCCAGTGCTGCAAGGCATATTTGCTTCTGATCCTCATAGCAGATATAAATTTAAACTAGCAAAACCCTACCTGTGTATAATTGTGTGGACAATACCAAGATATAAAACCAAGGATGCATCACAAGATTACAGACATAACATCTTTCAGTTTAGCAAACGTAAATGGTTTTGAGCAATTGGAATATGACTGCCTAATGTGGAAAAATAGCTCAAATTGAACACAGAATAAAAAGGCCTCACTTCCTTACTCTGGAGGGGAGGTTTGAGAGAGTTTAACTTAGAAATGCATATTCTTCCCTTCCCCTATATTTTTTTTTCCCAATTAACTGGAAATTTTCTCGTTGCCAAAAAATTTGCTAGGGCTTTTTCACTTATGACTTGGAGTGGATTATGAATATGGGTTAGACTGCAGTTAATGGCTGATGCCAGCACTGCTGAAGTTGCGCTTCCATGTACACCTACATGGGTGACTTGTATCCTCAGACCTAAAATTTGAATTTTGGATATGACTTTTACTGAGATGCACGATTTGTGCTACTGCTGCTGACATCATGATGGCTGATGACTTTGATGCTACCACTGTTCCCTTTTTCAAATTCTACCTTGGCTATTGATGCCACCACACTGCCTAAGCTGACATTTCTGTTGGGGGACTTGGAATGAATTCTAAGTATTGGACTTTTTTTTTTTTTTCCTCCTTAAAAGGGCAGTTTTTGTTGTGGCATGTCACTACCTTATTTTCTGCTAGCATTTGGGTATTACTGTAATTAGAAGGGTTTTGCTTGTTGCAGTTTGATGTTGGCAAAATTTTTTAAATTTTTAGCACTCAATGCCTCACAGTAAGTTGTACAACTCAGTCACAAAAAGTATTTAGAACTTTTCTTGTAATGAAGGGATGGGTTTAAAATACATAAGAATAATGATGTATTTCAGTCTAATCTTTAGAGGTTACAGAAAAGAGAATTTTTAAAAAATCCATCAAAAGAAGAGTATTTAGAACTTTTCTTGTAATGAAGGGATGGTTAAGATACATAAGAATAATGATGTATTTCAGTCTAATCTTTAGAGGTTACAGAAAAGAGAATTTTTAAAAAATCCATCAAAGAAGAGTAGGGATTATGAGTACCATACTTTAAAAAAACCCAGCAGTAATGCAAGTGATGGTGCACTACAAAATCCTCGGGTTTTTTAACTACAGCTCCTTTCAAAATAGGAGAAACATCAGAGTTAGAAAATAAGACATAATTTACTACCCACAAAGAATAAATGAAATAAAATCTCTTGAAATGCATCTTTTTGAATGGGGGAGAGAGAGATCCAATAAAAAGTACATGGAAAATGCTTTAGGGCCTGGTCCCTAATCATGGGATATGCCTTAATGTTGGTGAAGTTTAGTGATCCAAATTATTGGAGTTACTCTTCACTTCCCTCAGACCTGACTGTCTCACATTTCCAAGGTGCTGTATGGCCTTAAACAGATTTAGCATCTCCCCATAAATGTAATAGTACAACATCCAAATTCCATTTCAAACTTCTAGCAGTTTCTTTGATAACATCAATGATGGGCCCACAGATCTACTGCAGTTTCCTCCTTTATGATGATTTTTTTTTTTAACACAACAGCCATTTCCCCATGAGGGGGGGTTTGACCCAAAAAAAAAAGAAAAAACCCCAAAAGAAAGAGAACTTCATCATCACTCACATATAATCACTGTCTTTGCAGAGGCACTCAATACAACAGTTTAGATGTCCCTCCAAAAAACTCCTTTTAAAGGGGCAGGCATTGTACTTCCTATTTCCAGGACTCAAATCCAGCTAACCAGTTTCCTTTAATTCCTTCACGCAATATTACCCTGTAACACTCAAAAAAGCTCATCAGGTCCCAGAACTATTCGTCTCCATTCACTCGTATCTAACACCCTCGCGTATGCTTGCTGAAAGTTCAGGCTCCTCGCCTGTTTTTATCTCCTCCCTCCAGCCTTTACGAGGATGGCCCTTACCCTGCCTTCCTTCCTGTACAGATTTATATGCTCTCCAAGTCATTCTACTTTGTTCCATTATCTCTAAATTGACCACCTCAGCAACCCCTCTTCAGCTCTCTGACTAATCTTTTAGTAAATAAACACCACCTAATTTCCACACTATGAATTCTCTGAATAATAAAGTGGAACCTCTACTTACGAGTGCATCACATGCAAGTTTTTCCAGATACGAGCATCGCTCGGTCGATTTTTTGCTTCCAGACACGAGCAAAATTTTTTAGACGTGAGCGGGCCTCAAGGGAGGTTCCTTGACGGTGGTGAGGGGGCTCTTGGCTCGTGGTCTGGGAATTGGATTTGGGGTTGTTTGTTGGATATTTTTATTGAAAAACTTGGGTCAAAATATATATGGAAAAAGATCCCTTCTTAATGTACACCAAAAATGAAAAGAAATCGGGACCATAAAAAACGGAGTTCACTTCTCACCCATTAGCCTCCCTTTGGGGTTATTTTTGTAGGTTTTTATATTGTTTCTCTTTTTTTGGTCTCTTTGAAAGACGGAAGAATATACAAAAAATAGATATATTTTAAATTGTTTACGAAAAAAGTCCTTTGAAATTGAGCTCAAACTGGAAAAAAAATGTTCGATTCACTAGCGATGCAGGGGGAGTAATTAGAAAACGTCACTGCCCAATCCTGCCCGATGGCATGCCCCCAACCTTCCTATTGGAAAGTTATAACTGCTAGCAAAAGGGGGAGCAGAATCAGAGGTAGAATTTGCAGACATCATGAACAGCAGTTGCAGACAACATGAAACAGAAGTGGCAGACTCAGGGAAAGGGGCAGTGGGGACATCATGAAGCAGCAGTGGGAAAAAGAAGCAATGGTGGCGTGGCAGACACATGAAGCAGCAGGGGGAACTCAGAGGTAGCATGCAGACAACAGAATGCAGTGGCAACGCAAACAGCAGTGGCAGACCTTGTACCTTGAAAAAAAATCTTGTACCCCGGTAGCAAAATTGTTGCACCCTTACTGTAAGTGAGTTTCCCAACCCACCCCTCAGGTGGAGGGAATTTTTGTGTTTTCCTTGCGTTTCGTGCAGTTTTTCTTGTTTCTAAAAAAGGGTCCTAAGAAAGCAAGTGCAAAGGACAGTGCTGAAGAAAAAAAAGAGGAGTTTCCATGGGAATTAAAGCAGGAATCATAGATAAAAAAAACTAGGTGGAGGGTTAAGGACTTGGAAGGTAGTACCAGCGTCCCCTAATCGATATGTACATACTAAACAGGAGGAAATGTACAGTGTGCTTAAGAGTGTAGCAGTTAGTGTAGCGTAAGATGTAGCAAATTAAAGCTCTGATTTTTTGGTTACTCTAGGTTCTTACACGCAGGGAGCATGAATGTCTGTTGGTTGGGGCCCTTTTAAAACCCCCAAAAACAGCAAGGGAAGACCCCTGTCACCACCACTAGCCACAGATGTAATGCCCTGATTTTATTCATTCTAGTGTATATATCATGTTTCTGTGTTATTAATATTGTTTATTATGTCACTTACTGAATTGTGATGGGAAATAACTTAAAGGTTGTATTGGGAAAATATTGAAGTAGTTTTTGTCATCCTGGAATTCCATTTGGAAAACATAATTCATTTCAATTAATAAAAAGGGGGGAAAAATTGACTCTGCAAAGAGGAAATCAGATACAAAAAGGTCGGAACAATTAAACTTTAAATAAGGTTCCACGTATTTACCCTGATTTAAATATATTTAACCCTTTCGGGCCCGCCTAATTAGTGGCCCGGTGGTGCCCCAAACAAATCTAGCCAAAATTCAGCGGTCAATTTTAAGGGAAAGGTATACCCCCAAAAATGAGAGAATGGTCGCGCCGTTTTTTTTGGGGGGTAAAAAAAAAACCCCCGAAGTGGGGAAAAGGTATATTTTGTTCCCTCCCTGGAATCAGTCCACCCGGGGGGTTCCTCCCGCGATAGTTAATGTGGAATGGGTGAAGGTTTGGTTTTTAAAATTTAGTGAAAAAATTCAGGAAGAAAAAGGCGGGCCCCCGGTTGTCTCCCCGGGGGGCACGGATCAGGTGGGTTTTTAAACGAAGGGAAAAAAATAATTTTTTGTGGCGGCCCTTGTTAGAAGACATTTTGGGGTTGTGTTTTTTGGCCCAATTTTTTGGTATAAAAGGGGGGGAAAAATTTACCAGTGAAGGGGGTTGTTCCCGGGCCCTGGCCGGGTGGACCCTACGTCCCGGGACAGTACTCCCGGGTACTCCCTCCCTACCCCGTTTTAGGTAGGATAGGAGATGTTGTGGCTACACTTGGCAGGATGGGCCACGACATCGGGATGGGTTGTGGGGCTGGGGGTGGTGTGGCACGCCATATGACTGCTGTCCCACGTGGGGCCCCCGCTGCGACTCGTATTTTCAAGGAAAAAACAGCGTCCCCCCCACCCCGCCACAACCCCCCGTACAACCACCCTATGAGCCCTATCCACAGCAAACGTATCTGGGATTGGCAGAAAAACCCCAATTTTGTTCCCAGCCCTCACCACTTGATGACTCTCAAAGTGGAATTTCCCTACCTGTCCCTTGGGAAACCAGGGCCCAATGAACGGAATTTTTGAATTATTTTTGACCAGCCATTGAGGGAAAAATTATTGTCGGGGAAAAATAAAAAGTTTTTTCAGTACCCATGGCAAAACGATTTTATCCCCACGTCAAGACTACACGGGTGGAAAGAACGACTTTTTGCAGAAATGTATTGCTTTTTGCAACAATAATGCTTATGGCTCACGTCTAAAGCATAATATAAAGCATCTGGTCCAAGATTGGCTAATTTGTCCCCCATCCTTCGTGAAATAATCCCATGAACAGGTTTTTTATGTTACGTATGTTGCCTTCTTGACAAAACCAGGCCCCGACAGAAGTGACAGGTTATACAAGATTTGAATGTTTTATGTATCTCAAACAAAAATTCAGGATAACTTTTACCCTTCAAGAATCTTGTAATTGACGGGCTTTGATTTTGTTCAAAGGTAGATGTCATTCAGCAGTATATACCCAGCAAGAGGAACCGCTTTTTATAAATTGTTTGTACTCTGTGATTGACAGTGGCCCGGTGTTGGATATTGTTTATACAGGGTAGTAAAAAAATTTAAAGATACCAAGATGTTATTGGGTATATCAGGTGACGAGTGAGAAACAGATGGCACCTTTCACAAGCCATTACTCAGTGTTTCATGCGAGTGAAAAAAACAGATGTGTGTGGGACAGTGCGTTTAATCGAAAAAACATAGCCCGGCTCAACGCGGTGTTCGTGGTGATGACGGGCAGGGTTTTGCCAATGAACATGGCATTACGGGGGCATGACAACGAGAGTCACATTTTTTGACAACCTCACCGAAGAAATGCAAGGGCATGGCAAAATTGATCGAGTGACTAATGAACGTATTCGAAAACCAGTGACAGTGATTGATTAACCAAAACAGCGCTTGGTTGACAATGGACAGCAGATTGGGTTTTTTTGATGTGTTCGAAGAGTTTTCAAGTGGTACATGAAACTTTTTTTTTTTTCCTTGGGCTTTTATGCTGAATGCTATAATATGTACCAAAAAAAGACTGGTAACGACCACCCTATGGTGAAATTTTTTTTGTCTGTTTTCAGAAACTTTAAAAAGAAAATCCAGTAACAACACCGCAATACAACATGGCCTCGAATTCATCACAATATACCAAAGGTTTTAGGAGAGAAGGTGACATTTTAAATACAGCTTCCCTTTAACTCAAAAAAAATTTTCTCAGAAAAGATGCATTGCCTGTTACAAACAAAACGACGGCAAAAAAGACGCAAAAAAACACTCGGTTTATGTGTGAGGAATGTAAGGTGCCTTGTGTGGTGCCTTGTTTCAAGGGGTTTCCCCAAAACTCCAGCAGTTCTAAAACCCCTTCCATGATTGTAATATGTAAAATATGATAGAACATTAGTATTTTACATATTTGTGATTTTTTTATTTTAAAAAACAACTGGGAAACAAAAAATGATAAAAACTTTTGTGGGTTATTGTGTTCAATCAAATGAGTTTTAATATATCAATTTATACAGTATTGGTCTCTCAGGCCCCAAATGTTAGTAGGAAAAAAAAAATTGGAAAAGAAAAGAAAAAACAACTAAAACAAAAAAATAATATAATACGCGTATGTGGAATTCGTCGATGTTTCCGCCACCTCATTTTCTACAAACTTTTGGCATGTATCTCGGGAAATATGATCAGATTCTAATTTTTTTTGTTTTATTACCTTTACAAAAATATGCTCTTTAATTCTGTAAGAAAAAAAAAATTTTTTTTTTTTTTTAAAATTTCTTGGACACTGGTGGTGATTCAGATTTTGGCCTTGGACCCTGAAAGGATTTAAAAAAGGTTTATTATTATTTTAGCTCAACGCCCATGGTGGCTTCCCTCTCTTTTTCTTGATCACTTCCACTCCATTCTCATGCCCCCGCTGTGTACACGATGGTCTAGTCTTCAGCGGGTCGGATTCGCAGCAGTGTTTCCGGGCGGTCGGGTTGGGGGGGAATTTACTATCTTCAGAGATTTTTAAATGTGAACTGTATGCATTTTTGCAGCACTTATTCTATCGCTCTATGCCTGTGTCTCATTTGTAGTTCTCAGACCCCCTTAGTGCTCTACGGGTTACGAAAATTTGATACTCCCCCATCCCCTTTCCCCCTTCCAACTTTGGCTAGCCGTACTTCCCAAAACTAACCCCTGGTCATTTTGACGTACGGGAAATGAACAGGCAAAACCTGCTGCGGGGTCACATACATGCCCTACAGTTTTTTTCAGAGGTTTTCCCATGTACGGATATTTTCTGTAATATCTTCCCACCTTCACACCCGTTGGCAACAACTTTGGGTCTACTATGGGGAAAACAAACTTCGTTTTAAACCGAGTATAGGTTACGGGCCGTCTTCTTATCACCAGTGTCGAGGTTGGGGAGACTACTCTTCCCGTTTCGCTTTGGGCCATATCGTCTTCCATGGATTTTAGGAGGGGCGTCTTGTCCTCTTGTGAAAATTTGCCAACCCCATTACGGGTCAGCCACATTCTGTTTTGGACTGCCCCTTTATCAACGAGCACGCAGAATTTACCTCTGTGCTCTTCGCCCCTGCTCTCCTTTACCTTTTCCCTTCCGGTGGACCCCCCTTTCATCCGGATCTCTTATTGACTTTTTGACAAGACGACTTACTTCACAAATTTGATACTTTCGCCCTTTTTACTTGTATCTCTTGCTACCCTTTCCCCGTTTTATCCCTGCCCCGCGTTTTCTGTAACCGTGTCATCCCCCCCCCCCTGCCTCCAATTCCCCGCTTTTCCTTTCCCCACCCTCAGCGCTGTTGCCCCTTGTGGCTTGCCTTTTTTGTTAAAATAATAATACCAAACAAAAGATATTGTTTTTTTTTGGGGCCCCCTGGTCATGTCGACTACGGGAATGAACAGGCAGACACGCGCGCGGTCAGCAGTACTGACCCCCCAATTTCCTATCGAGGTGTTCCTTTTTGGGACTATTTTGCTGAATACTCCCCACCTTCGCCCCCTTTGGAAAACAACGTTGGTCAACTCTGCTCGGTAACAAATTCTTCTTTTAAAACCCGAGCTGGGTTTACTGGCCGTCTTTTGTCATCAGTCCGAGGGGGGAGCCACTCTCCCCCGCCTTCGCATTGGTCACACGTTTTACTCATGGGTATCTCAGGGGGAAAGGCACCCTTTTCCCTCTCTTGACAGTGCAATTTCCCATATCGTTTACCCACATTTGTTAGACTGCCCACTTTCAACGAGCACGCAAAAATTTACCCCCAACGTCGTTTTGTTTACTACTCTTTCTTTCCCTTCCCTTTTGTGATGGACCCCCTTTAACCCTGACTCCCCCTTTGATTTTGACAAACGATGATTACCCCACAAACTCTTGAATTTTTGCACCCCCCTCAGCCCTTTCTAGTTCAGTCTCTTGTCCCCTTTTCCCCCTTCACCACCAGCCCCGCGTTACCGTAACCTATTACTATCCATCCCCCTTTTGCCCCCTGATGCCTTGTTTTTCCCTCCCCCTGCAGGCTGTTAGTCCTTTGGCTTAGCGCTTTTTTTTGATTAATAAAAATTATTATTATTTTTTAATTTTCTTTTTTTTTTTGATAGGTGGTTTTTGAACCCCTGACGTTTTTATATACAATACCAAAAGTATGACACTTGCTGCTAGGTTGAGGGGGTGTTCCGAACTTTTACTTCTCAGACCTTTGTATTTATCCCTTATTGTATTGAAAACCCCTGGTTGCAAAAAAACTACAGAATAGAGATACCCGTTGTTGCCCTTCTAAATTTCCTTTCCCCAGAGTTTTTTCCATTTAGCCCGGTTGTGATGGTTATGTATGCCAGTAGGCTGCAACAATCTGGGTGAGTGACTTAAGTGCTTTACTAGACCCCCCTTTTCATCAAAATTTCCTGTGACTTTTTCCTAATTTGGGAACAAATTATAGATACAGTTTTGACTACAGTTAATGGACTTGGAATTTTGCCTAACCCCCAAAAATATTACAGGTAATTTTGGGGTTTTTTCCCCCAAGGTAGGGTGACTCAAAAATTTAAATTCCCCAAAATTAATTCAATAGCTGTATTCCAAAGTGAGCAGCATCATAATTACAATAACCTCCAAAAAATAACATGCTACCCGCCTTTCGTGTAGGCATTGTAATTTTTCCCCTCCAGGTTTAAGTCTGGCAAACCAGAAAACTGGTAACATAAAATGAATTATCACTATTACAGGAGAATGTTATGATACGGTATAGAAAATTTTTTTAAAATACGAGTAAATTCCTAATGAGGTAAGAAGTAATAAAATGAGGTTTTTTAAAAATCCGAACCCTTAAAAGGTTACGTGTTTTGTAACTCATAAGCATAACAAATAAAAAAAAAAAATGGAAAGGTTTTGGTGGGAGAAAGTGTATGGTCAATTTCCCTAGGTACAATTTACAATAGGAATTTTTGCATTTACTTTTGAGTCTGTCTGTGTTTTCCCCTTCCTATGATTAACAGGGAATGAGCCTTGATGAAATTTTAATTTTTTAGCGCTTTAGGGAATAACTTTATTTGATCATCACACTGGTATTTTTCTAGCCACACTGGTCGATTGCTTTATTGGTGGCTGGGTTGGGATCTGTGGTAAATTTTTTTTTTGGAGTTGCCACGTATTCCCTGACCATCGAAAGAGAGGGGAAAGGGGAAAAAGTCCATGTCCGTGCCACAACCCCGTTACGGGATACATCCTTCAGAAAGTAAACTTGTTTTCTGTATATACAAAACTAATTTGGCTTGCATTAATTTTAAGGCTGTAACTAAAAATCTTATTTCTAGATGGTATAATGGTTTGATAAAATTATAACCTAAATTTCATCTTTAAAATTTGCTGATAAATGTGGATTTATTTGTTACCCCTTTTAGATATTTAGTTTGTAAATTTAAACCCGCAGAACTTTAATTAATTTTATGAATTTTTGTTTTTCAACTTTAAAATTGCCCCAGATTTCCCAAATTTCAATTAATTGGTAGGTGTTAATTTTTTTTTCATTTGAAAACTATGAATTTGCTGGTTCTGTAAACTTGGGGGGATTTGGATTTTTTTTAGATCACTGTTTTTAAAGAATTTAAGCAGATACAAATATATCAATTTAGAATTGTTTTAAAACTGGAAAAAATTTAAGATAGCATTTTTTTTTTAAACCCCTTTTGAAAAAAAAGAGTGCTATAACTGGAACAAATTAAAATTTGGTTAGTAACCAAAACAGTACCCTTAATTAAATCTTCCACAAAGCCCTAAGGGTTTTTGTGGATTATGAAGTTAATTTAAATTTTATAATTTTTTTAAAAAAAAACTACGTGTTAAAAATTGATGTATGTGATGTAAAACATAAAGAGATTTCATCGCAATTTTTTTTTA
>NC_069427.1:47265310-47283630 GCF_026875155.1 Cherax quadricarinatus
AAAATTTCCAGCCAAGACAGGACTCGCAGCAATGGTTTCAAGTTGGAAAAATTCAGATTCAGGAAGGATATAGGAAAGCACTGGTTTGGTAACAGAGTTGTGGATGGGTGGAACAAACTCCCGAGTACAGTTATTCAGGCTAAAACGTTGTGTAGCTTTAAAAATACATGAGTGGGTGTGGGTGGGTATGAGTTGGACCTGACTAGCTTGTGCTGCTGGGTCTGGAGCAGTGCTCCATCCTTGAGTGGAGATGACCAGACTGGGTGGGTCATTGGGTTAATCCGGGGGGGGGGGATTATTGGTCTAATCCGGGGGGGACATGGACCTGCTCCTCATGGGTCAGTAGGCCTGTTGCAGTGTTCCGTCTTTCTTATGTTCTTATGTTCTTATGTCTCATCTGCTCCCTCTATCGTCCCTCGGGATCTGATATCCAAGTGGGAAGATTGCGTCTGTTATCATCCCACTGAATTTCATTTCAATGAGTGCTTTGATGTCTGTGGAGGTCTCCTTGATTCTTTCATGCCACTCCTAACATTTATTTGTCATTCGATCCACATTCTTATGCCAAACCTTCAACTAGTTTTCTATAACTGTGGTCTGGGGAGAACATTGGGTTTGGGGGAGCAGGAGACCTGGCGGAAAACTAATTGGGGTTGCTGTGGGGGTGGAGTTCGTGATGTGGGGGGTGAGGGCAGCAGGTACAGTGTATGGATTTTGGGTTAGATTGTTTCTTTGCATTGGAGTTGCCGTGGTTGAAGTCCTTCTGTAGGTGGTTCTGAGGGAGGTTGTATTTGCTCTTCCTCCTGAGTTTGGTTTCTCCTGCTCATCTCAGTCTTTGCATCTCTTTCCTCCTTGCATCTTTGTACCCTCTCTTTCAGTTTCTGCCTTTCCTTATGTGTTCTGTCATAGTCAAGGTACACCCTCTGATGCATCAGTATGTCCCTTAGTTGTGCTTTCTCCTGCAGGATCCTGTTTCGAACAGATTCTGCCTTGAAAATCGCTTTGACTGGCCGGCTTTTTCCTCTTCAAAACCACCCTATTCTCAGAAAATTTGGCAAGTGGATCATGTCGTCCTCTCCTATTGCTTTCATAATACTTTCAATTGTTTTTTTCTCCCCGTCTTCTTGCTTCATAACTGTCCCCATCAACTTCCTGGAACCTAAAAACAAAAAGTGACCTCTCCCTTCCACCATCCCCCTGCATTTTCCTTTGCATCCTCCGAGTCAATTTAGTTGCCTCCATTGCAGCATTAGGGCCATATGTGTATGCATTAGATTGGATGCAGGGATCATTGCGAGCTTCTTTATCTGATGTCCCTGTGCTCAGTGGTCTGTCATTTTCCCTTCTCAGCTTTTCCTTAGTACTGCTTTGGTCTTTCAGGACCTCTGCAAGTAGCTTAGCTCTTTCATTTTCTTCAGTCCCCTCGTTTGTTCCTGGTGTGCTCCTCGTCTTTTTTCCGGCTCCATGGTAGTCTGATATGGCCTCCACTTACAGTATAATGCCTTTGGTCCCTACAGTCCCCTCGTTTGTGACTGATGTAGCAATTCCCAATGTCATGCTCGTACTGTTCTTTGGCTGTTTGGACCGTTTCAGATTTTTTAGTTCCTTTTCTAAGCTCTGTATTTTAGCTTCTCCTGCTGTGGCTTGTAGCTCCCATTTCCTGCTCTCTGCAGATATCCTCATCCCTCCATTTTCTGCTAAGCCTGTTCTAGCTTCTATCTCACATCTCCACCATTTTCCTAATCTTTGGCAACCATTTTTTTGTCACTCACAGAAAAAAAACTTATGTGTTTTTTAATGTGGTCATTTGTGAATGTGTGTTTGTGCGTGTGTGTGTGTGTGTGTGTGTGTGTGGTGTGGTGTAGGTGTTATGTTGGGAGGAGGGAGAGGGGAGGTTAGGTAGAGAGGGGAAGAGGCATAGAGAATGGAGGGGGAGGCAGTAGCAAGGATGAGAGAATGATGGGGGAACGATAGGGAAAGAAGGGGGAAGGCTAAGGAGAAGGAGGAATAGTGTGAGAAAAATGGAAAGAGAGAATAGAGAGAGAGAGATAGAGTGCGTGTGTGTGTGGTGTATCATGTATGGGTGTGTTGGTGGCATGAGGCTGGGTTAGAGTGAGTGTTGTTTGTTTACAATGGTGACAACGGTTTCACGTATATGTGTGTTTACCCACAGTCATAATTTCTATACAACTCTTTTGTTAGCCATTAGTAGTGTTAATGTGAGGCCTAGTTAGGCTCTACACTACTCAAGTTTTTGTATCCGCTCATTTAATATTTACTAGACACTTCCAAGTCCCTAGTAGAATGTTAAACCTTCTCTATTACATTGTTCTTTATAGTGCCACTAGTCTAATAGACAGACCTGCCTACCTGCCCTGACTTCTGGATTTAAGTACCAAATACTGCTCGTTATTACCCTATTCTTTTCTTGCACTGAGAGAGGACCGCTTCAAGTTACAGCTGGCAGAACCTAGACCCCAAAACTGACCCCAACCACCATGCATAGGGGAGTACTTGCCACTACAGCACTGACGCTCCTTGTGGCAGCACTCCTGACGTCCTTGTTCCACTTCAGTTTCTTCTCTATATTTATTTCAGTCCCATTTACATTGCTTCAATCACAATACTAGATTTGCAGTTTACTATCTTTCCTGGGGTCACACCGTATCACTTATGATAACTAGCAGCGATGTCTGGCCGCATGAGGCCTGGGTAGTGACTAAGATGTTATACCGCACTGCCCACTATGCAGCGCGGTATAACATCTTTTCGTCTAATACACGATCATCTCGCACTACACTGACCAGGTGAACCATAAAGGTATGAACTTCACTGACCAGGTAAACACTTTAAACTTTTATTATGGACTTACTTATGTCGATAAAACATCAGACATCCCAAGAATAATTGCTGGGTTTTTCCCCATCGATTTCATTTCATTACATGTTTTTTTAATATATATTTCTTTCCCCACACTTTGCGGATTTTTTATTATTCACTGACTCATCTATCATTAACTTGCACTTGACTCTCTGACTTGGGGTCACATTTATTCTTTTTGAAGATGCAGTTATATTAGCTTGTTGGAAGACCTGCTCTAGGCTTGCTGCCTCACTCTTCAGACAGTGAGATCACTTTCAAGTTCTTTTATATAAATTGTAGTCCTCACCTCCCCTTTCTGATTTAGCGCAGCTTGAATTCCGCTTCTCGGGTTGTTCACTGACCATACACTTTCAGTAATCCCTGCAATAACCTTGGATAGGCTAGAAAAACATTGACAACTGTGAGCGCTGTGTGATTCTGTTACCGCCCGCCCTCCCGTGTGTGTATACACACCTAATTGTGGTTGTAGGGGTAGATTCACAGCTCCTGGCCCCAACTCTTCACTGGTTGCTACTAGCTCACTCTCCCTACTCCATGAGCTTTATCATACCTCTTCTTAAAGGTATGTATGGATCCTGCCTCCACTACATCGCTTTCCTGGCTATTCCACTTCCTGACAACTCTGTGACTGAAGAAATACTTCCTAACATCCCTGTGATTCATCTGAGTCTTCAACTTCCAATTGTGACCCTTTGTTGCTGGGTCCCATCTCTATAACATCTTGTATCTGTCCATCTTGTCGATTCCTCTCAGTATTTTGTATGTCGTTATCATATCCCGCCCCCATTTCTCCTGTCTTCCAGTGTTGTCAGGTCGATTCCCCTTAACCTCTCCTCATAGGACATACCCCTTAGCTCCGGGACTAGTTTTGTTGTAAAAAAAAAAAAAAAGCAAAACCTTTGCATTTTCTCTTGTTTCTTTACGTTGTTGGCTAGGTGTGGGTTCCAGACTGGTGCCGCATTCTCCAATATAGGCCTAACGTACACAGTGTACAGGGTCTTGAACGATTCCTTATTGAGATGGTGTAATGCTGTTCTTATGTTTGCCAGGCGCCCATATGCTGCAGCAGTTAATTAGTTGATGTACGCCTCAGGACATTTTCCTGGTGTTATACTCACCCAAAGATCTTTTTCCTTGATTGAGGTTTGTAGTCTCTGGCCCCCTAGACTGTACTCTGTCTGCGGTCTTCTTTGTTCTTCCCCAATCTTCATGACTTTGCACTTGCTTGGGTTGAACTCCAGCAGCCAGTTGCTGGACCAGGCCTGCAGCCTGTCCACATCCCTTTGTAGTTCTGCCTGGTCCTCGTCCAATTGAATTCTTCTCATCAACTTCAAATCATCTGCAAACAAGGACACTTCGGGAGTCTATATTCTCCAGTCATGTCCTCACAAAACCAGAAACTGCACTGGACCTATTAACTGACTCCACTGTGTAAACCCCAACTCGTTCACAGGTGTCCAATCTGACAGCTCACCCACGGTACTATAATTCGCTGCTGTCTTCGTGACAAGTATCCCTGATCCACTTAGTGGCCTTCACCTGTTATCCTTGGCCTGGTCCTCCAGTTTTTGCACTAACTCTTGTGTGGAAACTGTGTCACCCCTGCTTACGCAATCCAAGAAAATGCAATCCACCCACCCTCTCTCTCTGCCTTACTGCGTCACCCTGTCATAGAATTCCAGGAGGTTTTGTGACACAGATTTCCGTCCCATCCCTGTGTGGTGTGTGTGTGTGTGTGTGTGGAGTGTGTGTGTGTGTGTATGTGTGTGTGTGTGTGTGTGTGTGCGTGTGTTGTGTGTGTGTGTTTGTGTGTGTGGTGGGTGTGAGTGTGAGTGCATTGCGTGGTGTGTGTGTGTGTGTGTGTGTGTGTTGTGTGTGTGTATGTGAGTGTGTGTGTATGTGTATGTGTAATGTGTGTGTGTGTACTCACCTAATTGTAACTCACCTAATTGTTGTTGCAGGGAGGTCGACACTCAGCTCCTGGCCCTCGCCCTCTTCACTGATCGCTACTGGATCCTCTCTCCTCTTCTGCTTCCTGAGCTTTGTCATAGACCTCTTCTTAAAACTATGTATGGTTCCTCCTCCACTACTTCACCTTGCTAGGCTATTCCACTTGCTGACAACTCTATGACTGAAGAAATACTTCTAACGTCCCTGTGACTCGTCTGAGTCTTCAGCTTCCAGTTGTGACCCCTTGTCCCTGTGTCCCCTCTCTGGAACATCCAAATCTCTGTCCACCTTGTCTATTCCCTGCAGTATCTTGTATGTCGTTATCATGTCTCCCCTGACCCTTCTGTCCTCCAGTGTCGTCAGTCCGATTTCCCTTAACCTTTCCTCGTACGACATTCCCTTGAGCTCTGGGACTAGCCTTGTTGCAAACCTTTGTACTTTCTCTAACTTCTTGACGTTCTTGACCAGGTGTGGGTTCCAGACGGGTGCTGCATACCCAGTATGGGCCTAACATACACAGTGTACAGTGTCTTGAACGATTCCTTATTAAGGTATCGGAACGCTATTCTCAGGTTTGCCAGCGCCCGATTCTGCAGGGGTTATTTGGTTGATGTGTGCCTCCGGTGATGTGCTCGGTGTTATGGTCACCCCAAGGTTTTTCCCTCCCTGAGTGAGGTCGTATCTTTGTCCACCTAGCCTATACTCTGTCTGGGGTCTTCTTTGCCCCTCCCCAATCTTCATGACTTGCATTTGGCTGGATTGAATTTCGAGAAGCCATTACTGGACCACATGTTCAGCCTGTCCAGGTCCTTTGCAGTCCTGCCTCATCCTCGTCCGATTTAATTCTTCTCATCAACTTCACGTCATCTGCGAACAGGGACACTTCAGAGTCTATTCCTTTCCCTCATGTCGTTCACATATATCAAAATAGCACTGGTCCTAGAACTGACCCCTGTGGGACCCCGCTCGTAAAAGGCGCTCACTGTGATACCTCTTCACGTACCATGACTCCGTTGCTGCCTCCCTGTCAGGTTTCCCTTATCCATTGCAGTGCCCTCCCTTTTACGTGCGCCTGATCCTCCAGCCCTTTTGCACTAATCTCTTGTGGGGAACTGTGTCAAAGGCCTTCCTGCAGTCTAGGAAAACGCAATCTACCCACCCCTCTCTCTCGTGTCTTACTTCTGTTACCTTGTCATAAAAATCCAGGAGGTTGTGATACAAGATTTGCCTTCCATGAACCCATGCTGGTTTTCATTTATAATCTTGTTCCTTTCCAAGTGTTCGACCACTCTCCTCCTGATAATCTTCTCCATGACTTTGCACACAATACATGTCAGAGACACAGGTCTGTAGTTTAGTGCCTCGTTTCTGTTTCCTTTCTTAAATATGGGGACTACATTAGCCGTCTTCCATTTCTCAGGTAGTTGCCCAGTTTCAAGGGATGTGTTGAAGATTGTGGTTAGAGGCACACACAGCATCTCTGCTCCTTCTCTAAGGACCCATGGGGAGATGCTGTCCGGTCCCATCGCCTTTGAGGTGTCAAGGTCACTTAAGAGCTTCTTCACCTCCTCTTCAGTTGTTCGTATATCATCCAACACTTGTTGGTATATTCCCTCTTGATGTTCCCTTCTGTGCTGTCTTCCCACAGCCCTTCCTGTCTCTACTGTAAAAACTTCCTTAAATCTCCTGTTCAGCTCCTCACATACCTCCTGATCATTTCTTGTGAGTTCTCCACCTTCTGTCTTAATCTGATCACCTGGTCTTTGACTGTGTCTCCTCCTGATGTGGCTATACAACAGTTTCGGGTCAGTCTTGATTCTCGATGCTATGTCATTTTCATACTGTCGCTGGGCCTCCCTCCTTACCTGTGCGTACTCATTCTTGGCTCTGCGATTGATCTCCCTATTTTCGTGTGTTCTCTGCCTTCTGTACTTTTTCCATTCTCTATTGCAGTTTGTTTTTGCCTCCTTACACTGTCGGGTAAACCAGGGGCTCGTTCTGGTCTTCCCGTTGTTACTGTTGCCCTTGGGAATGAACCTTTCCACTGCCTCCTTGCATTTTGTTGCTACATATTCCATCATTTCATTTACTGGCTTTCCTGCCAGTTCTCTGTCCCATTGGACCTCCCGCAGGAAGTTCTTCAACCCTATGTAGTCCCCTCTTTTATAGTCAGACTTTTCCCATTCAACTCCTGTTATTCTCTCCACTTGTAGCTCTACTATGTATTCAAAGCACAGAACCATGTGATCGCTAGCTCCTAGGGGACTCTCATACTTGATGTCCTCAATGTCTGAGCTGCCCAGGGTGAACACAAGGTCCAATCTTGCTGGTTCATCCTCCCCTCTCACTCTGGTAGTGTCCTTAACATGTTGGTGCATGAGGTTTTCTAGCAACACGTCCAACATCCTGGCTCTCCATGTTTCGGGACCCCCATGTGGCTCCAGGTTTTCCCAGTCAATCTCCCTGTGGTTGAAATCCCCCATAACCAGCAACTTTGCTCTGCTGGAGTGAGCTCTTTTTGCCACCTCAGCAAGTGTGTCAACCATTGCTCTGTTGCTCTCTTCATATTCCTCTCTTGGAGTCCTGCAGTTCTGTGGTGGATTATACATCACTGCAATGACCACTTTTGCCCCCCAGACTGAAGGAAACCTGCTATTAGTCTCTTTCTCCCCTCTCATCTTTTCCCTTCCTTTTTTCCTCGAATTTCCACCCTTTTTTTTCTACGAGAAAGGAGAAACCCCCACCCCCCCCCCTCCCCCTTCTATCTTTCCTCATAAAACTGGAAAACCGGGTTTGGGAAAGGGTTTTGCTCTGTTATTGTCTCCATGAGTTTTTTTTTCTGTAACGCTTGATGTCGGGGGAAACTTCTCATTAAATTTTTTCTTCCCATTCCTCATTTTTAAATTCTTTTAAACCCAAACGCATTTGTGTACCAAACCTTCAATTTTTGGGTTCTAATGCTGAAAACTGTGGGCGGGGGGGGGGAAAAACAGAGGGATCGGGTGTAAAGGGTTTGGTTTGGGTTTTGTTCGGGTTTCCCGGGGGGGGGGGTCGGGGCTGGAGCCCTTTCTGCGGGTGTTTTTTGGGGGGGGGTTGTTTTCCTTCCATTTGCCCCGGGGGTTTTTTTCTGCTCTCCTTTTTCATTTCCCCCCCCTTTTCCCCTTTTCTTTTTTGAACTTTTTCTTTCATTGTTTCCTTTCGTCCTGTGTTCTCTCTGGGATCGAGGTACACACTGGGGAAACCCCGGTTTGCCCTAAACCGGCTTTCTTTTGCGGGTTTGGGTTTCGGGTTGATTCTGCCTTGAAAATTATTTTTAAAGGGGGCCGATTCCTTTTTTTTGTGAACCCCCCAAATTCCCTCCAAAAAATTTGGGCCCCTGGGTAAATGTCCCCTGCACCCCCCCCAACCCCCTTCATGATTTTTTCCCAATTGCTTTTTTCTCCTCCTGCTTTCTTTCATCATAAGTTTCCCCTTTAGCTTCGTCTACCCCATAGACAAACAAATCTCCCCCTTTTTAAACCCCCCCACTGTGCCCCCTTTGCATCCTCAATTTTTTTTTAGTTCCTTCCTAGGATGTTCCTTCCTTCAGCCCCTTCCTAGTTATGTCCCCTATGTTCTTGTTTATCCTTCCGCCCCACCTCCCTCCGGGCCCCCACAGGTATTTGGAAAGGCCCTTTTGCCATGTCCTATTTTTCCTTCAAGGTCTTCCAACCCCCCTTCCCGGTCCTATTTGTTTTCCCCTGTCTTTTTTTTTGGCCCCATGGGGGTTTTGGACGGGACCTCTGAAATACAGTTTATTTTCCCCATGCTTCCTTCAGCCCTGTTGCCCCTGTGTTTTGATTGGGCCATTGCCAAAGCTACTTCTGTAAAATCTTTGTTTTTGTGCTGTTTCAGATGTCTCGGGTTTCCTTTTCTTTTTCTCTCTATCTTGATTTCTGCTGTGGGGCCCTGTTGCTTCCACCTTCTGAAATTCTGCTGCTAACCTTTTCTTCCATCTTCCTTTCCCCAAAAACCATTAGTCTCCTTCCCCGTTTTTTCCCCCCCTTTTTTTTGGCTTTTACCTCCCAAAACCTCCCTCCCAATTCGCCCTTGGACCCCCTTGGGTCCTCACCTGGTTAGGGGGGGGGGAATAGATGGTTGGAGGGGGGATGGATGGTTTTTGGGGGGGGGGGGAGGAGGGTTATTGGGGGGGAAAGAGATGGGTTGGGGGAGGGAGTTAGAGGGTTTTGGGGGGAAGGGGGGAGGATGGTTATGGGGGGGGGGGAGGATGGTTATGGGGGGAGGGAGGTAGTTGGGGGGGGTTTTAGAGGGTTTTGGGGAAAGGGGTTTTAGGGGGTTTTGGGGGGAGGATTTAGGTGGTTTTAAGGGGGAGGGGTTGGGGAAGGGGGGGTACGTGTTTGTGTCAAGTGGTGGAGGGTGTGTTTTACCCCTATTTTTTTACTCACCTATTTGTGGTTGCAGGGGTCGGCCCCTAGCTCCTGGCCCCGCCTCTTTTCCCCGGGTTTCTTTTCTAGACCCTCTCTCTCCCCCCCTCCCTGAGCTTTTTCAAACCTCGCTTAAAAATGTGTTTTTGGTTCCGGGTCCCACTACGGGATTTTTTTAGGATATTCCCCTGCCTTACAACTCTATGAAATGAAGAAAAAATTCCCAAAAATCTCTCTGACTTTATTTGTGTCTTCAACTTCCAAATTTTGGGCCCCTTTTTTCTGTATCCCCTCCCCGGGAAAATCCTGTCCTTGTCCCCCTTGGGCTAAATTCCCGCGTTTTTTTATATGTCGTTTTTCATGTCTCCCCTACCCCCCTGTCCCCAGTGTCGTCAGGCCCATTTCCCCTTTAAACTTTTTTCATAGGACATTCCCCCTTTTCTCTGGAACAAAAACCCTTTTTGCAAACCCTTTTTTCTTTCTCTTTTTTTCTTGACGTGCATTAAAAAAAAATGAGGGTTCCAAAAAAGGTGCTGCATACTCCAGTATTTGGGGCCCGACATACCGGTTTTTAAAGTTTTCTTGAATGATTTCCTTTTCAAGGTGTCGGGAATTTCTGTTCTCAGGTTTGGCCCGGGGGCCCTATGCTGCAGCCCGTTATCTGATTGATGTGGGGCTTCCGGGGGACATGCTCGGGGTTTTTAAAATCCCCCAAGATCTTTCTCCTTTGGGGAGGTTTTTCCCGTCTTTTCCCCCCTAGCCCATACTCTGTCCCTTTGGTTTTTCTGTGCCCTTCCCCTTTTTCTTCAAAACTTTGCATTTGGGCCCGGGTTAAATTCGAGAACCATTTCTTGGGCCCGGTGTCCAGTCCGTCCAGGGCTCTTTGAAGTCCCCGCCGGTCCCCATCAATTTTAATTTCCTCATTAACTTCCCCATATCGCAAACAGGGAAAACTTCTGAGTCTAACCCCCTTTCCCTCTTTTCGTTCACATTTTAAACCCAAAAAAAAGGGACTGGGGGGGCCCCGGGCCGACCCCCCCGGGGAACCCCCCCTCGTCACAGGGGGCCCACTGTGATTTCTCTTTTCGACCCTGACTCTTGTTTCCTCCCTGTCAGGTTTTTCTCTGACCATTGCGTGCCCTTCCTGTTATATCGCCTGATTCTCCCAGCTTCTGCACTAATCTCTTGTAGGGCTGTGTCAAAGGGCCTTTTTTGCAGTCCAAGAAGAAGCAATCAAAACCCCCCCTCTCTCCTTGTCTTAATTTGTTTTTTATCATAAAACTCCAGAAGGTTTGTGACCAGGGTTTGCCCTTTCCGGGAAACCGTGGGTGGTTTGGGATTTATACCCTGTTTCCCTTCCCCCTGCTCCACCCCTCTCCCCCTGATAAATTTTTCTCCATAATTTTGATACTATACACGTAATGCACAGGGCCCATAGTTTACTGCCTCTTTTCTTCTCCTTTTTTGAAAATGGGAACTACATTTGCCGTTTCCTACCTAGGGAGTTCCCAGTTTTTCCCGGGGTGTGTTGAAGATTGTGGTTAAAATTTGGGAAGCACAAAAATATCTGCTCCCTCTCTAAGGACCCATGGAAAGATGTTGTCCGGTCCCATTGCCTTTGAGGTATCGATGTCCCTTAGCAGTTTCTTCACCTCCTCCTCATCTGTATGTATGTCGTACAACATTTGTTGGTTTTATTCCTTGTTGGTGTCCCCATCTGGTCTGTCCCCCCAGAGTCCTTCCTGTCTCTACTGTAAATACTTCCTTAAATCTTGTGTTGAGCTCCTCACATACCTCTTGATCGTTTCTTGTGAGTTCTCCACCTTCTTTCCTCAGCCTTATCACCTGGTCCTTGACTGTTGTCTTCCTCTAATGTGGCTATACAGCAGTTTCGGGTCAGATTTGACTTTCGATGCTATGTCGTTTTCATACTGTCGCTGGGCCTCCCTCCTTATCTGCGCATACTCGTTTCTGGCTCTTCTACTAATCTCCTTGTTTTCCTGGGTCCTATGCCTCCTGTACCTTTTCCATTCTCTGTTGCACTTAGTTTTTGCCTCCCTACACCTTCGGGAAAAACCAAGGACTCGTTTTGGTCTTCCTATTATTTCTGTTTCCCTTGGGAACAAAACTTTCCTCTGCCTCCTTGCACTTTGTTGCCACATATTCCATCATCTCGTTTACTGATTTTCCTACCATTTCTCTGTCCCACTGAACCTCCTGCAGGAAGTTTCTCATACCTGTGTAGTCCCCCCTTTTATAGTTTGGCCTGTCCCCTTCAGTTCTTGTTACCTTCTCCACTTGTAACTCTACTATATAGTCAAAACTCAGAACCACATGATCGCCAGCTCCAAGGGGCCTCTCGTAAGTGATGTCCTCGATGTCTGAACTGTCAGGGTGAACACAAGATCTAGTCTTGCTGGCTCATCCTCCCCCTTCTTGGTTGTGTCCCTGACATGTTGGGGCATTTAGGTTTTTCAAGTACCACATCCATCACTTTGGGTCCCATGTTTTTGGGGACCCCCCTGTGGCCCAGGTTTTTTCCCATTTGATCTCCCCCGTGTTTAAAAAGCCCCTTACAAGGTTTAACCCTTTTCTCTGCTCGAGTGAGCTCTTTTTGCCACCTCAGCCGGTGTCCCCATTTACCCTGTTGTTTTCTTTGTACTCCTCCTTGGGCCCCCTGCCGTTCTGTGGGGGGTTATACATCACTCCAATGGGCCCACTTTATGTTCTCCGGACTGAATTGTACTACAAAGTTCCTTTTCTCCCAAACATTTTTCCCTGCCCTTTCCCTTTCCCCAAATCCCCCTTGGGGTTTTTTGAGCAAAATTTCAAACCCCCCCCCCCCTCTACTCCCTTTTATCTTTCCCCAGGATTATACCTTTTTGGGGGGGGTTATTTTCTGTTTTGTCCCCAGCGGTTTTGTTTCTGTGACTGCTTTATGTCCCGGGGATTTTTTTACTGTGTGTGTGTGTGTGTGTGTGGGGGTGGGGGGTGTTTTGTTGTGGGGTGTGTGGTGTGTGTGTTTTGTGTGTGTTGTATTTTAGGGGGTGTTTCTCACCTAATTGTACTTTACCTAATTGTTTGGGTTTCAGGGGTTTGAGACTCCCGCTCCTGGCCCCGCCCCTTCCCTGTCCCCTACTGGTTTCCCCTCTTTTTCTCTGCTTCCTGAGGGTTTGCATACCCCTTTTAAAAAATATGTATGGTTCCCGGGCCCCACTACTTTTTCTTTCTAGGGTATTCCCCTTTCTGACAACTTTTGACTGAAGAAATACTTCCTAACGTCCTGTGACTCGTCTGAGTCTTCAGCTTCCAGTTGTGACCCCTTGTCCCTGTGTCCCCTCTCTGGAACATCCTATCTCTGTCCACCTTGTCTATTCCCCACAGTATCTTGTATGTCCGTTATCATGTCTCCCCTGACCCTTCGTCCTCCATGTCGTCATTTCCGATTTCCCTTAACCTTTCCTCGTACGACATTCCCTTGAGCTCTGGAACTAGCCTTGTTGCAAACCTTTGTACTTTCTCTAACTTCTTGACGTGCTTGACCAGGTGTGGGTTCCAACTGGTCTGCATACTCCAGTAGGGCCTAACATACACAGTGTACAGTGTCTTGAACGTTTCCTTATTAAGGTATGGGAAAACGCTATTCTCGGGTTTGCCAGGCGCCCGTATGCTGCAGCGGTTATTTTGTTGATGTGTGCCTCCAGTGATGTACTCGGTGTTATGGTCCCCCAAGGTCTTTCTCCCTGAGTGAGGTCTGTAGCTTTGTCCACCTAGCCTATATTCTGTCTGGGTCTTCTTTGCCCCTCCCCAATCTTCATGACTTTGCATTGGGCTGATTGAATTCGGGGAGCCAGTTACTGGACCACATGTCCACCTCTCCAGGTCTCTTTGCGTCCTGCCTCATCCTCGTCCGATTTAATTCTTCTAAATCAACTTCACGTCATCTGCGAACGGGGAACACTTCAGAGTCTTTTCCCTTCCATCATGTCGTTCACAATATATCAAAAATAGCACTGGTCCTAGAACTGACCCCTGTGGACCCCGCTCGTAACAGGCGCCCACTGTGATACCTCTTCACGTACCATGACCCGTTGCTGCCCCCTGTCAGGTATTCCCTTATCCATTGCAGTCCCCTTCCTTTTAACGTGTGCCTGATCCTCCAGTTTCCCTGCACTAATCTCTTGGGGGGAACTGTGTCAAAGGCCTTCCTGCAGTCTGGGAAAAACGCAATCACCCAACCCTCTCTCTCGTGTCTTACTTCTGTTCCCTTTTGTCATAAAACTCCAGGGGGTTTGTGTGGTGTGTGTGTGGGGTGGTGTGTGTGTGTGGTGTGTGTGGGGGGTGTGTGTGTGTTGGTGTGTGTGGGGTGTGGTGTGTGTGTTTTGTGTGGTTGTGTGTTTTGTGTGGTGTTTTATGTATGTTGTATTATGTGTGGGGTGTATGTGTATGTGTGTGTGTATGTGGTGTGTGTGTGAGTGTCTACCCTTGTGTGTGGCGCTTGTGTGTGAGGGGGGGGTTTTAGGAGGGGGGGTGAAGTTGAAAGATCCGTCGTGTAGGCACAAATTTAGTCTCATTTATCTTTCCCAATTATGCTACTCTCTCCACTTATTGCCCTTTCTGGATTTACATATTAATTGTTGCTGGTTATTTATCATTTTCCTTGTTCACATTGAGAGAGGACTTCCTAGCTTTCTAAGTATCTTACTCTTAATAACTACCGGGAGTAACACGCCTGTGTGCGTGTGTGCATGTGTGTGTGTGTGTGAGTGTGGGGTGTGTGTGGGGAGTGTCTTGTGCGGTGTAATGACTGGCCGCAACTTCTTGTGACCTGACACAACCCTCCTGGGACCTGACCCTAGCACGGTCCCTTTCAATGTTGCCCTTAAAAGCTTGTCCCACCTACCTTCTCACACTCATCAACACTAATTCTCTATGTCCCATGCTATTTCTATTCTAATTCTGGTAATAGCTTGCAGGAGTGAGTGACCATATCAAACAGTATGCAAGGCCAGCCAGGCCGTCAACATGCAAACCACAAATAGGCGAATAAACTTGCGGTGACAGTTTGCCAGCTGCCTGATGACGAAGTAGTCGTACGTAGGGCCCTTAAATCCCTATTTTGGAGATCCTTCAAACCCCCTGATGATTATAACCATATATTCTCATACCCTCCCGTTTCCTCACTTCACTCTTCACTGATGATAGTATTCACTTCACATTATATACTCTTCACTTTATATTATAATGGCACACAACTTGTCGGACGTCACTTCTTCAGGGCCCACCGCTACCAATTGGCAACAGCGCCTAAGACCCCCAACAGTTTGCGCTTTGAAATATTATGATTTCAGCTTTCCTCTCTAAATTTTCCCTTTTAACTAAAAATTTTTAAATTTATCACTCGTAGTTTTGTTCATTTGACGTTCCATTTCCCCCGATTTCGTTTTTTTTGTTATTGCATCCCTTTTAAAAAACGCAAAAGGTTTTTCAGAGCCTTTTTTACCCATGCCCTCACCCCAGGGACCCACGGGTGTGTGTGTGTGTGTGTTTTGTGTGTGTGTGTTTTGACTCACCTTTTTGCCCACCTATTGTGGTTGCGGGGGTCGAGCCCACAGCCCCCTGGCCCCGCATCTTCCTGATTGCTACAAAGGTCCTCCCCTCCCCGCCCCCCCGAGCTCGTCTTTACCTCGCCTTAAAACAAAGGTTTTGGTTCCTGCCTCCACTAAAACACTTTCTAGCAACCATGGCCGACTACTCTATGCCGAAGAAATACTTCCTAACACCCCCTTTGATTCATCTGAGCCCCTTCAACTTCCAATTGTGACCTTTTTGTGTCTGTGCCCCATCTCTGGAACATCCCGCCCTTTGTCCACCTCTTCAATTCCGCGCAGTTTTTATAATGCCCTTTAATCATGTCTCCCCAAAACCCTCCTGGCCTCCAGGTCGTCGGGGCCGATTTCCCTCCCCTTTTTCTTCATGGGAAACAACCCCCGTACCCTCTGGCTACCCTTTGGGTTTTGAAAACCCTTTTGCATTTTCTCTAATTTCTTGACGGGGTGGGGTGTGGTGTGTATCACCTAGTTGAACCACCAAATTGAGGTTGCAGGGGCGACCCCAAGCTCCTGGCCCCCCCCTTTTCACGGGTCGCTACTGGGGTCACTCTCCCCTGAACCATGGTTTTTATCGACCCTGTTTAAAAAGCTAGGGGTTGGACCTAAATCCACTACATCCTTTTTCCCAAACTTTTTCCAAACTTCCTGACAACCCCCTGTGGCTGAAGAAATTTTTTCCTAACTTTCCCTTTTTTGTTTCCATCTGTGTTTTCAATTTCCAAATTTGGGTCCCCTTGTTACTGGTCCAGTCTCGGGAACATCCTGTTTTTTGTCCCCCTTTGTCAATTCCCTCAGTATTTTGTAAGCGTTATCATGCCCCCCCTACCCTCCCCTGTCCCCATTGTCGTCGGGTTTTTTTTCCCCCTTTAAACCCTCTCCTCATAGGACATACCCTTATTTGGGACTAGCTTGTTAAAAACCTTTTTGGCACTTTCTCTAGTTTCTTTACTTTCTTGGCTAGGTGGGGTTTCCCCAAACGGTGCCGCAAACCCCCCCCCCCCCCCCAATATGGGCCAAATGTACAGGGTGTATGGGTTCCTGAACGATTCCTTATTAAGATTCAATGCGTTCTGGGGGTTTGGGCCGGGCCCCATATGCTGAAAGCGGGTTTTTTTGGTTTGATGGTGCTTCAGGAGATGTGCCTGGTTTTAAAACTCACCCCCAAGATCTTTTTTCCTTTAGTGATTTTTTGTAGTCTCTGACCCCCTAGACCTGTACTCCATCTGGGGTTTTCCCTTGCCCTTCCCCAATCCTCATTTTTTTGGGCATTTTGGGGGGATTGAACCCCAGGAGCCATTGCTTACCAGGTCTGCAGCCTTCAAATTTCCCCCGGGTTTTCGGCCTGGTTTTCGATCGAATGAACTCCCCTCATAAACTTAAACGTAAATCTCCCAAACTTTGACACCTGGGAGTTTTTTTCCCTTTCCCGTCATGTCGTTAAACAAATACTAAAAAACAGCACGGTCCGGGAAACCGACCCCTGGGGGGACCCCACGGTCCCGGGTGCCCACTTTTGACCCCCCTCGCCTCGTACCTTTACCGCTGCTGTCTTCCGAAAAGTGTGTGTGTGTGGTTTTTTATGTGTGTGTGTGTTGAATTTGTAAATATTGTGGGGTGTGTGGGGTTTGACTCAAAAATAAATTTTTGAAACCCCCAAATTAACCACTACTTTTGGCCCCGGGGGGTGGAAGGTGAATTCCCTCATTACCAAAAATTTTTTGTTCATGATTGCAGCCATGAAATAAACGTAATTAACCATTCTTACAGTATTCATTTTCCTTTTTAAACTTTGAGTTCATTTTCCTTTACCTATTCAGGGGGGGCCCTCAAAACTTTGGGGGGCCCCGGGCCCTGGGCCCATTGTTACCTCTGTAATCTGTAAATACCTTTGTAACTTGTCATTATTGTGACTAACCTTTCCCGGGGTTCCCTTACCTTTTTAAAATTTTGAATTTTATTACATTTTTTAAATTGTGAATTCATTACCTCTGTAACCTTTCCAGCTATCAAAACTTTTAGGGGCCCCCTTTCCCCGGGGCCCATAAGTACCCTGTAATCTTTTTACTACCCGCCCCCCAGGGTGGGGATGGGGGTCATAATAAAAAATATTAAACCAAAACCCCACCCAGGAACTTTGGCGCCTGTGGAAAAAATCCCCAAAAGGCCCCGAAAGAGGGAAAGGGGGAAAAAAGGGGGGGTTAGGAGGGGGAGGAAAGGAAAAAGGGAGGGTGGGAGGGTGGGGAGGGGTGGGGAAAGGGGTAGGGGGGGGATTAGGGGTAATTTGGTTCGGTCTGAGGGAAGGGGACCGACAGGGCCCCAAATTTCCCCAGACCAAACCTCTTTACCCCCGCCAAAGGGGCCCCCCTTTAAAAGGCGACACAGAGAGATACAGAAAAAGACACAGGGTAAACAGGCAGACAGAAACAGACAGGTTTATGAAAAACAGGAAAAAAAATAGAGAGTTCCCAGAGTGTTAGCCCTTTCTTCCCCAATCTCCAGTGCAAATTTTAGACTTTATCATAGGACCATGGGGAAATTTCCCGTCCAATTTGTACAGTTTTTACAGTATGGGTGCTCCTGATTGGACAGGTTACTCAAACTGATGCTGCCTGCATGACGCATTGCCGCTGCAAGTTTTCGTCCCAAATTTTTGTTAAAAGCGCCCGCAAACAGCCGGCCTAGCCCAGCTGCGAGAACCCCGGTTTAAGTGGGGGGGGGGGGGGAACCCTCTTTTCCCAGGGAGGTCATTTAAGTCCCATGATAAAAGGGTTTTAAAGACAGATAGAAGTACAGAAGACGACAGAAAAGAAAAAGACACAGACAACCCGACAGATAGACCCGCGACAGACAGATAAAACGAGACATGTTGTGTCAAGATAAAAAAATAAAAAAGGGAAAAGGGTTCCCCCCCCTGCTGAAGTGCTGCAGGTTTTTTGTAACTATTTTCACGAGTTAAATTTTACTGACTTAAAGGGTTTTTGTGCTACGATCAGTAACCACGGAGGGTAAAAAAGAAGGGGGAATGTTGGGCCCGCTGGGTGGGCCCCTTTAAAATGGCACTATTAAAACCCGCATTTCCCCCCTTACCCCCAACTGCGTGTGTCCCCATGAGGGGGAAAAGTCCCCCTTTCCTTTACTTTTCCATTCCCCGGGATCCCCTTTCTCGTCGCCATTATCTACATATGGGGTAAGGGGGAGTTTTGCCGCCCCGATAAACGCACTCCCCCCGCCAAACCCTGAAGGCCAAGTTTTCAGCAGTTACATCGTTCTGAATCCCAGAATGCCCTTTTTGAACGGTTTTACAGTGTTCCGGCTGTACCCTTTGGTGTTTTGAAACTCTTATTTTAGTTGTACGGGATAAAACCAGTGAAACACTGGAATTAGTTTTTTTCCCTTTTGAAAGGGAAACACCCGGGAAAATCCTTTGGAAGGGTTTTTTAAAAGTAACAAG
>NC_069427.1:47284130-47303581 GCF_026875155.1 Cherax quadricarinatus
CCTTTCACATTATATACATTCACTTTATATGTATAAGGGCACACAACTTGTCGGAGTCACTGCTCAGCGGGCCCTTTTTCTGAAAAACCTTCCCTTGTTATATATTTTATTTTTCCTTTCCCCTTTTGCTTATTACCTTTTTCACTCTCACTGTATGGTGCCCCACATTTCACTTGTTAGCCAAACGCTGGTAATTCTTGAACACCCGCTTCCACACTCACTTTGATCTTTGTATGTTTGAATCTGTACTCACCTATTTGTACTCACCTATTTGTGTTTGCAGGGGTCGAGTCTTAGCTCCTGGCCCTGCCTCTTCACCGGTTGCTACTGGGCCCTCTCTCTCCCTGCTCCATGAGCTTTATCAAACCTCGTCTTAAAACTGTGTATGGTTCCTGCCTCCACTACGTCATTTTCTAGGCTATTCCACTGCCTTACAACTCTATGACTGAAGAAATACTTCCTAATATCTCTCTGACTCGTTTGTGTCTTCAACTTCCAAATGTGGCCTCTTGTTTCTTTGTCCCCTCCCTGGAACATCCTGTCTTTGTCCACCTTGTCTATTCCATGCAGTATTTTATATGTCGTTTTTTCATGTCTCCCCTGACCCTCCTGTCCTCCAGTGTCGTCAGGCCTTTTTCCCCTTAATCTTTCTTCATAGGACATTCCCCTCAGCTCGGGAACTAACCTTGTCGCAAACCTTTGTCCCATTCTCTAGTTTCTTGACGTCTTTATCAAGTGCGGGTTCCAAACGGGTGCTGCATACTCCAGTATGGGCCTGACATACACAGTGTCATTGTCTTGACGATTCCTTACTAAGGTATCGGAATGCTGTTCTCAGATTTGCCAGGCGCCCATATGCTGCACAGTTATCTGATTGATGTGTGCTTCCAGAGACATGCTCGGTCTTATACTCACCCCAAGATCTTTTCTCCTTGAGTGGGTTTGCAGTCTTTGGCCAAACCTACCCTATACTCTGTCTGTGGTCTTCTGTGCCCTTCCCCTATCTTCATGATTTTTGCATTTGGCAGGTTTAAATTCGAGAAGCCATTTGCTGGACCAGGTGTCCATCTGTCCAGTCTCTTTGAAGTCCTGCCTGGTCCTCATCAGATTTAATTCTCCTCATTAAACTTCGCATCATCGCAAACAGGAACACTTCTGAGTCTAACCCTTTCCCTTTCATGTCGTTTCACATATACCAAAAATAGCACTGGTCCTGGGACCGACCCCTGTGGCACCCCGCTCGTCACAGGTGCTCACTGTGATGCATCATTACGTACCATGACTCGTTGTTGCCTCCCTGTCAGGTATTCTCTGATCCATTGCAGTGCCCTTCCTGTTATATCGCCTGATGCTCTAAGCTTCTGCACTAATCTCTTGTGAGGAACTGTGTCAAAGGCCTTCTTGCAGTCCAAGAAGATGCAATCAACCCACCCCTCTCTCTCGTGTCTTACTTCTTATTTTATCATAAAACCCAAAAGGTTGTGACACAGGATTTGCCTTCCATGAATCCGTGCTGGTTGCATTTATACTCTTGTTCCGTTCCAGGTGCTCCACCACTCTCCTCCTGATAATCTTCTCCATAACTTTGCATACTATACACGTCAATGACACAGGTCTATAGTTTAGTGCCTTTTTTCTGTCTCCTTTTTTAAAAATGGGAACTCTTTTTGCCGTCTTCCATACCTCAGGTAGTTGCCCAGTTTCCCAGGGACGTGTTGAAGATTGTGGTAAGTGGCCGACCCCAACATATCTGCTCCCTCTCTAAGAACCCACGGGGAGATGTCCGGTCCCATTGCCTTTGAGGTATCGATGTCCTTCAGCAGTTTCTTCACCTCCTCATCTGTATGTCCTCCAACACTTGTTGGTGTATTCCTTGCTGGTGTCCCCATCTGGTCTGTCCCCCCAGAGTCCTTCCTGTCTCTACTGTAAATACTTCCTTAAATCTCGTGCTGAGCTCCTCACATACCTCTTGATCGTTTCTTGTGAGTTCTCCACCTTCTTTCCTCAGCCTTATCACCTGGTCCTTGACTGGTGTCTTCCTCCTAATGTGGCTATACAACAGTTTCGGGTCAGATTTGACTTTCGATGCTATGTCGTTTACAATGTCGCTGGGCCTCCCCCCTTTAAATCTGTGCATACTCGTTTCTGGCTCTTCTACTAACCCTCTTGTTTTCCTGGTCCTATGCCTCCTGTACCTTTTCCATTCTCTGTTGCACTTAGTTTTTTGCCTCCCTACACCTTCGGGGAAAACCAAGGACCTCGTTTTGGTCTTCCAAATTATTTCTGTTTTCCCTTGGGAACAAAACTTGCTCTGCCTCCTTGCACTTGGGGGGGGGCCACTATTCCAACATCAGAACATCCGGGCCATGGGAAAACCTGGGTAGCCACACCACTCAGAGGGAGAGGTTTTTTATGCCGGGAAAGGGAAAAAAACTGGCAGGAATGGCAGAAACGTACACCAAATCCAGTCATTCCGGGAGTGGAACCAAGTCGATGGCCTCCACTCCAAACCCCAAAAACAGATACAGATACTAAGCCGGAAAAAAAATTCCCCGTACCAACAATACCACCAGTCCGATAACATTCTTCTTTGCAAATATACGGGTCTAAAGCCAGCAACAAACAACAAAATATCTTTCATCCGGGACTCCCTTGCAGAGGCAAGGCCAATGTTCGCGGCTTTCACTGAGACCCACAAAAAGGGATCACTTGGACAACGAAATATGGATCCCAGGTTACAACCTATACAGATGTGACAGAGTGAACAGGCAAAAGGGGGGGGGGTTTGGCCTGTACATTGCAGAGTCACTTGTTGCACAGAACTGCTTAATGCCTCAAATGATGTAGTGGAAGTTTTAGCAGTAAAGGTCGAGAACCAAAACCTAGTCATTGTGGTAGTCTACAAGCCTCCGGATGCAACATCCCACCAATTCCGGGAACAGCTGTTAAAAATTGGACCACTGTCTGGAAAACCTTCCAGCTCCCGCAACCCAACATCTTGCTCCTGGGGGATTTCAACTTAAGGCACCTAAAATGGAGGAATATAGCAAATAAATTGTTGCGTAATAACACCAGGAGGCAGCTCTGATGAAAACTCACACTCACACGAGCTTTTAAATCTCTGCACAAAATTCAATTTAAACCAGCAAATAATAGAGCCTACAGACTGGAGAATACACTAGACCTCAATCTCACTAACATGATGATCTGATAAGAAATGTCACCATATCAAAAACAATATACTCAGATCACAACATAATTGAGGTTCAGACTGTATGCGTGGAGCCCCAGACCGACATAATGAGACTAGTCCACGAGGGAGCATTCACCAAATTCAACTTCAATAACAAAAACATAAAGTGGGGCCAAGTAAACCAAGTCCTAACCGATATAAGCTGGGAAGATATACTAAGCAACACAGACCCCAACTTATGCCTAGAACAGATTAACTCGGTGGCACTCGATGTATGCACAAGGCTTTATTCCTCTAATAAAAAGGAGGAGTAATGTAAAATAGAAAGAGACAGGCGCTCCCTTTACAGGCGACGGAAAAGAATAACAGAGCGGGTAAAAGAGGTCAATATATCTGAAATGCGTAGGGAGACACTGGTCAGAGAAATAACAAGCATCGAACTTAAGCTAAAAGAATCCTTTAGGAGTCAGGAATCGCGGGAAGAACTAAAAGCCATAAATGAAATCGAAAGAAACCCAAAGTATTTCTTCTCCTATGCCAAATCAAAATCGAGAACAACGTCCAGTATTGGGCCCCTACTTAAACAAGATGGGTCCTACACAGATGACAGCAAGGAAATGAGTGAGCTACTCAAGTCCCAGTATGACTCAGTTTTTAGCAAGCCGCTAACCAGACTGAGAGTCGAAGATCAAAATGAATTTATGAGAGAGCCACAAAAATTTTATTAACACAAGCCTATCCGATGTTATCCCGACGCCAAATGACTTCGAACAGGCGATAAATGACATGCCCATGCACTCTGCCCCAGGGCCAGACTCATGGAACTCTGTGTTCATCAAGAACTGCAAGAACCCCTATCACGAGCCTTTTCCCCCCTATGGGGAGGGAGCATGGACACGGGGGTCCCTCCCACAGTTTTCTAAAAACAACAGACATAGCCCCACTCCACAAAAAGGGGGAGTAAAGCAACAGCAAAGAACTACAGACCAATAGCACTAACATCCCATATCAAAAAAATCTTTGAAAGGGTCCTAAGAAGCAAGATCACCACCCATCTAGAACCCTCAAATACACAACCCAGGCAAAAATGGGTTTAGAACAGGTCGCTCCTGTCTGTCTCAACTATTGGGTCACTACGACAAGGTCCTAAATGCACTAGAAAAAAAAGAATGCAGATGTAATATATACAGACTTTGCAAAAGCCTTCGACAAAATGTGACCATGGCGTAATAGCGCACAAAATGCGTGCTAAAGGAATAACAGGAAAAGTCGGTCGATGGATCTATAATTTCCTCACTAACAGAACACAGAGAGTAGTCGTCAACAGAGTAAAGTCCGAGGCAGCTAGGGTGAAAAGCTCTTTCCACAAGGCACAGTACTCGCTCCCATCTTGTTCCTCATCCTCATATCCGACATAGACAAGGATGTCAGCCACAGCACCGTGTCTTCCTTTGGCAGATGAACCCAACTGCATGACAGTGTCTTCCATGGGAGACACTGCAAGGGTCCAGCGACATCAACCGAATTTTTTCAGTGGGCTGCAGAAAAAAAAATATGAAGTTCAACGATGAGAAATTTCAATTACTGAGATATGGGAAACATGAGGAAATTAAATCATCATCAGAGTACAAAACAAATTCTGGCCACAAAATAGAGCGAAACACCAACGTCAAAGACCTGGGAGTGATTATTCGGAGGATCTCACCTTCAAGACCATAACATTGTATCAATCGCATCTGCTAGAAAAATGACAGGAGGATAATGAGAACCTTCAAAAATAGGGAGGCCAAGCCCATGATGACACTCTTCCCGGTCACTTGTTCTATCTAGGCTGGAATATTGCTGCACACTAACAGCACCTTTCAAGGCAGGTGAAATTGCCGACCTAGAAAATGTACAGAGAACTTTCACGGGGCGCATAACGGAGATAAAACACCTCAATTACTGGGAGCGCTTGGGGTTCCTAAACCTGTTTTCCCTGGAACGCGGGAGGGAGAGTTTCATGATTTAACACCGGGCAAAATCCAGAGGGCCCTAGTACTAAACCCTTGCCACGAAAATCACTCCTACGAAAGCAAAAGACTCGGCAGACGATGCCCACCCCCCCAATTTAAAAAGCAGGGTGCCCAATAGCACTTTAAGAGACCATACAATAAGTGTCGGGGGCCCGAAAACGTTCAACTGCCTCCCAGCACACAAAAGGGGATTACCACAACCCCTGGCATCTTCAAGCTGGCACGGGACAAGCACCTAAAGTCGTTCCGACAGCCGGGCTGTGGCCGTACTTTTGGGTTTGCGTGCAGCCAGCAGCAACGGGGCCGGGTTGATCGGGCTCAACCCCAGGGGGCCGGGTAACAGACGGGCCCCGGGGGGGGGTTGCCCCCCCCAACTCCCTCCAGGTAAACTCCAGGAAAAAACTGATTTTCCTACCATTTATTTTGTCCCACTGAACCTCCTGCAGGAATTTTTACTCATACCTGTGTACCCCCCCCTTTTTTTATTTTGGCCCGTCCCCCTTCATTTTCCTGTTAACCTTCTCCCCCCTTTGTAACTTTTCCTAAAAAAATCAAAACTCAGATCCCTTGATCGCAACCCCAAAGGGGGGCCTCCCCCCTTTAAGTAAAGTCCTCTTTTCCCTGAACTCTCAGGGTGAACACAAGATCCATTTTTGCTGGCTCTCCTCCCCTCTCTCTCGGGTTGTTCCCTGACAGTTGACCATGAGGTTTTCAAGTACCCCCTCCATCATTTTGGGGCTTTTCCCTTGTTTCGGGCCCCCCCTTTTGGGGTTTCCCGGTTTTCCCAGTCGATCTCCCTGTGGTTAAAATTTCGCCCATTACCAGTAACTTCCCTTCTGCTCGAGTGAGCTCTTCTTTTGCCACCTCAGCCAGTGTTCCACCATCCCCCCTGTTTTTTCTTCGTATTTTCCTCTCGGGCCCTCCTGAGTTTGGGGTGGGTTATAAAACCCCTCCAATAAACTACTTTATTTTCTCCGACGGGAATTGTCCCTACAATGTAGTCTCTTTCTCCAATCATGCCCCATCCCTTCCTTTTCCCTCAAATCCCCATCGGTGTTTTTATGAGCAGTGAAAAACCCCTTCCTCCCCCTTTTACTCCTTCTATCTTTCCCCCCCAGGATCTGATATCCCTTGGGGAAGATTGTGTCTGTTATTGTCTCGGTGGGGTTTTTTTTTTTCTTGCCCGCTATGATGTCGGGGGAAATTTTTCCCACTGATTCTTTCGTTCCCCCTCATTTTTTATTCTTTAAATTCCACCCCGTGTTTGTGTACCAAACTTTCAGTTTTTTTTTCCATCATTGGGGTAAAGCAAAAATTTTGGGGTTTGGGGGGAAAGCAAGACCCTTTGGGGGGGGCCCTTTAGGGGGCGGTGGTGTAGGGGGAGTTTGTGATGAGGGGGGGGGTTTGGGTCAAATGCCCATAAGGGACAGCTTTGGGGTGGGGTTTTTGGTGAAGGGGGGGTTGGTTGGCAAGGGAACAGTGAGGGGGTTTTGTAGTATGGGTTTTCCCTCGGGTTGCGTTGGGAATGTCGGGGTTTGGGATTTTTTTTGGGTGGGGGGTTTCGTGGGGTGTGTTTGTTTATTTCCTCCTGTGTGGGGGCCCTTGCTCACCTTGGGTCATTGCCTCTCGTTCCTCCTTGCATCTCTGAAACCCTTTTCTTTCAGTGTATCCTTTCTTCTTGTTTTTCTGTCAGGGGCGAGGTAACTCTCTGGTACCCCGTTTGTCCCCCTCGGGCTTTCTTTCCCCTTCAGAATCCTTGGGTTCCCAACTGATTCTTCCCTTTAAATTTCTTTTTACAAAGGGGTATCCTTCCACTTTGCAAACCACCCAATTCTCTGAAAATTTGTCACCTGGGTCATTTTGCCCCTCACCCATTGTTTTTTTAAAGATGCCTTCAATTTATTTTTTTTTTCCTGTTTTTTTCTTTAAAGTTGTCCCCCCTTGGCTTCTTGGACCCGTAAAACAAAAACCCGGGCCCTGGGCCCCTTTCCCCCCTCCCACGATCCCCATCTGCTTCCTCTAGGGATTTTATTTCCTTCCATTGACATGTTCTTGCCTTTATTTCCCGTCCCTATCTAAACTTCTATTTTTTTAGTGACCTGTCCTTTTTTCCCAAACCCGCTGTCCCCTTTCTTTCTGGGGGAAAAATTGGCTGTTAAATCTCTGCATAAGTTAAAAAACCTTCATTGTCTTCGGACCTGTCAAATTTTATCTTAAATGTGCTCCTCGTCTTTTCCCCGGCTCCACGTGGGTCCCGAATTTGGGCCTTTTCCCCTACGGCCTGTCCCGTTGCTGCTTAAACCCCCCCCTTGTCTGCGCCCGGGCATTTAATTTCCTGAAGCCACATCTGAATTATCATTTTTTCTCTCTAATCTGTTTAGGCTTTTTCAGTTTCTTTTTCTAAGCACTGTATCCTAGCTAAAGACCTGTAAAATTTTTCCCCCTTCCTGCAATTCTTTAGCATTCCCCCCTCCTCCATTTTTTTTACCAAGCTCTACTTTTTTCCTTCCCCACTCTTCCCCCTTTTTTGGGGCTCTAACTCCCCGTCTTTTTTCCCCCCTGGTTTGTCCCAACCCGATTTTCTGGTTTTTTCCTCCTCTTTGGGGCCAAAACCCCCTTTTTTTTTTTTTTTTTTTTTTTTTTTTTTTTTTTTTTTTTTTTTTTTTTTTTTTTTTTTTTTTTTTTGTGTGTGTGTGTGTGTGTGTGTGTGTGTGGTGTGGTGGGGTGGTTTTTCATTATATGTTAAGTCAGTACATTTTCAACTCATGGGGAACCCCGTCCCTCCGTCAGCCCAGTAAACCCCACGTCCCTTTTTAAACCCCATCTTCCGGCCCCGCCAGAAGGAAAACACTACAAAAAACCTGCAACAGATAATTTTTTCACGTAATTGTTTAAAATTTAAATATATCCGTTAAAATAAAGCAGTCTTTGGGGATAACTCGATTTTTTTTTAAATTAGAAACTCAGTTTAAAATACCACACGTACCCAACACACACACCCCCCACACACCACACACACTCCCCCACACACACACACACACACACACGTGCGCCCGGAGGATCAGGCGCACGTAAAAGGGAGGGACTGCAATGAATAAGGGAAAAACCTGACCCGGGAGGGAGCAACGAGTCATGGACTGAAAGATATCACAGTGGGCGCCTGTTACGAGCGGGGGTCACACAGGGGGCATTTTTTAGGACCCAGTGCTATTTTTGATAATGTGAACGACATGATGGAAGGGAAAAGACTCTGAAGTGGGCCCTGTTTTTCAGAAGAAAGTGAAGTTTATGAGAAAAAATTAAAAACGGGACGAGGATGAGGCAGGACTGCAAAGAAGGGCCCCGGACCGGGGGACATGGGTCCAGCAACTGGCTTCTCAATTCCCAAACCGCCCAAAAGCAAAGTCATGAAGAAATTGGGGGGGGGCAAAGAAGAACCCCAGACAGAGGGGAAGGGCCCCAGGGGGACAAAGACTACAGACCTCACTCAGGGAGAAAGACCTTGGGGTGACCATAACACCGAGCACATAAACCGGAGGCACACATCAACCAAATAAAACCGCTGCAGCATACGGCGCCTGGCAAACCTGAGAATAGCGTTCCGATAACTTAAGGAATCGTTCAAGACACTGAAAAACCGTGTATGTTAGGCCCATACTGGAGTATGCAGCACCAGTCTGGAACCCACACCGGGTCAAGCACGTAAAAGAAGTTAGAGAAAGTAACAAAGGTTTGCAACATGGCTAGTCCCCAGACTCAAGGGAATGTCGTACGAGGAAAGGTTAAGGGAAATGGGACTGACGACACTGGAGGACAGAAGGGTCAGGGGAGACATGATAACGACAAAATAAGAAAACTGCGGGAATAGACAAGGGTTTGGACAGAGATAGGATGTTCCAGAGAGGGGACACAGGGACAAGGGGTCACAACTGGAAAGCTGAAGACTCAGACAAGTCACAGGGACGTTAGGAAGTATTTCTTCAGTCATAGAGTTGTCAGCAAGTGGAATAGCCTAGCAAGTGAAGTAGTGGAGGCAGGAACCATACATAGTTTTAAGAAGAGGTATGACAAAGCTCAGGAAGCAGAGAGAGAGAGGATCCAGTAGCGATCAGTGAAGAGGAGGGGCCAGGAGCTGAGTCTCGACCCCTGCAACCACAATTAGGTGAGTACAATTAGGTGAGTACACACACACACGGTATGAACGTTGGCAAATGTAGTCCCCATTTTTAAGAAAGGAGACAAAAACGAGGCACTAAACTACAGACCAGTGTCACTGACGTGTATAGTATGTAAAATCATGGAGAAGATTATCAGGAGGAGAGTGTATATATGTTGGTAAAATTACCGACAATATTTAAAGTAAAAGGACACAAGTGAAACTAATGTGACATTTTATTGTGGCAACGTTTTGCTCTCCAGGAGCTTTGTCAAGCCACAATAAAATGTCATATTAGTTGCACTTGCGTCCTTTTACTTTACAGGAGGAGAGTGGTGGAGCACCTGGAACGGAACAAGATTATAAACGACAGCCAGTACGAGTTAATGGAAGGCAAATCCCGTGTCACAAACCTTCTGGAGTTTAATGACAAAGTAACGGAAGTAAGACACGAAAGAGAAGGGTAGGTTGATTGCATTTTCTTGGACTGCAAGAAGGCCTTCGACACAGTTCCTCACAAGAGATTAGTGCAGAAGCTAGAAGATCAGGTGTGCATAACAGGAAGGGCACTGCAGTGGATCAGAGAATACCTGACAGGGAGGCAACAACGAGTCATGGTACGTGATGAATATCACATTGGGCACCTGTGACGAGCGGGGTCCCACAGGGGTCAGTCCTAGGACCAGTGCTGTTTCTGGTATTTGTGAACCACATGAAGTGCAGTGGGAAAGAGAACTAGATGGAAAGACAGTAAATGAAATGATAAAAATTGTGACCACTAAGTGCAGGGAGGCAGAGGAAAGGTTCATACCAAAGGGCAACAGAAAAAATGGTTAGACCAGAGTGAGCCCATGGTTTAATTGGAGGTGTAAAGAGGCCAAAGCCAAGTGTGCTAGAGCATGGAAAAGGTATAGAAGGCAAAGGACTCAAGAAAGCAAGGAGCTGAGCAGAAGATCCAGAAACAAATATGCAGGGATAAGGAGAGAGGCCCAGAGGCAATACGAGAACGACATAGCATCAAAAGCCAAATCTGAACCAAAGCTGTTATACAGTCACATTAGGAGGAAAAAAAATAGTCAAGGACCAGGTAATCAGACTGAGGAAAGAAGGAGGAGAGCTGACGAAGAGTGACCAAGAAGTATGTGATGAATTAAACAAAAGATTTAGAGAAGTATTCACAATACAGTCAGGAATGCTTCCAGCAAACTATGGAGGTAGGGTGCACCAGCAGGTGCTGGACACAATACACATAACCAAGGTAGAGGTGAAGAAACTGCTAGACGAACTCGATACCTCAAAGGCGGTGGGCCCAGATAACATATCCCCATGGATACTGAGAGAGGGAGCAGAGGAACTGTGTGTGCCCTTAGCAATCTTCAGTAAATCTATCGAAACTGGGCAGTTGCCTGAGGCGTGGAAGACAGCACATGTAGTTCCAATTTTTAAGAAAGGGGACAGACAGGCAGCGTTAAACTACAGACCAGTGTCACTGACTTGTATAGTATGTATAGTCATTATCAGGAGAAAAGAAGTGGAACACATTGAAAAGATTGGGCTCATACATGACAGTCAGCACGGCTTCAGAGATGGGAAATCCTGTGTCACAAATCTAATTGGGTTCTACGATAAGGCAACAGAAGTAAGACAGGAGAGAGAGGGATGGGTATATTGCATCTTTTTACACTGCAAGAAGGCTTTTGACACAGTACCACACAAGAGACTGGTGCAAAAATTAGAGGAGCAGGCAGGAATAACGGGGAAAGTACTGCAATGGATCAGGGAATACCTGACAGGAAGGAAACAACGAGTGTTGGTACGTGCTGAGGTGTCGGAGTGGGCGAATGTGTCGAGTGGGGTTCCACAAGGTTCAGTCCTAGGCCTGGTGCTGTTTCTTGTATACGTGGAAGACATGATGGAAGGAATAGATTCAGAAGTGTCACTGTTCGCTGATGATGTGAAACTGATGAGGAAAATACAAGTGGGCGAGGATCAGTTAAGATTACAAGGTGATCTGGACAAACTACAAGTATGGTCCGACAAATGGCTCCTGGGTTTTAACCCCAATAAGTGTAAGGTCATGAAGATTGGGGAAGGACACAGAAGACCGCAGACGGAGTACGGTTAGGAAACCAACAGCTGCAAACGTCAGTTAAAGAAAAGGATCTTGGGGTAAGCATTATAACGAACATGTCCCCTGAGGCACACATCAATCAAATAACTGCTGCAGCATATGGGAGATTGGCAAACCTGAGATTGGCGTTTAAACATCTGAGTAACGAGTTATTCACGACATTGTACACAGTGTACGTAAGGCCTATACTGGAATATGCAGCGCCAGTATGGAACCATCACTTAGTCAAACACGTCACGAAATTGGAGAAAGTGCAAAAATTTGCAACACGATTAGTCCCGGCACTGAGGGGTATGTCTTATGAGGAGAGGTTAAGGGAACTCAACCTGATGACACTAGACTGACTAGAGGATAGGAGGGATAGAGAGGGCATGATAACGTATAAAATACTAAGAGGCATTGACAAGGTGGACAAGGATCGAATGTTTCAGAGATGGGATACAGAAACAAGGGGACACAATTGGAAACTGAAAACCCAGATGAGTCATAGGGATGTTAGGAAGTATTTCTTTAGTCTTAGAGTTGTCAGGAACTGGAATAATCTGGAGAGTGAAGTAGTGGAAGCAAGTTCCATAAATAGCTTTAAGAAGAGGTATGACAAATATCATGGAGCAGGGAGAGAGTGAATTAGTATCGGAAAGTGAAGAGGCGGGGCTAGGTGCTATGACTCGACCCCTGTAACCACATATAGATGAGTACATATAGGTGAGTACACACACACACACACACACACACACACATTCTCACATACACAAACAACACACACACACACACACATACACACACCACACACACACACAACACACACACACACACACACAAAACACACACACACACACACAAAACACGCCAGGAGCTATGACTCGGGGCCAAGAGCTATGACTCGACCCTTGCAACCACAACTAGGTGAGTACATACACACACACACACACACACACACATACACACGAGATTCAAAGAAGTGTTCACAGAGGAGACAGAAGGGGCTTCAGAAAGACGGAGAGGTGGGGTACACCACCAGGTGCTGGACCCAGTACACACAACCGAGGAAGAAGTGAAGAGGTTTCTGATGAACTAGATACCTCAAAGGCAATGGGGCCAGATAACATCTCTCCATGGGTCCTGAGAGAGGGAGCAGAGGTGCTATGTGTACCCCTAACAACAATATTCAATAAATCTATCGAAACAGGGAGAATGCCTGAGGCAGGGAAAAGACAAAAAATGTAGTCCCAATTTTTTAAAAAAGGAGACAGACATGAAGCACTAAACTACAGACCAGTGTCACTGATATGAAATAGTATGCAGATCATGGAGAAGATTATCAGGAGAAAGTGGTGGAACACCTAGAAAGGAATGATCTCATCAACAGCAGCCAACATGGTTTCAGGGACGGGAAATCCTGTGTCACAAACCTACTGGAGTTCTATGACGATGACAGCAGTAAGACAAGAGAGACAGGGGGGGGTGGATTGAAATTTTCTTGGACTGCAAGAATTAGTGCAAAAACTGGAGGACCAGCGGGATAACGGGGAAAGGGCACTGCAATGGATCAGGGAATACTTGTCAGGAAGCCAGCAGCGAGTAATGGTACGTGGCGAGGTGCTGTTTCTGGTATTTGTGAACGACATGACGGAAGGAATAGACTCCGAGGTGTCCCTGTTTGCAGATGACGAAGTTATGAGAAGAATTCATTCGATCGAAGACCAGGCAGAACAACAAAGGGATCTGGACAGGGTGCAGACCGGGCCCCAGCAATTGGCTCCTGGAGTTCAATCCCCCCAAGTGCAAAGTCATGAAGATTGGGGAAGGGCAAAGAAGACCGCAGACGGAGTACAGTCTGGGGGGCCAGAGACTACAAACATCACTCAAGGAAAAAGATCTTGGGGTGAGAAATAACAACAGGCACATCCCCTTTGAAGCGCACATAAAACCAAATAGCTGCTGCAGCATATAGACGCCTGGCAAACTTCAGAACAGCATTCCCGACATCTTAATAAGGAATCGTTCAGGACCCTGTACACCGTGTACGTTAGGCCCATATTGGAGTATGCGGCACCAGTTTGGAACCCATACCTACCAAGCATGAAAAGAAACAGAGAAAGTGCAAAGGTTTGCAACAAGACTAGTCCCAAGCTAAGAGGTATGTCCTATGTGGAGAGGTTAAGGGAAATCAACCTGACGACACTGGAGGACAGGAGAGATAGGGGGGACATTTTAAACGACTTGCAAAATACTGAGAGAATTGACAAGGTGGACAAAGACGGGAAATGTTCCAAAAGACTGGACACAGTAACAGGGGACACAGTTGGAAGTTGAAGACGCAGATGAATCACAGGGATGTTAGGAAGTATTTCTTCAGCCATATAGTAGTCAGGAAGTGGAATAGTTTAGGAAGCGATGTAGTGGAGGCAGGATCCACACATATTTTAAGCAGAGGTACGATAAAGCTCATGGTTCAGGGAGAGTGACCCTAGTAGCGACCAGTGAAGAGGCGGGGCCAGGAGCTGAGTCTCGACCCCTGCAACCTAAATCTAGGTGAGTAACTAGGCGAGTACAGGTTTACACATACTCAGGCAAATCCCACACACGCAAAAAAATAGCACTATCTCACGGATTTAGAAAACATGCACAATTTTACACAAAGCTGCGGGAACTATAACATCCTAGCAGGGACAAAAATGGGATCTCAGAAGGGAGGACGTAAAGAAAGTGGAACCGAGGATGGCTAAACTGAACGGAAGAATGAGTAGAAATGCTCAAGAGCAAAATGGATCTAAAAATGGGGAAAAAGGTTAAATGAGCTTTCCATTAGTATGTTAGAGAATCAAACTGCAGAGAACAAGAAGTGGAAATCACGAGCTGTACTGCTTAGGCAAAGATACAGAGACTGGAGGAAGAACTGGATGTCCTGAAGCAAATATAAAAAATTGATCTGATGGGAACAAAGTGATTGAAATGAGGGAGGGGACTGAAGGAGGGGAATGGAGCTAAGAAGTCCCTTTCAGAAGTAATATCAGGCCATCGGGTGTCTGGAGATGCTTAAATCAGATGAAGAGATATGGGAAAAAAAAATTGGAAGAAGAGAGAGCAATATTATTCATGGGGCTTCAGGAGGCCTATGCTTCCAAATGACATTTTTCCAACATGAAGAATGAAGTGAAAATGAAATACGAGGATAGTTTCTTTAAACTTTTTCTATCGTTAGACATACTGGCAGAGGGGAAAAAAAAGGGCATTAGGTTGTTTTACTTTCTAATGCAGTGATCGTAACATACATAGTTGTTTTAGAATTTTTCTCAAATTAGTAATGGGTTCTTGAGATGTGAAATATCATAATTAGGGAAGTTTTTACGCATTATTGTACGACAAGAATGCTGGAAAGTATGATAGCTTGCAAGGCTTGTGCGAGGTGCCTCGTTGTATGTCATGTCCAAAAAATAATAGTGAGACTCTAACCTCTATGAGTTGTTTAATATGTTTTTTATACTGACCATTATTGTTATATGCAGGTAAATAGCCTTGAGACCTCGATGTCGTCAATGATGGCCAGTTCTCCTCCTAGCAGAAGACCCCCCCAGAAGCTTCTAACCCAGGAGATTGCTCGTGCGTCAGGAAGAACAGGCACTTATATGCCTCAGCATGAATGTCCCTTCGCCCTTGTACCTGCTGCACTTCCCGAATTTCCTTATGACAATAAAAGATATACATTAAAAAAATGAAGAATTCCAGTCATTCGTGTCTTAGTAACTGATTCATAAATAACCAGCACTTAGGAGAGTCATCCTAAGTACAGGTTACAGTTTCAAGTTGTTTCAAACTATGGAACAAATCTCTTCTCCCGGCTGAGGGACTGACCACCTCAAAAAATACATATTCAAGAGTGATGGACTGATTACATTGTGTTCATATCTCTCCGTTTCTGCCCCAAATTTTCTGTACTCGACTGAAGAAGTCTACTGTGTAGCTGAAACTTTCGGAATAAAGATTCCTGTTTCACAATGTCTTACATATGTGAAAGATTTATGTGAAACGTCGGTATTTTAAAATTCACTCAAGTGGGAGAGTCTATTAAAATTGTTGTCATCTGTGCTTCCTGATGTGAACACTATCTTGATAATTTAATTAATGTAAATATATTGTTGGTATCAAAAAAGTTTTTTCGTTTTCCTTAAAATATGATTGACTTTTTTTATTATATTTTTTAGTAGTAGGCTGACACAAAAATTTATAACGATGCATTTTAAGTAGAGATTTTTTTATGAACATGAATGCTGAATTCCTTTACGAATAATTCATTATTTAACAACAATTTTTGCTTCTGGCAAGTAAGTTTTACTTTCCAACTCCTTTTATTGCAAAACAATAGAAAATGCCCATTATTCCTTTTAAACTTTGCTTTTATGGCTTACAGGATTAATTTTTGACAAAAAATGGCTAAATTTCAATATTTTTTGCTAGTTTTGGATGTAAAACAAAAAAATACAATAAAATAAAATAAATTTATATAAAAAAATTTACGCATTTTTTTTTAATTTCTGAAAAATATTTACAAAGTTAAAAATGAGCAGTTTTTCTATATTTGCGAGAATGCAACAAATCACTTTCCGTTTAAGCCCCAAATAAAATTGTAAAAAGGCCTGAGCTTGCTACCATCTGCAGCTCATAAGACTGCCATCCCCACGAGCCCCTTTGAGGCGGGGTAGATGGCAGACCAGAGGCCTAGCTTCTCCCTACGAGCCCCGTGAGGGCGGGGAATGTGGCTAGGTCTGGGGACACTTGGTCCCAAAGATGAGGGGGTACTTGTACCTCCTCCCATGGGAGACTTAAGTCTCGAGACACTCCCCAGATAGGGAGCCAAGGCCGGGTCACCACTACTTGGAAAAGACCCGGGCCGGGAGAATACCGGTGAATAAAAAAAAAAAAAAAAAGCCCCAAATGTAGTCTCCCATCATGTTTTCATTATAAGATCTCTGATATATGCGTTCCCCTTGCTTCTTTGAGTATGCTCCCATAGTCTCCTTGAAATTGTCAAGATGAGCATCAGGGATATGAACCATATCTTTTTACCAAGATCTCAACAAGTTCCACATAATTATCAGCCTTTTTGTTGCCCAGAAGCTCTGTGCTACAGCAACAAAACACTCCCAGGGTTCCCTTTCCTTCTCTGTGAGCTACTTTGGAAATTCTTAGAACTCCATGATTTTCCTGACTTGTGGTCCAGTGAAGATGCCAGCCTTCACTTTTGCCTCTGATAGCTTGGGAGAGAAGTCTTAAAGATATTTAAAGGCTGCAGACTCTTTGTCAAGAGCTGTAACAGACTGTTTCATTAGCCTAGTTTGATGTGTAAAAGGAGAGAACAGAACATTTTGAGGATCCACCAATGGTTTATGTTTATATTATGTCTTCTTGCTGGCAACTCATTCCTTTGAGACCAGTGCTTCCTCTGGTAATGTGTGCCCCCTCTCTCTCTAAATATCCCAATGACAGGTAAAACCTCCTTGGAGTCCCATAAAAAATGCTACCATTTTTTAAGTCTCCAGTAACTTCCCAGAAAACTATCATAGTTCAAAGCTTCCAGTAGAAGTGTGACACTTTTGTTCCTCCTTTAAAATGCACCGAATGAGCCAAGGAAAGAGAAACTTGTTCCCAGTGTGCAGAAGTACAGCTTTTTTAAACTTCTGGAGGAGCTGTCAATGAAGTCTCCACTCATCTGAATTGCATGCATTTTTAATTGCATCAAACAGGCCTGATACATCATTACAGTAGCAACAACCTGTCTTCATTAGTGAAGAAGCTTCAGAAATGTTGGTTGACTTTGTCAAACCAAGATCTCTGATTAGGTCATTGGGGTCTGTTTTGGTTTGGGTAGTAAGGATTTCTCCCAGCTGCTGAATCTGTGAGAATGCAGCAGTTGCTCTTCATTAACCATACCACGGATGGGGATAGAACCCGCGATCAGAGAGTCTCAAAAATCCAGATCGTCGCGAAGCCACTGGGCCAGCTAGCCACAATAAGATTCAAACCAACTAGGTTATTTCTACAAACCCTAGGAAAAGGTTAGCATAGGCACCACTGTTGCCACAAATCAAGTTCTTACAGACGAATCTCCAGCTAGCGTGGGCCGTGACGAACTCTAGCTCAAGTCTCCTCAAAGCCGTCAACATGACTCACGAAATTGGTAATGACACGATTGCAAACAAACCATTTCCACGGACGGGATAGAACCCGCGATCAGAGAGTCTCAAAACTCCAGACCGTCGCGTTTTGCCACTGAGCCAGCTAGCCCAGTTGGATGAATCTTATTGTCGCTAGCTGGCCCAGTGGCTAACGCGACGGTCTGGAGTTTTGAGACTCTGATCGCGGGTTCTGTCCCCGGTCTTGTCTTGGTCCACAACTGACAGGACAAAATATGCTTTGTAAGCTTCACACATTTTTTTAGATGCTGTTACAGAGAACTTCTTTGCTCTTGTCTCAATGAACTGATCACACATATGGAGCACAATGCATCTGGAGAATGACTGCAGCCTCTTGATGCCATTTCACTTCTTCTGATGTGTCTTCTCAGGCAGCCAGAGCTGAACTGAATGCTGGTTTGTGAGCCCCTGTTTTTATATTTGCAAATTAAAACCCTAGAACATAATAGTTTTACATCAGTCTTTCTTGAAAGTGTTCCAGAAGTGTCCTGGAAATGATGCTTATTTCCCAGGAACACGACAAAAGTGAAATTTTGTTATATAGTGTAATTAAATGAGCAAAGTACCGAGTAGAAAAGCTTAAAAGATAACTTACCTACATCACTTGTGGAAACCGGAAACTCACACAGAGGATAATAAAGCCTGCTACATGCAAAATCGTTCATGTAATAATGTTCATTTACATAGAGACCAACACAAAGGCCGTCACCAGATGGCTCCTGTAAACCGTACCGTGCTGCCCAGAATGGTGTACCCATGGGTACTGCCTCATCTGAGGAATACGTGAATCTGCCTGTCTTATTGTTGAACACCCCGTCTATCCAGTAGCTTGTGGTAGCATCTCCTGTAACAGATCAGTAAGGGCTTATGAAAAGACATTTTTTACATCGTCAAAAAATGTAGTGGAATTTTGAATCTCACTTCTTCTATTCATCGTTTGTGAAACAGTTTCTTGTTTGAATGTTTTCTGGTAGCAGCTCGTCTAACAAAAACATGTTTCTTTATTGTGCAAGAGTTGAAAAAATGAGATTTTAGAGAACAACTCTGACTCTCTTAATTCCCAGTTCTTTATTAACGTGATTGTCAGACATACGTATCGTAATATGATTTAACAGGGGATGGCATCAAAATTAAATAAAAATATATGAAAATAAGACTGGATAAGTGAGCATAAAAATGCATGTAACAGAAACGACGTTAATAATACATGTGTGATGCACAGAAACCATAAGTTGGACTGGTGCACAGACGATCGTCATGGAACCAGATCTTAGGTGGCGCCGATGTTTAGATTTAGATCTGATTGCAATAACAAATTCTGTAACATAAAGTGTAGGAAGCTACATCATTACCACGATACTAGAACACTCAATAATCGTACAAGCATCGCCCCGACTACCACAAAAACAAATATTTTATCCGAGATAAAATAAAATAGTTTTTTCATCATTGCTTAATTGGTCGTCATTTCTTTAGCATTGTTTACAAAAGTTTAAACTGAATAACACTGAAAGTGAGTTGTGCATTTACTTCTGTTAGAGGATTTGAGATTGAGTATGGGCCTACTGGCCTAGTATGGGCTGTAGGCCTGCTACACTGTTCCTCCTTGCTTATGCTCTGAAATGCATGAGATGTATTCTTAAATTATAAGAAAATGCTGCTTGTTACCTTCAGAATAGATGTAATCCATGATGGCTTTCAGTTGCGTGGCAGTCTTGATAATGGCCAGGTTACCTCCGAGACCTTACACAGCGCCGAGCGT
>NC_069427.1:47304081-47366896 GCF_026875155.1 Cherax quadricarinatus
ACAACGATTTTCTTTGGTACGGGATGAATACCCACATTGGCACCTGTGCCCGAGCGGGGCCCACGGGGGGTCAGCCCCTGGGAAACCATGCTGTTTCGGGTATTTGTGAACCACATGAATGCAGGGGGAAAAAGAGAACTAGATGGAAAGCAGAAAATTTAAATGATAAAAAATTGGGTGACCATAAGTGCAGGGGGGCCCAGGGAAGGTTCAAAACCAAAGGGCAACAGAAAAAATGGTTAACCAGAGTGACCCATTTTTTAAATTTTGGAGGTAAAAAAAGAGGCCAAAGCCAAGTGTGCTAAGCATAAAAAAGGGTTAAAAGGGAAAAGGGAATCAAAAAAGGGAAAGGGAGCTGAGCAGAAGATCCAGAAACAAATATGCGGGGAAAAGGAGAGGGGCCCAGAGGCAATACGAAAAACGAATAGCATAAAAAGCCAAATTAAACCCAAAAGGGCTGTTATACATCACATTAGGGGAAAAAAAATAGCAAGGACCAGGTAATCAACTGAGGAAAGAAGGGGGAAAGAGCTGACGAAGATGACCAAGAATTATTTAAAGAATTAAACAAAAATTTAGAGAAGTTTTTTCACAATACAGCCCCAAAAAAGCTTCCAGCAAACAATGGAGGTAGGGTGCACCACCCGGTGCGGGACACAATACACAAACCAAGGAAAGATGAATAAACTGCTAACAAAACTCGATACCTAAAAGGGCGGGGGCCCAGATAAAAATACCCCCAAATGGTACGGGAGAGAGGGAGCGAGAACTGGTGGGGCCCTTAGCAACCCTTCAGAAAATTTATACCCAAAACCCTGGGCAGTTGCCTAAAGGCGGGGAAGGGACAGCACATTATTCCCAAATTTTTTAAAAGGAAAGGGGACAGACGGGCCCGCGTTAAACTACAAAACCATGTCACTGCCTTTATAGAAAGTAAAAGCCCATTATCGGGAAAAAAAGAAGTGGGAACCCATTAAAAAAGATTGGGTTTCATACATGACAGTCGGGCAGGCTTCAGAGTTGGGAAAATTTCCTGTGCCCCACAAATCAAATTTGGGGTTCAAAAATAAGGCAACAGAAGAAGACAGGAGAGAGGGGGATGGGTAATTGCATCTTTTTACACGGGCAAAAAGGTTTTTTGGGACACAGAAACCACACAAAGACGGGTGCAAAAATTAGAGGAGCAGGCGGGAATAACGGGGAAAGTACTGAAAAGGATCGGGGAATCCCTTTACAGGAAGGAAAAAACCGAGTGTTTGGTACGTCCCTGAGGGGCCCGGAGTGGGCGAATGTTCGAGGGGGGTTCCAAAAGGGTTTCAGCCCCTAGCCTGGGGGCTTTTTTTCCTTGTTACGGGGAAGACTTTAAAGGAAGGAAAAGTTTCGGGAATTTTTCCCACGGGGTCGCTGAGATGTAAAACCGTTTGGGGAAAAATTTACAAGGGGGGCGAGGATCATTTAAAGATTACAAGGTTTTTGGACAAACTACAAGTAGGGCCGAAAAAATGGCTCCGGGTTTTTAAACCCCAATAAGTGTAAGGTCATGAAGATTGGGGGAAAAAAAACAGAAGACCGCAACGGAGTAAAGGGTTTGGAAACCCAAAACTGCAAACGTCCCGTTAAAGAAAAGGATCTTGGGGAAACATTAAAAAAAACATACCCCCCGAGGGACACATCAATCAAATAAACTGGGTGCAGCATAAAGGGGATATTGGGGAAACCTGAATTGGCGTTTAAACATCTATTAAAAGAGTTTTTTCACGACCAAAATTTTACACAGGGCGTAAGGCCTATACTGGAATAGCACGCCATTTTGGAACCCCTCACTTAGTCAAACACTCCCCGAAAATTTGGGAAAAAATGCAAAAATTTGCAAAACGATTAGTCCCGGCACTGAGGGGGATGTTTTTATGAAGGGGAGGGTTTAAGGGGAAATCAACCTTTATGACACTAGACCCGACAGGAAAGGAGGGGTGAGAGGGGATGATAACGGAATAAAAAACTAAGACATTGACAAGGTGGGCAAGGATCGAAATTTTTGAGATGGGAAAAACAGAAACAAGGGGGCAAATTGGAAAAATGAAAACCCAGATATCATAGGGATGTTAGGAAGTATTTCTTTAAATCTTTGAGTTGTCAGGAACTGGAAAAATCTGGGGATTTAAGTAGTGGGGAAGCAAGTTTCCCTAAAAAAGCTTTAAGAAAGGTATTACAAAATCATGGAAACAGGGGGAGAGGAAAATTTGAAAACGGGGAAAATTAAGAGGGGGGGCTAGGTGGGTATGGGCTCCCACCCCTGTAACCCCATAAGATGATACAAATAGGGGAGTACACACACACACACAACCCCACACACACAATTTTTCACATACACAAACACACACATCACCACACACACATTCACAAAAAACCCCACAAAACACACACACACACACACACACACACACACACCACAACAAACACAAACACGCCAAAGGGGCTAGACTCGGGGGCCCAAAAGCTATGACTCGCCCCCTTTTTAAACCCCAAAAGGTAGTACATACACACCACACACACACACCACACAAACACAAAGAGATTCAAAAAGGTTTACCCGAGGGGGAAAAGAAGGGGCTTCAGAAAGAAAAGGAAGGTTTGGGGGACACCACCAGGTGCCCGGGCCCAGTACACACAACCGGGGAAAAAGTGAAAGGCCTTTTGAGTGAACTAGATACCTCAAAAAAGGGAATGGGGCCAATAACAACTCCCCATGGGGCCTGGGGAGAAGGGGGCAGAGGTGCTAAGTTACCCCTAACAACAATATTCAATAAATTTTATCGAAAGGGGGAATGCCTGAGGGATGGAAAAACACAAATGTAGTCCCAATCTTTTAAAAAAAGGGGAAAAGACCTTTAAGCCCTAAACCCACAGACCAAGGGGTCACTGAAAAAGTAAAGGGATGGGCGATCATGGAGAAGATTTTTCCGGAGAAAGTGGTTGGGAAAACCTTTGAAAGGAATTAACTCATCAAAAGGGAGCCAACAAGGTTTCCGGGACGGGAAATTTCCCGTGCACAAACCCACTTGGGGTTCATACGTGGACAGCAGAAAAACAAGAAACAGGGGGGGGGGTTGCAATTTTTTTGGGCTGCAAGAATTAGTGCAAAAACTGGGGACCCGCGGGGGTAACAGGGGAAAGGACTGAATGGATCCCGGGGAAAACTTGTCAGGAACCGCAGCGAGTAAGGTACGTGGCGGGGTGCTGTTTTTTGGTAAAAAGGAACGACATGACGGAAAGGAAAAAGACCCGAGGTGTCCCGTTTCAAAAATGACGAAGTTATGGAAGAATTTATTCGATCGAAACCAGGCAGAACAAAAAAGGGGTCTGGGCAGGGTGCAGACCGGTCCCGCAATTGGCTCCTGGAGTTCAATCCCACCCAAATGCAAGTCATGAAAATTGGGGGAAGGGGAAAGAAGACCGCAGACGAGTACAGTCTAGGGGGGCCAAAAGACTACAAACAACACTCAAAAAAAAGATCTTGGGGTGGTAAAAACAACAAACACATCTCCTGAAGGGGCCCCCAAACCAAAAAAGCTGCTGCAGCATATAGGGCGCCCCGGCAAACTTTAGAAAAAGCATTCCGACATCTTTTAAAAAGGAATCGTTCAGGGGCCCTGAAAACCCCCTGTACGTTTGGCCCAAAAATTGGGGGTATGCGCACCGTTTGGAAACCCTACCTAGGCCCCAAAAGGCATGTAAAGAAACTAGAGAAAGTGCAAAGGTTTGCAACAAGACTAGTCCCAGAGCTAAGAGGTATGTCCTATGTGGAGAGGTTAAGGGAAATCAACCTGACGACACTGGAGGACAGGAGAGATAGGGGGGACATGTTAACGACTTGCAAAATACTGAGAGGAATTGACAAGGTGGACAAAGACAGGATGTTCCAGAGACTGGACACAGTAACAGGGGACACAGTTGGAAGTTGAAGACGCAGATGAATCACAGGGATGTTAGGAAGTATTTCTTCAGCCATATAGTAGTCAGGAAGTGGAATAGTTTAGGAAGCGATGTAGTGGAGGCAGGATCCACACATAGCTTTAAGCAGAGGTACGATAAAGCTCATGGTTCAGGGAGAGTGACCTAGTAGCGACCAGTGAAGAGGCGGGGCCAGGAGCTGAGTCTCGACCCCTGCAACCTCATCTAGGTGAGTAACTAGGCGAGTACAGGTTTACACATACTCAGGCAAATGCACACACGCAAAAAAATAGCACTATCTCACGGATTTAGAAAACATGCACAATTTTACACAAAGCTGCGGGAACTATAACATCCTAGCAGGGACAAAAATGGGATCTCAGAAGGGAGGACGTAAAGACAGTGGAACCGAGGATGGCTGATCTGAACGGGAAGAATGAGTAGAAATGCTCAAGAGCAAAATGGATCTAGAATGGGGAAAAAGGTTAAATGAGCTTTCCATTAGTATGTTAGAGAATCTATCTGCAGAGAACAAGAAGTGGAAATCACGAGCTGTAGCTGCTTAGGCAAAGATACAGAGACTGGAGGAAGAACTGGATCTCCTGAAGCAGAATATAAAGATTTGATCTGATAGGAACAAAGTGATTGAAATGAGGGGAGGGGACTGAAGGAGGGGATGGAGCTAAGAAGTCCCTTGCAGAAGTAATATCAGGCCATCAGGGTGTCTGGAGATGCTTAAATCAGATGATGAGATATGGAGGAAAAGAAATTGGAAGAAGAGAGAGGTCAATAATTATTCATGGGCTTCAGGAGGCCTATGCTTCCAAATGACATTTTTCCAACATGAAGAATGAAGTGAAAATGAATACGAGGATAGTTTCTTTTATCTTTTTCTATCGTTAGACATACTGGCAGAGGGAATAAGGACATTAGGTTGTTTTACTTTCTAATGCAGTGATCGTAACATACATAGTTGTTTTAGAATTTTCTCGAAATTAGTAATGGGTTCTTGAGATGTGAAATATCATAATTAGGGAAGTTTTCACGCATTATTGTACGACAAGAATGCTGGATAAGTATGATAGCTTGCAAGGCTTGTGCGAGGTGCCTCGTTGTATGTCAGTGTCAATAAAATAATAGTGAGACTCTAACTCTCTATGATGTTGTTTAATATGTTTTTTATACTGACCATTATTGTGTATATGCAGGTAAATGCTCTGAGATCCTCGATGTCGTCAATGATGGCCAGTTCTCCTCCTAGCAGAAGACACCCCCCAGAAGCTTCTACCCAGGAGAGTTGCTCGTGCGTCAGGAAGAACAGGCACTTACTGCCTACAGCAGTGAATGCCCCTTCGCATTGTACCTGCTGCACTTCTGAATTTCCTTATGACAATAAAAGATATACATTAAAAAAATGAAGAATTCCAGTCATTCGTGTCTTAGTAACTGATGCACAAATAACCAGCACTTAGGAGAGTCTCCTAAGTACAGGTTACAGTTTCAAGTTGTTTCAAACTATGGAACAAAATCTCTTCTCCAGGCTGAGGGACTGACCACCTCAAAAGTACATATTCAAGAGTGATGGACTGTTTTCTTTGTGTTCAAAACTCTCCTGTTTCTGCCAACTTTTCTGTACTCGACTAAGGGAAGTCTACTGTTGCGAAACTTTTGGGAAATAAAGATTCCTAACTGTTTAATTGCCCTTTATATGTAAAAAACTTAAGTGAAACATTTTGGGTATTTTAATTTAAACTAAGTGGGAGATTTCTATTAAAATGTTTGTCAATCTTTTCTTGGGGGAGGGTAAACCCACTTTTTTATTTTTAAAATTTTAATTGAAAATATATTGGGGTATCAAAAAATGTTTTTCTTTTTCTTAAAATATGATTGTTTTTTTATTATATTTTTTTAGTAGAAAGGCTGAAAAACAAATTGATAACGAGGGCTTTTTAAGTAGAAAATATTTTATAAACATGAATGTTAAATTTCCTTTACGAATAATTCATTAAAAAAACACAATTTTTGTTTTCGGGAAAAGTAAGTTTTTATTTTTCCAAACCCCTTTTTATTGCAAAACAATAGAAAATCCCCCATTTTTCCCCTTTTAAACTTTGTTTTTTAGGGTTTAAAGGGATTAAAATTTTTTTGAAAAAAAAAATGGCAAAAAATTTCAAAATTTTTTTGCAAGTTTTGGATGTAAAAAAAAAAAATACAATAAAATTTAAAAAAAATTTATATAAAAAAAATTACGCTTTTTTTTTTTAATTTTGAAAAATATTTAAAAAATTTAAAAAAATGACCCTTTTTTTTCTAATTGCGAGAATGAAACCCAAACCCACTTTCCTTTTAAAACCCCAAATGTGTCCCCCCTCATTTTTTCATTATAAAAACTCTGATATATGCGTTCCCCTTGCTTTTTTTGAGTTGCTCCCTAGCCCCCTTTTAAATTTTTCAAGATGAGCACCAAGGTAAAACCAATTTTTTAAACCAAAGATCTCAAAAAGTTCCCCACAAAAATTATCACCTTTCCCTTGTTGCCCCAGAAGCTCTGTGCTAAAAGAAACCAAAACACTCCGGGGTTTCCCCTTTTCCCTTCTCTGTGAGCTATTTTGGGAAAAATTTTTGGGAACTCCATGATTTTCCTGACTTTGGTCCAGTGAAGATCCCCACCCTTCATTTTTTGCCTCTGAAAATTTTTGGGGAAAAAAGTCTTAAAGAAATTTAAAGGCTGCAGACTCTTTGTCAAGAGCTGAAAACAGACTGTTTCATTCCCCCTATTTGATGTGTAATGGAGAGAACAGAACATTTTGAGGATCCCCCAAAAGGGGTTTAAATTTTTTTGATTTTAAAAGGTCTTCTTGCTGGAAAATCTTTTTCCTTTAGACCAGGTTTCCCCTTTTAAAATTTTTTTCCCCCCTTCCTCTACTACCCAAATTGACGGGAAAAAAACCCCCCCTTGGGAGTCCAATAAAAAATGCTATCTTTTTTAAAGTCTCCCAGTAATTTCCCCAGAAAAAAATTTCTTTTTTCAAAGCTTCCAGTAAAAGTGTGACATTTTTTTTCCTCCTTAAAAAGCACCGAAATGAGCCAAGGAAAGGGGATACTTTTTCCCCAGGGGTGCAAAAAGTCCCGTTTTTTAATTTTCTGGAGGATGGCATGAAGCTCCACTCATCGGGTTTGCATGAAATTTCCTAATTGCATAAAACCACCCCCCTGAACATCATTAAAACCCCAAAAAACCCGGTTTTATTGGGAAGAAGTTCAAATGTTGGTTGATTTTTTGGCCCAAATCAAGATCCTGATTGGTCATTGGGGTTTTTTGGTTGGGTAGAAAGGGAAATTTCTCCCACCCTGCAAATCTGTGGGAGCAGCATTTTGCTCTTCTTTAAACCCAAATACCCCGGGGGGGGGATGGGAACCCCGGGCGATAAAAGGGGACCCTCAAAACCCCCAGATCGTCCTTTTAGCCACGGGGCCCAGCTAGCCAAAATAAATTCACCCAAACCTAGGATATTTCTACCCATGGGAAGGTTAGCATGGGCACCCCCTTTTTCCAAAAATTTAAAAGTTCTTACGGGACAAATCTCCATAGCGTCCCCGTGACGAACCCTAGCTAAAGTCTCCTAAAACCCCGCCCAACATGACTCACAAAATTTTGAAAATGAAAACGATTGCAAAAAACCATCCCACGGAGGGGGATAGAACCCGCGATCAGAGAGTCCAAAACCCCAGACCGTCGCAAACCACTGACCAGTTTACCCCCGTTGGTGAAATTTAGGGTCGCTAGCGGGCCCCAAATTTGGTTTTAACGCGACAGTTGGAGTTTTGAGACTTTTGATCGCGGGTTCTGCCCCCGGGGTTTTTTGTTTGGTCTACAACTGGCAGGACAAAATATGCTTTGTAAGTTCCACTTTTTTTAGATGCTGTTACAGAAAAACTTTTTTTGCTCTTGTCTCAATGAACGGGATAACACAATGGGGCACAGGCACTGGAGAACGTTTCCCAGCCCTTGTCCCATTTCCCCTTCTTTGATTTTTCCTTCTCGGGGCACCCAAAGAGCTAAACCCAAAATGGGGTTTTGTGGGGCCCCTTTTATTTATTTGCCAATTAAAACCCTAAAAACAAAAATAGTTTTACATCAGTCTTTCTTAAAAAGTTTTTCCAGAAGTGCCCCTGGAAATGAGGGCTTATTTCCCAGGAACACGAAAAAAAGTGAAATTTTGTTATAAATTTGGAAATTTAAAATAAAGCAAAGTCCCGAGTAAAAACTTAAAAGATAACTTCCCCTACATATTGGGGAAAAGGGAAAACTCAAAAAGAGGATAAAAAAAAGGCCTGCTACATAAAAAATTTGTTCAGTAAAAATTTTCTTTTAACATAGGACCACAAAAAGGGGGCCCGTCCCGGAGGGGCTCCTTTTAAAACCGTAACCGTCCCTCCCCAAAATGGGTACCCAGGGGGTATTTTGCCCCCTCTGAGGAATACGGAATCTGCCTGTCTTATTGTTGAAACACCCCGTCTATCCATAGCTTTGGTGCATCTCCTGTAACAGATCATTAAGGGCTTAGAAAAACTTTTTTACATCGTCAAAAAAAGAAAGAAAAATTTTTAAAAATTCACATCTTCTTTTCCATCGTTTGTAAAAACATTTTCCCTTGTTTGAATGTTTTCGGGTACCCAGCTCTTTCTAAAAAAACATGTTTTTTTTATTTTTCAAGATTTTGAAAAATAGTTTTTAGAGAAAAACTCTGACTCTTTTTAATTCCCCAGTTCTTTTTTAAGGGGAAAATGTCAGCCATACGTATCTTAAAAAGACTTAACAGGGGATGCCATCAAAAAAACTAAAAAAAATAAATAAGACGGGGATAATTAAAGCAAAAAAATGCTTGAAAAACCGAAACAAACGTTAATAATACATGTGGGGTTTGCACAAAAACCAAAATTTGGACTGGTGCACAACAAATTCGTCATGGAACCAGATCTTAGGGGGCGCCGATGTTTAGATTTAATCTGTTTGGCAAAAAACAAATTTGTAACATAAAGGTAGGAACTACTCATTCCCACGTTTACAGAAACATTCAATAATGTAAAAACATGGCCCCGACTACCACAAAAAAAAAAATTTTATCCGAGATAAAAAAAAATATTTTTTTTCATCATTCCCTTAATTGGCCCGTCATTTCTTTAGAAATTGTTTACAAAATTTTAAAACCTGAATAAAAATAAAAGGTGAGTTGGCATTTACTTCTGTTAGAGGATTTGAGTTTGAGTGGGGGGGGGCCCCCCCTTCCCCGGGCCAAATGGGCTTGGGCCCCTGCTACATTGTTCCCCCTTTCTTATGCCCCTAAAATGCTGGATGTATTTTTAAATTTATAAGAAAATGGGGTTTGTTCCTTTCCCAGAATAATGAATCCATAAAGGGTTTTTCATTTTGCGTGGCATTCTTGATAAGGGCCCCGGTTTACCCCCGAGCCCCTTGAAAAAGCCCCTGAGCGTCCTCATTGGTGTTCCGTCGGGAAAGGGTGACGAAAGCAGAAAACCTGGTCCCCCAACAAGTGCGTAAGGCATGAACTCAACTCCCCCCCGCTGTTACCACCGACCTCTCAACCCCTTTAAAAAATTTAAGTACCTGCAGATTGTGTTTTTTAAATTAGTTTCTAACCTGAAAACCATTTAAAGCCGCACTAAATTTTCAGAAAAGAACATAAAATTAAAAATTGTAAAATTTAAAAAAGTGAATAGAAAATATGAAAAAAAAAATTATTGGGTTTTTCGTTTTATAAAGCAAATTAAAAAAAGCAGTCTGTGCTTTTAAATTTAAAAATAAATTTTTTTAAAGGGCTTTAAAGCATAATTTTTTTCCCAGAGAAAGGGGCTTAAAAAAACCCTTGGGGGATACGAATCTTTGGCCTGGCTTGTAATGCCCCTCAATTTTTCATGCGTTGACAAATGCTCTAAACCCAGAACACAAAGTAACCCTTTAAACCCGATAATTTTCTTCCCCCTCCTCCCCTCTTCCTCTTTGCTTTCCTATTTTTTCCTCTCTTTTTTTTTTTTTTTTTTTTCCTTTCTGCTTCAGGGGGTTCCCTCCTTCCCTTTTTTTTCCCTTTTTTTGGTCTGCCCCTTGAGGCTCCTTTTTGTCTCCTTCCCCTTTAGGTTCCTTCGTCCCTGCCCCTTTAAGCTCCTTACCTCCTGCCCCTTGTGGCTCCCTTTGCTCTCCTGCCCGTTGAGGCTCCTTTGCTCCCGCCCTTGAGGGTCCTTTGCTCCCCTTCCCCTTGAGGGTCCTTAGCTCTTGCCCCCTTTAGGCTCCCTTTCTCTCCTGCACTTGGGGCTCCTTGCTCTCCCCGCCCTTTTAAGCCCCCTTTGCCTCCTTTCCCCTTTAAGCTCCTTACTTTCCTTTCCCCCTTTAAAACTCCTTAAACCCCTCTGCCCCTCAAATTTGGGCCCCCTTAGCTTTCTCCTTCCCCCTTTAGGCTCCTTTTTCCCCTCCGGGCCCCTTTAGGCTCCCTTTCTTCCTGCCCCTTGAGGCTCTTACTTCCCGCCCCTTTAGGTTTCCCTTTGCTCTCCTGCCCCTTGAAGCCCCCCCTTTGCTCTCCCGCCCGTTGAGGCTCCTTAGCTCTCCTTCCCCTTGAGGCTCCTTAGCTCTCCTGCCCCCTTTAGGGTCCCCTTTGCTCTTCCCGCCACTTGAGGCCCCCTTAGCTCTCCGCCCCTTTAGGGTCCCTTAAACTCTCCTGCCCCCCTTTAGGCTCCCCTTTGCTTCCTTTCCCCCTTTAGGGTTCCCTTGCTCTGCTGCCCCTTGAGGGGGCCTTAGCTCTCCTGCCCCCTTTAGGGGTCCTTTGCCTCCCGCCCCTTAGCTCTCCTTCCCCTTTTAGGTTTCCGAAACTCTGGGTTTCCCCTTGGGGGGGGGGGGGGGGGGGGGGGGGGGGGGGGGGGCTCCTTAACTTTCCTTCCCCCCCTTTAGGCCCCCCCTTTTTCCCTTAACCCCCCTTTTGCGCCCCCCCTTTAGGCCCCCTTTCTCTGCTGCCCCTTGAGGTCCCCTTTGTCTCCCCGCCCCTTGAGGTTTCCCTTTGCTCTGCTGCCCCCTTTAGGCTCCTTAAACTCTTTCCCGCCCCCAGGTTCCCTTTGCTCTCCCCCGCCCCTTGAGGCCCCCTTAGCTCTCCCGTCCCCTTTAGGCTCCTTAGCTCTCCTGCCCCCTTTAGGCTCCTTAACTCTCCTCCTTTTCCCCTTTAGGGCCCCCTTACTCTCCTTCCAATTTAGACCCTTGCTCTCCTTCCCCTTTAGGCTCCCCTTTGCCTCCTGCCCATTTTAGACTCCTTTGCTCTCCTGCCCCCTTTAGGCTCCTTAGCTCTCCCGCCCCTTTTAGGTCCTTAGCTCTCCTGGGCCCCCTTTAGGCTCCTTAGCTCTCCTGCCCCCTTTAGGCTCCTTAGCTCTTTCCCGCCCCATGATGCTCCTTTGCTTCCTTTTTCCCCTTGAGGCCCCTTTTTGCTCCCTGCCCCTTTTAGGCTTTTTAGCCTCCTGCCCATTTTTGGGTCCTTAGTTCAGCCCCTTGAGGCTCCTTAAATTCCTGCCATTGAGGGGCCCCCTTAAACTCTCCTGGGCCCCTTTAGATCCTTTAGCTTTTCCCTTTCCCCTTTAGACTCCTTGGGTCTTTCCCTTCCCCCCTTTAGGGTCCTTAGCCCCTGCTGCCCCTTTAGGCCCCCTTAGCTCTCCTGGGCCCCCTTTAGGCTCCTTAGCTCTCCTGCCCCTTTAGGCTCTTTAGTTCTCTTTTCCCCCTTTAGGTCCTTAGTCTCCTGCCCTTTAGGCTCCTTAGTTTTTCCTTTTCCCCTTTAGGCCCTTAAAAACCCCCTTTCCCTTGAGGGGTCCTTAAACTCTTCCCCCTTTTCCCCTTGGGGGCTCCTTTGCTCTCCTTTTTCCCCTTTGGGTCCTTAGCTCTCCTTCCCTTGAGGGGGTCCTTAGCTCTCCTGCCCCCTTTAAGCCCCTTTGCTTCCTTTTCTTGAGGCTCCCTTTGCCCCCTTTCCCCTTTGGGGTCCCTTTGTTTTTCCTTCCCCTTGAGGGTCCTTAGCTCTCCCTTCCCCCTTTAGGCTCCTTAGCACTCCTGCCTAAATTTGGGGTTTTTAGCTCTCCTCCCCCCTTTAGGCTTCCCTTTGCTTCCTGCCCCTTGGGCCCTTTGCTCTCCTTTTCCCCCCGAGGTCTTTAAATTCTCCTGCCCCTTTAGGCTCCTTAGCTCTCCTGCCCCCTTTGGGGCCCTTTGCTCTCCTGCCCCTTGGGGGCTCCCCTTTGTTCTCCTTCCCCTTGAGGTTTTCCCTTTGCTCTGCTTGGGCCCCCCGGGTCCCTTTTGCTCTCCTGCCCCCTTTAGGCTCCTTAGCTCTCCTTTTCCTTGAGGCCCTTAGCTTTTTCCTGCCCCTTGAGGGTCCCTTTCTCTCCTTCCCCCTTTAGGCGCCTTTGCCCCCCCCCTGCCCCCTTTAAAGGGGCCTTTGCTCTCCCGCTCCTTGAGGCCCTTTTGCTCTCCTGCCCCCTTTAGGCTCCTTGCTCCCTTTCCCCTTTTAGGCTCCTTAGCCCCTCCTGCCCCTTGGGCCCTTGGTCTGGGTGCCCCTTTAGGCTCCTTTCTCTCCTTTTCCCTTTTAGGCTCCTTAAACTTTTCCCCGCCCCTTGAGGCTTCCTTAGCTCTCCCTTTTTCCCTTTAGGGTCCTTAGCTCTCCTGCCCCTTGAGGCTCCTTAGCCCCCTCCCGCCCCTTTAGGCTCCTTAGCTCTCCCCTTTTTTTGAGGCTCCTTAGCTCTCCTTGCCCCCCTTTTTGCTCTTTTTTCTCTCCTTTTGGGGGTTTCCCTTTGCTCTCCCCCCCTTTAGGCTCCCTTCCCCTCTGGCCCCCTTTAGGTTCCCTTTGCTCTCCCGCCCTTTAGGTCCTTTGCTCTCCTGCCCCCTTTAGGCTCCTTGGCTCCCTGCCCCCCTTTAGGCTCCTTAGGGTCTTTCCCGCCCCCTTGAGGCTCCCTTTGGTCCCCTTTCCCCTTAAGGTCCTTAGCTCTTTGCCCCTTGAGGCCCTTTGGGTCTCCTTCCCCTTTAGGTTCCTTAGTCTGCTTGGGCCCCCTTTAGGCTCCTTAGCTCCTCCCCCCTTTACTCTCCCTTTGCTCTCCCTTTCCCCTTGAGGGTCCTTTGTCCTTTTGCTCCTTAGGTCCCCTTTGCTCTGCTGCCCCCTTTAGGCTCCTTACTTTTCCCCGCCCCCTTTAGGTTCCTTAGCTCCCCCTGCCCCCTTTAGGCTCCCTTTTTTCTTCCGCAAACCCTTTAGGCTCCTTTCCCCTCCTTCCCCTTGAGGCCCCCTTACTCTTTTTGCCCCTTGGGCCTTTTGCTCCCTTTTTTGAGGCTCCTTACTCTCCTGGCCCCCTTTAGGCTTTCCCTTTGCTCTTTCCCTTCCCCCTTTAGGCTCCCCTTTGCTCCTCCCCGGGCCCCCTTTAGGGGTCCTTAGCTCTCCTGGCCCCCTTTAAACTCCTTAGCTCCCCCTGCCCCTTTTTTGGTTTTCCCTTTGCTCTGCTGCCCCCTTTAGGCTCCTTTTCTCTGCTGCCCCCTTTAGGTCCTTAGCTCTCCCGGCCCCCTTTGGGGGTCCTTAGCTCTCCTTTCCCCTTTAGGCTCCTTTGGGTCTTCTTTTTCCCCGAGGCTCCTTCTCTCCTTCCCCTTGAGGGTCCTTAACTCTCCTGCCTTTGGGGGCTCCTTTTGCTCTCCCCCCCCTTTAGGCTCCCTTTGCTCTCCTTTCCCCCTTTTGGCTCTTTAGTTTTTCCTGCCCCCGAGGCTCCTTAGCTCTCCTTCCCCTTTTAGGGTCCTTTGCCCCCCTCCCCCCTTTAGGGGTCCTTAGCTCTCCGCCCCTTTTAAGGGGGTCCCTAGCTTCCCTTTTTCCCTTAGGCCCTTAGCTCCCTGGCCCCCTTTTTGCTCTTTTTGCTTCCTTTGAGGTTTTCCCTTTGCTCTTTCCCGCCCCTTGGGCTCCCCTTTGCTCTCCTGCCCCTTAGGCGCCCTTTGCTCTCCTGCCCCCTTTTGGGGGTTTCCCTTTGCTCTCCTGCTCCTTGAGGCTCCCAACCTCCTGCCCCTTGAGGCTCCTTTTGGGTCTCCTGCCCCTTGAGGCTCCTTTCTCTCCTGCCACTTGAGGGTTTCCTTTTGGTCCCCTGCCCCTTTGGGCTCCTTAGCTCTCCTTCCCCCTTGGGGGTTCCTTAGCTCTGCTGCCCCCCTTTAGGTTTCCTTTGCTCCCCCTGCCCTTGACTTTTCCTTAGCTCTCCGCCCCTTTAGGCTTTTTAGCTCTCCTTCCCCTTGAGGCCCCATTAGCTCCCCTGCTCCTTGAGGGCCCTTTTGCTCTCCCGCCCCTTTTGCTCTTTAGCTCTCCTTTTTAGGGTTTCCCTTTGGGTTCCCCGCCCCCTTTGGGTCCTTACTCTCCTTTCCCCTTGAGGCTCCTTAGCTCTCCTTTTCCCCTTTAGGGGGGCCTTAGTCTCCTGCCCCCCTTTGGGGTTCCCTTTGCCTTCCCGTCCTTTGGCTTTTCCTTTTGGGTCTCCCCCTTTAGGGGTCCCTTTGGGTCTCCCCGCCCCCCTTTAGGCTCCTTAGCCCCTTTCCCGCCCTTGAGGCTCCTTAGCACCCTGCCCCTTGGGCTCTCCTTACTTTTCCCCGCCCCTTGAGGTTCTTAAACCCCTTCCCCCTTTAGGGGCCCTTTTGCTCTGCTGCTCCTTGAGGCCCTTAGCCTTGGTTTCCCCTTGGGGGCTCCTTTGCTCTGCTGCCCCCTTAGGTTCCTTAGCTCTCCTGCCCCCTTTAGGCCCTTTGCTCTCCTGCCCCTTGGGGCTCCTTAAACTCTTTCCCGCCCTTTAGGCTCCTTACTCTCCCGCCCCTTTAGCCTTTTTTGCTCTCCTTTTTTTTAGGCTCCTTCGCCCTCCGCCCCCTTTAGGCTCCCTTTGGCCCCTGCCCCTTTAGGGGTCCCCTTTGCTTTTTTTTCCCCTTGAGGGTCCCTTTGCTTCCTTCCCCTGAGGCTCATTAGCTTTTGCTGCTCCTTGAGGCCCCAAACCTCCCCGCCCCCCTTTTTTCCTTTTTGTCTCCTTTGAGGGTTCCCTTTGCTCTTTCCCGCCCCTTGAGGGTCCTAAACTTCCTGCCCCTTGAGGCTCCTTAGCTCTCCTTCCCCCCTTGGGGCCCTTAGCCCCTCCTGCCCCCTTTGGGGTTTCCTTTGCCCCCTGTCCTTGAGGGGCCCCTTTTTCTCTCCTCCCCTTGAGGTCCTTGGCTCTCCTGCCCCTTTTTAGGCTCCTTGGGTCTCCCGCCACTTGAGGCTCCTTAGCACTCCTGCCCCTTTACCCCTCCCCTTTGCCCCCTCCTGCCCCCTTTAGGTTCTTAGCTCTCCTTTTCCCCCTTTAGGGGTCCCTTTGCTTGCTGCTCCTTGAGGGTCCTTAGCTTGGTGCCCCTTGAGGCTCCTTTGCTCTGGCTGCCCCCTTTAGGTTTTCCCTTTCTCTCCCGGGCCCCTTTTAGGCTCCTTAGCTTCCTGGGCCCCCTTTAGGCTCCTTAGCTCTCCTGCCCCTTTAGGCCCCCTTAGCTCTCCCCGCCCCTTGAGGCCCTTTTTGCTCCCCCTTTTTTTTTAGGCTCCTTGGGTCTCCCCTCCCCTTTTGGCTCCTTTTGGTTTCCCCCGCCCCTGAGGCTCCTTTTGCTCTTTTCCCCCTTTAGGGGTCCTTAGCTCTCCTTCCCCTTTAGGTTTTAAACTTGCTGCCCCTTTAGGCTCCTTAGCTCCCCCGCCCCTTTACTCTCCTTACTCTCCTGCCCCTTGAGGCTTCTTTGCTTCCTTCCCCTTTTAGGCTCCCTTTGCTCTGGGTGCCCCCTTTAGGCTCCTTAGGGTCTGCTGCCCCTTTAGGCTCCTTAGCTTCCTGCCCCCTTGGGGTTCCTTAGTTCTCCTGCCCCTTGAGGCTCCTTAGCTTCCTGGCCCCTTTGGGGTCCTTTTCTCTCCCGCCCCTTTTGGGGTCCTTGGGTCTTCCCGCCCCTTTTAGGCCCAGCTCTCCTTTCCCCCCGAGGCTCCCTTAAACTCTCCTTCCCCTTGAGCTTTCCTAGCTCCCTGCCCCCCAAACCCTTAGCTCTCCTGCCCCCTTTAGGCTCCTTTTCTCTGCTGCCCCCTTTAGGCTCCCTTTTCTCTGCTGCCCCCTTTAGGCCCTTAGCTTCCGCCCCCTTTAGGGTTCCCTTTGCCTCCGTCCCTTTAGGCTCCTTAGCTTTTCCCTTTCCCTTGAGGCTCCTTAGCTCTCCCTTTTCCCCTTTAGGTCCTTAGCTCTCCTTTTCCCCTTTAGGCTCCCAGCTCCCTTCCCCCCTTTAGGCCCCCTTTGCCTCCTGCCAATTTAAAGGGAAATTACTCCCTGCCCCCCCGAGGGGGCCCCAGCCCCCTTTCCCGCCCCTTGGGCTCCTTTGCTTTTTCCCCTTAGGCTCTTTAGTTCTCCTGCCCCCGAGGGTCCTTAGCTTCCCCCTGCCCCTTGAGGCCCCCTTTGCCTCCCGCCCCCTTTAGGCTCCTTAGCTCTCCTTCCCCCTTTAGGGTTTCCTTTTGCTTGCGCCCCTTTAGGGCCCCTTTTCTCCCCTGCCCCTTGAGGCTCCTTTAGCTCTCCTTTTTCCCGGGGCCCTTAGGGTCTCCTGCCCCCCTTTTCTTTTTTAGCTCTCCTTTAGGTTCCTTTTGCCTTTCCCGCCCCTTTAGGCCCTTAGCTCCCTGCCCCCTTTTTGGGGTCCTTAGCTCTCCTTCCCTTGAGGCTCCTTAGCTCTCCTGCCGTTTTAGGGTTCCCTTTGCTCTCCTGCTCCTTGAGGGTCCTTAGCTCTCCCGCCCCCCTTTAGGCTCCTTTGGGCCCCCTGCCCCTTGGGGGCTCCTTAGCCTCCTGCCACTTAAGGGGTCCTTCGTCTCCCGCCCCCTTAGGCCCTTTTGCTCCCTTATTTTTTTAGGCTCCTTAGCTCTCCTGGGCCCTTTAGGCTCCCTTGGTTCCCCCGCCCTTTAGGCTCCTTAGCCTTTTGCCCCCTTGAAACTTTCCCTTTGCTTCCTTCCCCCCGAGGGTTTTTAGCTCTGCTGCCCCTTGATGCCCTTAGCTCTCCTGCCCCATGACTCTCCTTAAGCTCTCCTGGCCCCCCTTTAGGCTTCTTAGTCTCCTTCCCCCCGGGCTCCTTAGCCCCTGCTCCCCCTTAAAAGGGTCCTTAGCTCTGCTGCCCCCTTTAGGGGTCCTTAAGGGGCCCCCTGGGCCCCTTTAGGTTCCTTTTCTTCCTGCCCTTTAGGCCCTTAGCTTCCAGCCCCTTGAGGGTCCTTAAACTCCCTGCCCCCTTTGGGCTCCCCTTTTCTCTCCTGCCCTTTAGGTCCTTTAGCTCTCTTTTTTTTGGGGGCTCCCCTTTGCTCTCCCGGCCCCTTGAGGGCCCCTTGAGCTTCCCTTTTTTTTTGGGGTCCTTTGTCTCCTGCCCCCTTGAGGCTCCTTAAATTTTTTTGCCCCTTGAAAGGGTCCTTAGGGTCTTCTTTCCCTTGAGGGCCCCTTTGCTTTCCTTCCCCTTTGGGGTTTCCCTTTTTTCCCGCTGCCCCTTGAGGCTCCCTTTGTCCCCTTTCCCCCCTTTACTCTCCTTAGCTCTCCCGCCCCTTTAGGCCCCTTTGCCCCTCCTTCCCCTTGAGGTTCTTAGCTTCCTTCCCCTTGGGCTCCTTAGCTCTGCTGCCCCGAGGGGTCCTTAAACTCTTTTGCCCCTTGAGGGGTCCTTTCTCTCCTCCCCCTTTGGGGGCCCTTTGTTCCCCCTGCCCCTTGAGGCTCCCTTTGGGTCTCCTGCCCCCTTTAGGCTCCTTTGCTCTCCTGCCCCTTGAGGTCCCTTTGCTTCCTGCCCCTTTAGGGTCCTTGTCTCCTTCCCCTTGGGGGCTTTCCCTTTGCCTCCTGCCCCTTGAGGCCCCGCTCTCCTGCCCCCCTTTAAATTTGCTCCCTGCCCCTTGAGGCTCCTTAGCTTTTGCTGCCCCCTTTAGGGTCCTTTGGGTCTGCTTCCCCCTTGGGGTCCCTTTGCTCTCCTGCCCCCTTTGGGGTCCTTAGCCCTCCGCCCCTTGGGGGCTCCTTTGTCTCCCGCCCCCTTTAGGGTCCTTAACTCCCTGCCCCTTTAGGGTCCTTAGCTCTCCTTTTTTCCCTTTAGGCTCCTTAGCTTTTCTTCCCCTTTAGGCTCCTTTTGCATCCGCCCCTTTTAGGCCCTTAGCTCTCCCGCCCTTTTAGGCTCTTTAGCTTCCTTTTCCTTGAGGGGTCCTTAGCTCTCCGCTCCTTGAGGCTTTCCCTTTCTCTCCTGCCCCTTGAGGCTCCTTAGCCCTCCGCCCCTTGAGGCCCCTTTTTGCTCAAATGCCCCCTTGAAAGGCCCCCTTAGCCCCTCCTGGGCCCCTTTTAGGCTCCTTTTGCTCTCCTGCCCCCCTTTAGGCTCCATTTGGGCCCCTCCCCCTTTAGGCTCCTTGCTCTCCGCCCCCTTTAGGCTCCTTGCTCTCCTGCCTCTTGAGGCTCCTTAGGTCCCCTTCCCCTTGAGGCTTTCCCTTTGCCCTGCCTCTTTAAATCCTTTTGGTCCCCTGCCCCTTTGGGGTCCTTACCCCTTTCCCGCCCCTTGAGGCCTTTTGCTCTCCTGCCTCTTTAGGTCCTTTGTCCCCTGGCCCCGAGGCCTTTGTTCTTTTCCCGGCCCCTTAGGCTCCTTAGCTCTCCTGCCCCCTTTAGGGTCTTTAGGGTTTTCCCGCGGTGCCCCTCCCCTTTTGCTTTGACAACAATCATACTAAATTTCCCTTTTTTTTCTACCTTTTGCCACTACTTTTGTCTCCCCCTACCCTTCACTTTCCCCCCTTTTAAATATTGCCCCCCAACAAAATCTCCCAACCATAACCCCGGCCGGGGGTTGAACCCGCGGGCAGAAGTGTCTCAAAAAACCCCGACCTCGCGTTACCCCCAAAACCCCTAGCCCCAATTTAAAATTCGTTTCCCAATAGGTATATTTCTACACCCTAAAGGGAAAGGGTTTGCAAAAAGGCACCACTGTGACCCCGCTACTGGAGATTCGTTTGTTTAAAAAATTGCATTTTTGGTCACAGTTTTTGCCCGTTGCTAACCTTCCAAAGGTGTAGAAATAATCTAGTTGGACGAATCTTGTTTTTGGCGTGGTCTTGTGGCTAACGCGAAAGGCCCGGAGTTTGAGACTCTCGACCCGGGTTCAATCCCCGGGCCGGGGGGATGGGTTTTTTTGCCCAAAAGGGGTCATTTACGATTTGTGGGGTCAAATCTCCCTACATTGTACCATCCCCCACCCCAACGCCCCCACTAAACCCCAAAAACCAAATTACTTCCTCTATTTCCAGCCCCCCCCCCCTTCTACTACTACCTCTCCCTTTTGGGGTTTCCCCCCTGTTTATGTTTGCAGGCTTCGTAATTTCTTTGAAAGTAGAGAAGTGTGGCCCTAAGTTTAGAAAATGTTATAATTGAAACCATAATTTACAAATTAGTAATATACATATGTGAGTTTTGTAAATTTTAAACTGTAGAATATAAGGAAATCCTGTCCGGATTTATTTTCCAACTGTGTGGGGGATAGCGGCTGCGAGCGTGGGGCAGTCACTTGGAGAGCGTCATGTGTGGAAGACGCTGGCCAGACTGTGTATTTAAGCTAAGTTTTGTAGTTTTAGACTCCATTTTGGTTAGCCAAGTCAAGCCATAGGCTCTTTTATTGTTTACCAGTACGCTCACCTGGGCTCTGATGTGGTCAGGGCTCTGTGGGATGAGTGAGACTGATGAAATAAGATGAGATGGTCTCTGGAGGAGAGTAGGGGACGGTGTCTGCTGGGCACCGACCACATAGGTACATTTGTGTTTTTGTGTTGCTGTAACTCTCCAGCCCACCGGCTCCTTATGTACCCTTATTTGGGTGTTTAGGCCAAGAGAAATATAAGAATGTTTTTTTTCTGGAGTGTGTATATATTGTTAATACTAATGAAAGTAAATTTTCTTATCTAGGAATTTTGCCTGAGCCCTCTAATAACCAACCTGGAAAGTCAATCATCATTATTATTAGGTTTGTTAGAGGAAGGATTCACACTAAAATATGTACACTAAAATGATACCTTACCTTTGGAGGTGCAATATTGCTGATTGTTAAGGTGTTATTAATCACTAATTTTCTGGGAATAATTTAGCTTTGCAGGTGCAATATCCCCAGTTTTCCAATTGTTGTGTGCAATATTGCTGGGAATTACCTTTGCAGGTGCTATATCCCCATTTTCTACTAGGGTTTTAGTGTACTCCTGTTCAATTTTAGGGAGTTACGTGGTAATAACTCCTTGTGAATATAATAATTTAGTGGATGTGTTTTGCTGTGTGATTTATTATTTTTTATCAGTAAGTTTTGTGGGAGATAGTAAGAGTTTTGAGCTATTAAATTCCACTGTCTGTCACTGGCGAGAATTCTGGTTATGACATGGATCTTGTAGAAAACACCGAGCCAAATCCCACTTGTTAGTAACATAGATAAAGAAGCAAAACTTATAAGGTTGAAATTAGCCCTAGTTTCGGAAGTAAAAGAACGGTTAAGGATCGAATGTACAAAGCTCCAGGAACAGAAAGCGTTAGAAGAGTTTAGGGCTCAAGAAAGAGCTAAGGAGAGGCAGGTTGCTTCTCAGCAAGCCACGGACACGAGGGTAGAAGTTTTTCATTTGGACAAAACTATAAAATTTGTGCCCAAATTTCTAGAGAAAGGCCCGGACCAGGATTTTGTTATTCGAAAGTATAGTCAAATCCCAAAAGTGGCCGGACAACGAATGGTGACATTAGCACGAACCCAGTTAGTTGGTAAAGGGTTACAAGCAGTCAGTTCTCTAGAAGGAGAGGGACTTTTCTGATTGTAATAAACTGTTCGGTTTCAGTTCAGTCCCGGAACTATGAAGCATTATTTTTTAAATAAATTTTCCCTGCAGCACACTGCATAACAGTTACAGATCAAAATTACAGAATTCACACACCTGGGCAGTAGAAGTCTGAACGTGAGGTGCATATAAACAGGCTAAAAAGGTACCACCAGAGAGGGTTGGCGAGTGTTAATATAGTAGGTGACTCAGGGTTTGACACTGATTTGAAGGAAACCACGGATGTACACCTTAGTAACAGGACATTATTAAAAGACCATACACAATGTATGTACACACACAGAAGTCAGACGTACGTGGACAGACACATGGCTTCTGCCGAAAGGAAGAGGTCACGATGTTCCAGGGGCACGACGGAGGACTCGGATTTAGAAATGGACGACTCGGATTTAGAAATGTGGGGCGCAACCCTAGCGAAGAAGTTGTGAGACCACTCCGTGTCATCAGAAGAAGAGTCTCCAGATCTGACAAGCCTAACCATGCAGCCAGTGAATACGGAAGGATGGATCAATGTGAACAACAGTAAGACACGCCGTCCCTCCAAGGAGCAAGTAAACCAGCTCAAATCACCTTCCAGATTCAAGGTAAAGGCTTATGGGGAACACAAAACCCACTATGGCGTGGTTACATACCTGGAAACACGGGCACAAACTGAGGTTCAAGATATGGTTCAACCTGAGGGAAGAACCATTAATGACTCCTAACAACAGGGAAATGCATACCACCTTGAAGAGAGTCGTGGAGGCAGACCTCTCCTTCACCCTGGAGGAACTGGATTCTCGGCAGAAGATCAAGGGTGTAGTGATGAGATACCCGCTGATGATGCTCATCGAGGTAGTAGCAGCTCACCCCAGTGTCGTGTCAGCTCAGCGTCTCAAGGTGAAGTCGGCAGGCAACGCACCAACCTGGCAGGCCCTCATTCAGCATGTAGGACTGCTGCCATCCAGCTGGACCTCGGTTCGTGGGGCAGGTACGATGTCAGGACCTTCACGGCAGAACCAGTTTGCTGTTTCAAGTGCCAGCGTTACAGACACCTGGGTGCACTCTGTCCGAGTGCAGCCAGTGTCTGCAGCCAGCCCCACTCTGCCGAGGAATGCATCTCCAAGCTGAAGAATTCATCGCCACCCACTCCACGATGCCCAAATTGCAGGCAGAAACACCTTGCCTGGAACCCTCGATACCCCGAGTGGCTTGCTAGAATTCGTGAGGCCTGGAAGACGCCAACAACGAGACAGCAGGCTATGGCAGAGCATCACCCTCAGCAGACGATGGGTGCAGAGAATCCTGCCATACTGCAGAACTCTCATCAGGCAACCCAACTCATTGCCCAGGAATTTCCGACCCTTGAAGACTCAACCAGGCGTCATGAACAGGAACATCCTCCCCCACTACCGAAACGAAGAAATAAAAACATGAGGAACAAGCAGCACAAACAGGAAACATCTGGGCAACGCAATCAGCAGACGGCACTACACGAGCCCCCACCGGCCATAACACGGCAACACAGGTACTCCTTGCCCGGCACAGCCACTATGCAGGTTGTGCCTGCACCTCACCAGCAGATGCCGGCTGCCCAACTTGGCATACAGCAACAGGCCACTGTGTGCACAGTGAAGAAATACAACCCTCAACAGTCCCCACAGAATACAACAGCCCAGATAATATCCACTGCTTCGAATCCACCGACAACGCAGGCCCTCAACTGGGAGGATCTCTTAACAGTCATCAAGGCATTCGCGGATATTATCTGCAACACAGTCACCTCCACAGAACAACAGAGCATGTTCCGGCAGATGGTCAGCACACTCCTGAGGGTATACTTACTGAGAGAGGAGACAGTGGATGCCATGAATCTGCAGATTATCAGAGTGGACAGAGCCCAATCTCCAGCTCAGGAAACAGCTGAGATGGAGTAACCTCAGTACCAATCGTGGTCGCTTATGAGGCACACTAGCTGAACTATCCAGAACAGTGCTTGAGCAGCATATGCTGCAACAATGAAGAATCAATTCTCCTTCAGGAGCCAGAGATGGGTCATCTCAAGATTAAGACCCGTGCCAGGACCCTGGTCTTGGTGAACATTATACATTCACATGTTAGGCCTTGGTTAGGAAAGGGTTGCTGAGACAGTGTAGCTTCCCTTGAATTTTCAGGATTTGTTTGGGGATATCTCTCGAGTAAGCAATTTAAAGCCCCATGATATAGATGTAAGGGAAGCTGAACCAATTCGGCAGGTCCCTTACAGAATGAACCCACAAAAGAGAGCAAGTATGGAGAAGGAGGTGAAATTTCTACTTGACAATAATTTAATAGTACCAAGCAAGAGTGAGTGGGCATCACCCTGCTTAATGGTTCCCAAACCAGATGGCACCATGAGGATGTGCACTGACTACCGCAAGGTTAATTTAATAACTAAGGCTGATTGTTTTCCTCTTCCTTGAATGGATGATGTCACTGATGTGGGGGGAGGTGCTAAATATGTAAATAAGCTGGACCTGTTGAAGGGTTATTACCAGATACCTTTAACTTCATGTGCCAGTGACATCTCTGCTTTTGTAACACCAGATGGGATTTTCAGTATAGGGTTCTTCCATTGGTGGTGACGTGTGCTTAGCTCAGTGAGAACGTTAGTGTACTCTCCTTCGACTGAACCAAGATGCCCTCCATCGAGCAACTTTACCAGCAGCTTAAGGAAGAATTGAGGGTAGCAAAGATGGAGATGCGGCGATTGACTGAGGAAAACAAGAGGATTCGTAGTAGTCCTCCTGTTTTGAGTTCTCAGGTCAAGAAGGGAACCTGGACAGTGGCTGGACAGCATGGAACGAAGTTGATGATCAAGAAGTCGAATGGAAAGGTAGAAACGATGAAGATGAAAGAAACTGCTGTGGAAACTGTTGTGGAAACATCTAATGCATTCTCCGTGCTACCCGACGAATGTGAGTCGACTACTGGGAACGTCACGACGAACGACACCAAGGAAGGTAAGAATATTGTTGTTGTTGGGGATAGCCAGGTTAGGTACATGGATATGGCTTTCTGCTTGAAGGACAGGAGTAGGAGAAAGAGGGTTTGCTTTCCTGGGGCTGGGAAGGAGGATATTGTTAGCCAGCTTGACAACATCATGAACGGTAATGGGATCAATCCTATTATCTGCCTCAGTGCTGGAGGCAATGTTGTAGGCAAGCGTAGGAGTGAGGATTTAGTTAGAAGGTTCAGGACAGCAATAGACATAATTAGGAAGAAGGGGGGCATCCTGTTATATATGACATTTTCCCAAGAAGGGGTGTTGGAAACGAATGGTTGTCCAGAGCAATTGGTATTAATTGTTGGCTGGATAAACACTAAGGATAATGCAGTACCATTCATTGACAACTGGGACCACTTCTATGGCCGAAATGACATGTATGCCAGGGATGGGGTTCACTTATCCAGGGCAGGTGTGGTATTTTATGCTAGCAGTCGAAGTGCATGAAATAAGATTAATGAACTTCGTTTGGTAGCATGTGCTGGGAACTTTGATATCATTGCTTTAATTGAAACGTGGTATGATTTAAAGAGTCGGGATATGATTGCTGAGTGTAGTATTCAAGGGTTTAAGTTGTTCCATGTGGATAGATGTAATGGGAAGGGGGAAGGAGTTGCATTATATGTTCGAGAAAATATTAACTGTTGCATAAAAACAGGTATAAAAACGGGTGGAACAGTAACAGAATCTGTTTGGGTAGAGTTTGTAGAAGGTCAAGAAAAACTAATTTTAGGTGTTATAATACTGACCTCCAGGCTTGGATCACGATAGAGGGACACTTCTTTGGGACGAAATTGTTAGGGCTTCTAGACACAATAACATAGTGATAGTAGGGGACTTTAACTTTAGTCAAATTGACTTGAATTCTTTGACCGGTAATCTGGTGTTCAGTGACTTTATGGAAACAGTTCAGGACTGTTTTCTGAAGCAGTGTGTAACAGAGCCTACCAGGGGTAATAATTTGTTAGACCTAGTTTTGTCAAATAGGGAAACACTCGTAAATATTCTGGAGATCGCTGAAGAGCTTGGCGCAAGTGATCATAAATCCTTTACCTTTAGCATTAACTGGGAATACAAGAATAATGACAATACGATAAAAATTCCTGATTTTCGTTCTGCCTATTATAGTGGACTTAGAGAACACCTGTCAAATCTCGATTAGGGTTATCTAGCTAATGATTTTATTGTCGATGATCATACTTATGATTTCGAAGGGATCTCCATTTTTTTTTTTCTTAATAATGTACACCGTGCTCAGAGTATATACATTCCCCAAAGAGAAATTAGGTCTAATAATAACGATCCTAAATGGCGCATCAAAAGAAGAGAGGTTAACCTTACTGACCAATATGTTCAGCTTAAAAGAGAAATAAAAAAGGGGATTAGAAAGGATAAACGTGACTATGAAATTAGAGTTGCTAATGAATCAAAGATCAATCCAAAGGGCTTCTTTCAAGTGTATAGGACGAAGGTGAAGAAAAAGTAGGACCTCTGAAAATTGGGAATGGACAGCTGACGGATAATGAACTGGAAATGTGTTCCTTATTTAATGACTATTTTGTCAGTTTTTACACAGAAAGACATAAATGAGATTCTAGAAATTAACAATTCTTCAGTTCCTGATGAATTCAAATTAACTAATATTACTGTCACGAGGGACATGGTTATCAAACAGACAAACTGAAGCAGAATAAGTCCCCGGGATCCGATGAGTTGTTTTCCAGAGTACTTAAAGAATGCAAGATGGAGCTTTGTCAGCCATTAACGAGTGTGTTCAATGCGTCCATCCTTCCTGGCGTTGTGCCAGAGTTGTGGAAGATGGCTAATGTGGTTCCTATATTCAAATCGGGGGATAAGTTCACTCCTTCAAATTACCGTCCAATAAGCCTGACATCTATAGTGGGCAAGTTATTAGAATCAATTACAGCTGACATTATTAGAAGTCACCTTGAAGAGCATAATTTGATTAATGAATCTCAGCATGGGTTTACGAGAGGTCGTTCCTGCCTGACAAATTTACTGACGTTCTTCAATAGAACATTTGAGGCAGTGGACAATGATAAAGAATATGATATTGTTTATTTTGATTTTAGTAAAGCATTCGATAGAGTACCTCACAAGAGAGACTTAAGAAAAGTGGCAGCTCATGGTATAGGAGGTGAAGTTTTAGCATGGATAGAGGCAAGGCTTACCAATAGAAAGCAGAGAGTTTCCATTAATGGGGTCAAATCAGAATGGAGATTAGTCACTAGTGGTTTTCCACAAGGATCAGTCTTAGGCCCTCTCTTGTTCATAATTTACATTAATGACCTTGATGAAGGGATTACGAGTGACATGAGTAAATTAGTGTGCGCAACAAGGCTAACAGATTACTGGGATTTATCTCTAGAAGTATAAGTAACAGAAGTCCAAAAGTTATTTTACAGCTCTAAAAGGCAGGTCCTTATCGAAACGACCTCTACCCAAAGCTACCCAAGAATTAACTCCCGTACCCAATGACACCAATCAAACCCAGCCCCTCCCACTCATATTTGTCCAATCTCTTCCTAAAGCTACCCTACTGGGAAGATTGTTCCACTCATCCACAACTCTGTTAGAAAACCAACTTAAATCCATTATTTCTGGTTCTTACTTGGTTCGACACCTTCAGTACTTTATTAATATCTCCTTTGTTTATGCCCGTCATCCACTTATACACTTCACTGATATCTCCCCCTCATTCTACGTCTCTCCAGAGAGTTGAAGATTGAGACACTTATGCAACATATGGGAATCTTTATTCAGGAAACGTTTCGCCACACAGTGGCTTCATCAGTCCAATACAAAGCATAAAGGTGTAGGGAGAGAAGTTTGAGGTAATCAGTCCCTCAGCCTGGAGTCGATGTATTCAGTCCATCAAACTTGTAGAATGTACAGCATAGGGCCGTAGACGTGGCTTATATACTGTAGTGAGGTGAGACGAAGCAGGAGGAGGCGGGGTCATAGTGGTACCATCTACTAGTCGAAGTAGGTCTTCGTCCAAAGGTTGAACAAGTTTGAAGAATTCTTTGTATCAAGATCTCCGTACACCTTTCTGCTTTGTATTGGACTGATGAAGCCACTGTGTGGCGAAACGTTTCCCGAATAAAGATTCCCATATGTTGCATGTCTCAATCTTCAACTTGTCGGTTTTCAAAACCATTCATCTCTACAGAGTGGAGATTTAAGGCTTTAAGTCTATCTTCATATGGGAGATTCCTTACACAGTAAATCATTTTAGTCATTCTTCTCTGTATGTTCTCCAATGAGTCTATATCCATCCTGTAGTAAGGAGACAAAAACTGAGCAGCATAATCTAAATGAGACCTCACTAGCGACGTACAGAGCCGTAAAATAACTTTTGGACTTCTGTTACTTATACTTCTTGAGATAAATCCAAGTAATCTGTTAGCCTTGATGCACACACTTAAGCACTGCTGTTTTGGCTTTAGGCTTCTGCTTACTATGACTCCCGAATCTTTTTCACATTCCTGAACCAGGATGCCCTATCTTGAGCAACTTTACCAGCAGCTGAAAGAAGAGCTTAGGGCTGCTAAGCTGGAGATACGACGATTAACGGAGGAGAACAAGAGGATTCATAGTAATCCTCCTGTTGTGAGTCCCCAGGTTAAGAGGGGAATTTGGTCAGTGGCCGGGCAACATGGAACCAAGCTGAGGATCAAGAAGACTTTTGGAGAGGCAGAAACAATGAGGAACCAGAAGATTACTGTGGAAAGTTTCAACCCATTTTCGGTGCTACCTGACGAATGTGGGTGTTCTACTGGGAATGCCACAACGAGCACCAAGGAAGCATTGACAGACGTGAGACATCCCTGGAAACCCCAACGACGACCATCGAGAATGTCTTGACGAATTCCACAAGAGAAGGTGTAGTGCTACCTGACGAATGTGAGTCGACTACTGGGAACATCACGATGGATGGTGCCAAGGAAGGTAAAAACATTGTTGTTGTTGGGGATAGCCAGATTAGGTACATGGATAGGGCATTCTGCTTGAAGGATAAGAGTAGGAGGCAGAGAGTTTTTCCTGGGGCTGGGATGAAGGATATTGTTAGCCGTCTGGATGACATTATGAGAGGTAATGGGAGCAATCCTATTATCTGTCTCAGTGCTGGAGGCAACGATGCTGGCAGATGTAGGAGTGAGGACCTGGTTAGCAGGTATAGGTCAGCAATAGAGATAATTAGGAGGAAGGGTGGGAACCCTGTCATATGTGGTATTTTGCCAAGAAGAGGAGTTGGAAATGAATGGTTGTCCAGGCAATTGGTGTTAATTGCTGGCTGGACAAGTACTGTAAGGAAAATGCAGTAACATTCATTGACAACTGGGACCTCTTCTATGGCATAAATGACATGTATGCTAGGGATGGGGTTCTCTTATCTAGGTTTGGGGTGGGAGCACTGGCCAATGCAGTGGAGGGAGCTGTTAGGTCTTTAAACTAGGAATAGATTGTGGTATGGGTTTTGGCGGGAAAACAGTGAAGCCCCAGTGTAGTAATATGAGTACTAGGAGAACTAGTAATAGCAAAAATGAGGTGGATATTGGAAAGCCAGTGGCACTATGTGACAAGGACAGTAATACGTTTAGTGGAATAACAGATATGAGCAGGAAGGGTAAAGAGAAAGGAGGGTCCTTAAATATATATTACACAAATAGTCGTAGTGCTAGGAATAAGACGGACGAGTTGAGATTAGTTGCTAGTGCAGGTAACATTGATGTATTTGCCTTAACTGAGACGTGGTTCAATACGAAAAATCAGGATATGCCTGCCGAATGTCACATACAGGGGTGGCACTGTATGTCCGAGATCGCTTGAACTGTTGCATAAAAATGGGTATTAAGTCTGAAGTAACACATACAGAGTCTGTTTGGATAGAATTTTCAGAGGGACTTGAAAAATTGATTTTAAGTGTGATATACCGTCCTCCAAACTTAGATAGGGGCCAAGGGAGACTACTATGGGAGGAAATTGTTAAGGCCACAAGGCACGATAACGTAGCAATTCTAGGAGATTTTAACTTTAGTCATATTGATTGGAATTTCTTGACTGGCAATTTAGAATCAAACGACTTCTCAGAAGTAGTTCAGGATTGTTTTTTGAAGCAGTTTCTGACAGAGCCTACGAGTGGAAATAGCCTGCTTGACTTGGTTTTAGCAAACAAGGAAACCCTTGTTAATAATTTAGAAATTACAGAGGAACTCGGCACAAGCGATCACAAATCAATTACCTTTAGCATTGAATGGAAGTATGACAGTAGGGATAATTCAGTACTGGTTCCAGATTTTCGCTTAGCAGATTACAATGGCCTTAGAGAACACTTATCTGTGGACTGGAGTAACGAAGAGAGCTATCAGTATGACGGCTTTCTTAACACATACATGCTGCCCAAAGGACATTTATCTCATATAAGGAAATTAGATCGAATAGATAATACCTCAAATGGATGAATAATAGGCTCAGATATCTTTTAGGACAGAAAAAAGGAATTTATAGGCGCATCAAAAGAGATGAGTGTCATCTTATGAATCAGTATATTGACATTAAGAGGGACTTTATAAAGGGGATAAAAAAAGCCAAACGGGACTATTAAATTAAAGTTGCTAGGGATTCGAAAACTAACCCAAAAAGTTTTTTCCAGCTTTATAGAACAAAAGTTAGAGATAAGATAGGTCACCATAAAAATAACTCTGGGCATCTCACTGACAAGGAGAATTAAATGTGCTTTATTCTTAATAATTATTTTCTCTCGGTTTTCACTCAGGAAGACACTAACAATATCCCAGTAATTAATTTTTATAGTGGGCCTGATGATGATAAATTATGCAATATCACAGTCACTACCAAAATGGTTATCAGACAGATAGACCGGTTAGAGCAAAATAAATCCCCGGGCCCTGGAGTTTACCTGGAGTTTACCTGGAGAGAGTTCCGGGGGTCAACGCCCCCGCGGCCCGGTCTGTGACCAGGCCTCCTGGTGGATCAGAGCCTGATCAACCAGGCTGTTGCTGCTGGCTGCACGCAAAACAACGTACGAGCCACAGCCCGGCTGATCCGGAACTGACTTTAGGTGCTTGTCCAGTGCCAGCTTGAAGACTGCCATGGGTCTGTTGGTAATCCCCCTTATGTGTGCTGGGAGGCAGTTGAACAGTCTCGGGCCCCTGACACTTATTGTATGGTCCCTTAACGTGCTAGTGACACCCCTGCTTTTCATTAGGGGATGGAGCATCGTCTGCCAAGTCTTTTGCTTTCGTAGTGAGTGATTTTCGTGTGCAAGTTCGGTACTAGTCCCTCTAGGATTTTCCAGGTGTATATAATCATGTATCTCTCCCTCCTGCGTTCCAGGGAATACAGGTTTAGGAACCTCAAGCGCTCCCAATAATTGAGGTGTTTTATCTCCGTTATGCGCGCCGTGAAAGTTCTCTGTACATTTTCTAGGTCGGCAATTTCACCTGCCTTGAAAGGTGCTGTTAGTGTGCAGCAATATTCCAGCCTAGATAGAACAAGTGACCTGAAGAGTGTCATCATGGGCTTGGCCTCCCTAGTTTTGAAGGTTCTCATTATCCATCCTGTCATTTTTCTAGCAGATGCGATTGATACAATGTTATGGTCCTTGAAGGTGAGATCCTCCGACATGATCACTCCCAGGACTTTGACGTTGGTGTTTCGCTCTATTTTGTGGCCAGAATTTGTTTTGTACTCTGATGAAGATTTAATTTCCTCATGTTTACCATATCTGAGTAATTGAAATTTCTCATCGTTGAACTTCATATTGTTTTCTGCAGCCCACTGAAAGATTTGGTTGATGTCCGCCTGGAGCTTTGCAGTGTCTGCAATGGAAGACACTGTCATGCAGATTCGGGTGTCATCTGCAAAGGAAGACACGGTGCTGTGGCTGACATCCTTGTCTATGTCGGATAAGAGGATGAGGAACAAGATGGGAGCGAGTACTGTGCCTTGTGGAACAGAGCTTTTCACCGTAGCTGCCTCGGACTTTACTCTGTTGACGACTACTCTCTGTGTTCTGTTAGTGAGGAAATTATAGATCCATCGACCGACTTTTCCTGTTATTCCATTAGCACGCATTTTGTGCGCTATTACGCCATGGTCACACTTGTCGAAGGCTTTTGCAAAGTCTGTATATATTACATCTGCATTCTTTTTGTCTTCTAGTGCATTTAGGACCTTGTCGTAGTGATCCAATAGTTGAGACAGACAGGAGCGACCTGTTCTAAACCCATGTTGCCCTGGGTTGTGTAACTGATGGGTTTCTAGATGGGTGGTGATCTTGCTTCTTAGGACCCTTTCAAAGATTTTTATGACATGGGATGTTAGTGCTATTGGTCTGTAGTTCTTTGCTGTTGCTTTACTGCCCCCTTTGTGGAGTGGGGCTATGTCTGTTGTTTTTAGTAACTGTGGGACGACCCCCGTGTCCATGCTCCCTCTCCATAGGATGGAAAAGGCTCGTGATAGGGGCTTCTTGCAGTTCTTGATGAACACAGAGTTCCATGAGTCTGGCCCTGGGCAGAGTGCATGGGCATGTCATTTATCGCCTGTTCGAAGTCATTTGGCGTCAGGATAACATCGGATAGGCATGTGTTAATCAAATTTTGTGGCTCTCTCATAAAAAATTCATTTTGATCTTCGACTCTCAGTCTGGTTAGCGGCTTGCTAAAAACTGAGTCATATTGGGACTTGAGTAGCTCACTCATTTCCTGCTGTCATCTGTTGTAGGACCCATCTTGTTTAAGTAGGGGCCCAATACTGGACGTTGTTCTCTATTTTGATTTGGCATAGGTGAAGAAATACTTTGGGTTTCTTTCGATTTCATTTATGGCTTTTAGTTCTTCCCGCGATTCTTGACTCCTAATGGATTCTTTAGCTTAAGTTTCGATGGTTGCTATTTCTCTGACCAGTGTCTCCCTACGCATTTCAGATATATTGACCTCTTTTAGCCGCTCTGTTATTCTTTTCCGTCGCCTGTAAAGGGAGCGCCTGTCTCTTTCTGTTTTACATCTACTCCTCCTTTTTCTTAGAGGAATAAGCCTTGTGCATACATCGAGTGCCACCGAGTTAATCTGTTCTAGGCATAAGTTGGGGTCTGTGTTGCTTAGTATATCTTCCCAGCTTATATCGTTAGGACTTGGTTTACTTGGTCCCACTTTATGTTTTTGTTATTGAAGTTGAATTTGGTGAATGCTCCCTCGTGACTAATCTCATTATGTCGGTCTGGGGCTCCGCGCATACATGACTGAACCTCAATTATGTTGTGATCTGAGTATATTGTTTTTGATATGGTGACATTTCTTATCAGATCATCATTGTTAGTGAAGATGAGGTCTAGTGTATTCTCCAGTCTAGTAGGCTCTATTATTTGCTGGTTTAAATTGAATTTTGTGCAGAGATTTAAAAGCTCGCGTGAGTGTGAGTTTTCATCAGAGCTGCCTCCTGGTGTTATTACTGCAACAATATTATTTGCTATATTCCTCCATTTTAGGTGCCTTAAGTTGAAATCCCCCAGGAGCAAGATGTTGGGTGCAGGAGCTGGAAGGTTTTCCAGACAGTGGTCAATTTTTAACAGCTGTTCCTGGAATTGCTGGGATGTTGCATCCGGAGGCTTGTAGACTACCACAATGACTAGGTTTTGGTTCTCGACCTTTACTGCTAAAACTTCCACTACATCATTTGAGGCATTTAGCAGTTCTGTGCAAACAAGTGACTCTGCAATGTACAGGCCAACCCCCCCCTTTTGCCTGTTCACTCTGTCACATCTGTATAGGTTGTAACCTGGCATCCATATTTCGTTGTCCAAGTGATCCTTTATGTGGGTCTCAGTGAAAGCCGCGAACATTGCCTTTGCCTCTGCAAGCAGTCCACGGATGAAAGGTATTTTGTTGTTTGTTGCTGGCTTTAGACCCTGTATATTTGCAAAGAAGAATGTTATCGGACTGGTGGTATTGTTGGTACTGGGGGGGGATTTTTTTTCCGGCATTAGTATCTGTATCTGTTGGTTTGGAGTGGAGGCATCGACTGTGGTTCCACTCCAGGAATGACTGGATTTGGTGTACGATTTCTGCCATTTCCTGCCAGTTTTTTTTCCTTCCTGGCACTAAAAAACCTCTCCCTCTTGAGTGGCTGTGGCTACCCAGGTTTTCCCATGGCCTGGATGTTTTGTATCTTTTTGTCCCCTTTAGATGGTATGCCTGGCAATTTAAGTTATAGCACAGTCTTTCCTGTACTGAGGAGGTACACAGTTCAGGGTGAAAAAGCTTACAGGAAGGGAGTTTGCATTTTCCTGTTGTCATATGGGCATGGCATTTTTTAGGGTGGTCATAGTTGCACGTCCCATCTTTTTTTCCAGATTTCCCATGCCAGCAGGTACCGAGTGCATAGTATGTGCACAGGCTTGGTTTCCGTTTGCCTTGGGTTTCTGTGACTGTATTCCCTGTTGGTGCATGTTTCCCTGTCTTACTTCTATCCTCCCTAGCACCAACAATGGAGCTCCCACCAGTTGTTTTTGGTAATATATCCTCACTATTGCTAGTGGAGTCCTCTTGTTTGCTATTTCCTTAAAGAGTGTAAAATATTTTTAATATTTCTCTTCAAACAGGTGTAGTGTATGACATGTGGAAGATGGCTAATGTAATTCCTATTTTTAAAGCAGGGGACAAGTCGTTACCGTCAAATTACCGCCCAATAAGCCTAGCCTTAATTGTAGGCAAATTACTAGTCAATTATAGCTGATAATATAAGAAGCCATCTGGATAAGCACAGCTTGATTAATGATACTCAGCATGGATTCACGAGTGGCCGTTCCTGTCTAACTAATTTATTAACCTTCTTCAGTAAAGCTTTTGAGGCCGTTGATCATGATAAAGATTTCGATATTATTTATTTAGATTTTAGTAAGGCTTTTGATAGAGTACCGCACCAGAGACTGTTAAAGAAAGTGGCAGCTCATGGCATTGGGGGGAAAAGTGCTGTCATGGATCGAGTCATGGCTCACCAATAGGAAGCAGAAAGTATGCATAAATGAGGTTAAATTCGAGCGGGGATCTGTAACAAGTGGCATTCCACAGGGATCAGTCTTGGACCCGTTATTGTTTATAATATATATCAATGACCTTGATGAGGGTATTACTAGTGATATGAGCAAATTCGCCGATGACACAAAGATAGGTTGGATAATTGATTCAAATTTAAATGTCACGGAAGTTCAGGAGGATTTAGACAAACTCAGTTCTTGGTCAGAAAAGTGGCAGATGGAGTTCATTGTAGATAAATGCAATGTTCTGAAGCTCGGGAGTGTCCATAACCCTAGTACTTATCAGTTAAATAACGTAGAACTTAGCCATACAGATTGTGAAAAGGATTTGGTGGTTATGGTAAGCAGCAACCTTAAGCCTGGGCGTACGTAACAAAGCAAACAGATTACTGGGATTTATATCTAGAAGTGTAAGCAACAGAAGTCCAGCGGTTATTTTACAGTTTTATACATCATTAGTAAGGCCTCGCCTAGATTACGCAGCTGAGTTCTGCTCTCTATATTACAGAATGGATATAAATTCACTAGAAAATATCCAGCGTAGAATGACCAAATTAATACATAGCATTAGAAATCTTCCGTACGAAGAACGATTGAAGACTCTTAAACTACATTCACTTGTAAGACGAAGAATGAGCGGAGACATGATCGAAGTGTATAAGTGGAAGATGGGTATTAATAAAGGGGATATAAATAAGGTTTTGAGGATATCACTTCACGAAAGAACCCGCAATAATGGATTCAAATTAGATAAGTTTAGATTTCGAAAGGATATAGGAAAATATTGGTTTGGAAATAGGGTAGTTGAACACAACACAAGAAAGGAGGAACACTGCAGGAGGCCCGCTGGCCCATACTAGGCAAGTCCTTTACAATTCATCCCACTAACAAAACATTTGCCCAACCCAATTTTCAATGCCACCCAAGAAATAAGCTCTGATGTGCAAGTCCCACTCAAATCCAACCCCTCCCACTCATGTACTTATCCAACCTAAATTTGAAACTACCCAAGTCCCAGCCTCAATAACCCAACTAGGTAGACTGTTCCACTCATCAACTACCCTATTTCCAAACCAATACTTTCCTATGTCCTTTCTAAATCTAAACTTATCTAATTTAAATCCATTACTGCGGGTTCTCTCTTGGAGAGACATCCTCAAGACCTTATTAATATCCCCTTTATTAATACCTATCTTTCACTTATACACTTCGATCAGGTCTCCCCTCATTCTTCGTCTTACAAGTGAATGTAACTTAAGAGTCTTCAATCTTTCTTCATAAGGAAGATTTCTAATGCTATGTATTAATTTAGTCATCCTACGCTGAATGTTTTCTAACGAATTTATGTCCATTCTGTAATATGGAGACCAGAACTGAGCTGCATAATCTAGGTGAGGCCTTACTAATGATGTATAAAGCTGCAGTATGACCTCTGGACTTCTGTTGCTTACACTTCTTGATATAAATCCCAGTAATCTATTTGCCTTATTATGTACGCTTAGGCATTGCTGTATTGGTTTAAGGTTGCTGCTCACCATAACCCCAAGTCCTTTTCGCAATCTGTATGGCTAAGTTCTACATCATTTAACTTATAAGTACTAGGGTTATGGGCACTCCCAGACTTCAGAACCTTTCATTTATCTACATTGAACTGCATCTGCCACTTTTCTGACCAAGAATAGAGTTTGTTTAAATCCTCCTGAAGCTCCACAACATCTACGTTTGAATCAGTTATCCTACCTATCTTTGTGTCATCGGCGAATTTGCTCATATCACTAGTAATTCCCTCATCAAGATCATTGATATATATTATCAACAACAACGGGCCCAAGACTGATCCCTGTGGAACGCCACTTGTTACAGATCCCCACTCAGATTAACCCCCTTTATGGACACTCTCTGCTTCCTGTCAGTGAGCCATGACTCGATCCACGAGAGCACTTTTCCCCCAATGCCATGAGCTGCCACTTTCTTTAACAGTCTATGGTGCGGAACTCTATCAAAAGCCTTACTAAAATCTAAGTAAATAATATCAAATTCTTTATCGTGGTCAACAGCCTCAAAAGCTTTACTGAACAAAGTTAATAAATTAGTTAGACAAGACCGGCCTCTTGTGAATCCATGCTGAGTATCATTAATCAAGCTATGCTTATCGAGATGGCTTCTTATAATCTCAGCTATAATTGACTCTAGTAATTTGCCTACAATTGAGGTCAGGCTTATTGGGCGGTAATTTGACGGTAACGACTTGTCCCCTGCTTTAAAAAATAGGAATTACATTAGCCATCTTCCACATATCAGACACTACACCTGTTTGAAGAGATAAATTAAAAATATTAGTTAATGGTTCACAGAGTTCCATTTTGCATTCCTTAAGAACCCTTGAAAAAACCTCATCAGGACCCGGGGACTTATTTTGCTTCAGTCTGTCTATCTGCTTCACAACCATTTCACTAGTGACTGTGATGTTACATAATTTATCTTCTTCTAGCCCACTATAAAAATTAATTACTGGAATATTATTAGTGTCTTCCTGTGTAAAAACTGAGAGAAAATAATTATTTAAAATAGAGCACATTTCATTCTCTTTGTCAGTAAGGTGCCCATAGTTATTTTTAAGGGGACCTATCTTATCTCTAACTTTTGTTCTAAAGACCTGGAAAAAAACTTTTTGGGTTTTAGAATCCCTAGCAACTTTAATTTCATAGTCCCTTTTAGCTTTTCTTATCCCCTTTTTAATGTCCCTCTTAATGTCAATATACTGATTCATAAGATGACCCTCACCTCTTTTGATACGCCTGTAAATTCCTTTCTTATGCCCTAGTAGATATTTGAGCCTATTATTCATCCATTTTGGGTCATTTCTATTTGATCTAATTTCTTTATATGGGATAAACGTTCTTTGAGCAGCATGTATAGTGTTCAGAAAACTGTCATATTGATAGCTCTCTTCGTTATCCCAGTCAACAGATGATAAGTGTTCTCTAAGCCCATCGTAATCTGCTAAGCGAAAATCTGGGACTGTTACTGACTTATCGCTACTATCGTACTTCCATTCAATAATACCACAGACCACTACTCTACTTTCCTCATAACTCCTGGTAAAATACCCCAAGACACTACTAAAGTCACCTTCAGACTTCACAATGAGGCAGCCATTAATAACTTCACAACAGCAGTAACAAACATTGACTGGCACACTGAGCTAGAAATCTATACAGATATTGACGAATGTTTTAATAATTTTCTAAAAAAGACCCAATACGTCTATAACAAGCACTGCCCTAAAAAAACTAAACAGATGACAGCTAAGAGACTGAACAGTCCCTGGCTAACACCCAGCATTCTCAAATCCATAAATACAAAACACCGATATGAAAAACAGTATAGAATGGGTCACATAACCAGAGACCAAACAAAACGTTACTCGTCAGTCCTAACCAGCCTGATAAGAAGGGTAAAAAAACTGTATTATGAGAACGGATTATCCAATTTAAGAGGTGATATAAAAAAGACCTGGAAGACACTATCAGAAATTCTGGGAACAAAAAAGATATCACGAAATAGCGAAATAAAATTAGCAAAATCAGATGAACCCCAACTCCCACCAACAGAAACGGCAAACAGACTCGATGATTTCTTCTCCACTATAGGACAAAACCTTGCCAATAAAATCCCAAGCTCAGATACCCCACCAAATGACTACCTCACTGGCAACTACCCGAACACACTGTTTCTAGCTCCGACTAACCCATGCGAAGTCTCCCTTATTATCAACATACTAAAAACAAGACAGGAATTTAAATACCTTACCACCCTTTATATACAAAAAAGTGTCACAAGTACTATCACCAGTCATTGCAACACTCTTTAACAAATCCATTGAATCCTCCACCTTCCCTACAGCTCTCAAAATAGCAAGGGTCACCCCGATCCATAAAGGAGGAGACCAAACAGAGTTGAATAACTAAAGGCCAATATCCAATTTACACCCTCTCTCAAAAATCTTCGAAAAATTAATTCATAAACGAATCTACTCCTACCTCATCTCCCAAAACATTCTGAACCCCTGCCAATTTGGATTCAGGCCTAATAAAAATACTAATGATGCTATTATACACATGCTAGAACATATATACACTGCAATAGAGAAAAAAGAAGTCCCACTGGGGATCTTCACTGACTTACGTAAAGCTTTTGATACAGTTGACTATGACTCGCTCCACGTAAAATTGTCACACTATGGTATTAGAGGGCACTCCCTCAACTACCTCAAGTCATACCTCAGCAACAGAACCAATATGTTGTACGCAAATGGGCAAGCTCTTCCGCTCAACCAATTACAGTTGGTGTCCCACAGGGAAGTGTCCTTGGCCCTCTTCTCTTTCTTCTATACATAAATGACCTACCAAATGCTTCACAATTACTCAAACCCACACTTTTTGCAGATGACACTACATACGTCTTCTCTCATCCAAGCCCAGTCACGCTAGCCAATACTGTAAACACCGAATTACAGAAAATATCTACCTGGATGAGGACTAACAAACTTACACTAAACATTGACAACACCTACTTCATTCAGTTTGGTAACAGAGCTACAGATGTACCTCTTAACATAACGATAAACAGATCACCTATCACAAAGCTAACAGAGGGAAAATTCTTAGGAATCCACCATGATAATAGACTCAAATTTCATACACATATACAACAAATTTCTAAGAAAATTTCCAAGACTGTAGGCATACTATCAAAGATACGGTACTATGTTCCACAGTCAGCCCTCCTGGGCCCCTTTATCACTCTCTTATTTACCCCTATCTCACCTATGGAATTTGTGCATGGGGCTCAGCAACAATTAACTATCTCAGACCACTAATTACCCAACAAAAGGCTGCAGTTAGAATGATAACAAATTCTCACTACAGGCAGCACACTCCACCAATATTCAAAACACTCAACCTACTCACCATACAAAACATCCATACTTATTACTGCACCTATTACATACTTAGAACACTTAACTCTGATATTAACCCTCCCCTCAAACATCTCCTTGCCAACCTCAACAGAACACATGACCATAACACAAGGCACAGATCAATCACTCTTTGATGTTCCTCGTGTCCATCTCACGCTATGCAAAAACTCAATGCACATAAAAGGCCCTAAAATCTGGAATTCATTACCTGTAAAATTTTAAAGAAACACTACCTGTTTATAAATTCAAGTCTCTTCTCAAAGATCACTTACTCACTCAAAACCAAATAAATACTGAATAACTGAACCTTATAAATTGTATATCCTATATGTTACTCACAATTATATCACACAAATGTTAAACCTAGGACCCAATCTAACTTTGTTATTTTTTTAAATACACTATCTAACAGAATACTCCATTCGACTGAATGTACAGCAATGCATGCAACCATATGACCTGTCTTTGTAATACTCATTTGTGCTTTATAGTTATCTGTTTACAATAATGTTTTATCACTGATTTCATCATTGCTTAGTTAATCTTAAGTTAATTTTAAGCCAGCCCGTAATGCTATGCATATAAGTGGCTTTGGCATGCTGCTCTTACCTGTATTTTTTTGTACCTCTGTATGTATGCTAAATGTAATTGATTTGTGGTCGCTAGCACCCAGCTCCTCTGAAATTTCTAAATTATTAACAAGGGATTCATTGTTTGCCATAACTAAGTCAAGCAGGTTATTTCCCCTTGTAGGTTCTGTCACAAACTGCTTCAAAAAACAATCCTGAACTACTTCTAAGAAGTCGTATGATTCTAAATTCCCAGTCAAGAAATTCCAATCAATATGACTAAAGTTAAAGTCTCCTAGAATTACTACATTATCGTGCCTTGTGGCCTTAACAATTTCCTCCCATAGTAGTCTCCCTTGGTCCCTATTTAAGTTTGGGGGACGGTATATCACTCCTAAAATCAGTTTTTCATGCCCCATACAATAAGTGTCAGGGGCCCGAGACTGTTCAACTGCCTCCCAGCACACATAAGGGGGATTACCAACAGACCCCTGGCAGTCTTCAAGCTGGCACTGGACAAGCACCTAAAGTCAGTTCCTGATCAGCCGGGCTGTGGCTCGTACGTTGGTTTGCGTGCAGCCAGCAGCAACAGCCTGGTTGATCAGGCGCTGATCCACCAGGAGGCCTGGTCACAGACCGGGCCGCGGGGGCGTTGACCCCCGAAACTCTCTCCATGTAAACTCCAGGTAAACTCCTCTGAAAATTCTATCCAAACAGACCCTGTATGTGTTACTTCAGACTTAATACCCGTTTTTATGCAACAGTTCAAGCGATCTCGGACATACAATGCCACCCCACCCCCCTTCCCGATACATCTATCTACTTGTAACAATTTAAAACCCTGAATATGACATTCCGCAGGTATGTCCCGACTTTTTGAATTAAACCACGTCTCAGTTAAGGCAAATACATCAATGTTACCTGCACTAGCAACTAATCTCAACTCGTCCATCTTATTCCTAGCACTACGGCAATTAGCATAATAAACATTGAAAGACTCTCCTTTCTCTTTACCCTTCCTGCTCATTTCTGTTTTTCTACTAAACCTATTACTGTCCTTATCACCCAAAGTCACTGGCTTTTCAAGATGAGTGGAAGAGTCTGCCTAGTAGGGTTATTGAAGCTAAAACGTTGGGTAGTTTCAAATTTAGGTTAAATACATGAGTGAGAGGGGTTGGATTTGAGCGAGACTTGCGTAATGAGTAAATAGAATCATTAAAACTTACTTCTTTGGTAGCATTGTGAATTGGGTTGAGCAAATATTTCGTTAGTGGGAAAGATTGTTAAGGACAAGCCTAGTATGGGCCAACAGGCCTGCTGCAGTGTTCCTTCTTTCTTATGTTCTTATGTTCTAAGCTCTACTTACGTAGTTTACAGCTTCGAGGGTTATTTTCATTACCAAGGGCTAGTACCTTACACTTATTCGCATTGAACTTCATCTGCCATTTTTCAGACCAAGTCGTTAATTTGTCCAAATCCTCCTGGAGTTCATTGCTATCCTCCTCAGAATGAATCATACAGCCTATCTTTGTATCATCAGCAAATTTGTTCATGTCACTTGTAACTAATTCATCAAGGTCATTAATGTAAATTATAGAACAAGAGAGGGGCCAAAACTGATCCTTGTGGAACGCCACTAGTGACTATTCCTCATTCAAATTTGACCCCATTAATGGAAACTCTCTGCTTTCTATTGGTAAGCTTTGCCTCTATCCATGCATGAACTTTACCTCTTATACCATGAGCTGCCACTTTTCTTAAGAGTCTCTTGTGAGGTACTCTATCGAATGCTTTACTAAAATCAAAATAAACAATATCATATTCTTTATCATTGCCTACTGCCTCAAATGTTCTATTGAAGAACGTCAGTAAATTTGTCAGGCAGGAACGACCTCTCGTGAATCCATGCCGAGATTCATTTATCAAGTTATCCTTTTCAGGGTGACTTCTAATAATGTCAGTGTGAAGGCTTACTCAGCCCCATAACAACTTCAGACAGTATTACCAAGGCTGGCTCCTCCTCAGGAAAATTAATGAATAGAAAAAGAAATAATAATTCACAAAGATAAACACTTTATTATTTATTAAAGCAAACATAAAACAATAAAGCATGAAAGGTATATCCTATTTGAAAGAAAAATGAAAAATGAAATGAATAAAATAACATTTGAACTCAACGCTAGTATATATAGGGGTGTCTGGTGTTGGTAACACTGCGTGTTGTTGAAATCGTAGCAGTTGCTGATGATGTGGGGGGGGTCCCAGGTGTTGGTTACAACCCACCGGTTCATTCTTCACAGTATAACCATGAGTATTCTATCCCGATGACAGGAAAGCAGGTTCTTTACCGCTGCAATGATGAGGGCTTACGTCCTGCAATTTCATACAGGTGCACAGGTAATTAAATCCAAAAAGGGGAAGTCTCAGGACGTTAGTCCATCTCCATCAATTCTACTCTTTGATTGGCAGGTGACCCTCTCTGTCATCCAAGCTGGAAAGATAGACAGGTTACCCACTGCTTAAGAAATCACTCTCCATGATAAGTACAATACCTAAAAGATGTGGTGATTATTACAACAATCAACTTAGAGCAAGACTGAAAGGACTAAGTTTATTATTGGTCAAAAGTGAAGCTTTCAACCAATAAATCCACTAGAATACAAGGCAGGCATGTACTTACAGTAGTGCTGGGAGCTGTGAGTCTAGTGATTACTGTTTGGGACCGGAGCCCCACACGTCACCTTTGGGGGGGGGGGGAAGAAGAGTGGAGGATAAGCGGAGCTAGACTGACCCTTACCTTAGCAACAGCCAGCAATCAACATATCAGCTTTAGGTGTGGGTGAAAAAAAGGCGGGAATATGGAGCTAGACTTACCTTACCTTAACAAGTAGCACGGCTAGCAAACTAATCACTGTTAATGTGGGAGGGAAAAACAGCGGGAATAGTGAGCTAGACTTACCTTAACCTAACAATAGCCGGCAAGCAACTATCACTCGGAGGGGTGGAAAAACGGGGGTGGGAGGGGTAAACCGCGGGAGCAGTACTTAACCCTACACCTTAAACAAGAACCGGCAATGAAACTATTGTTGCCTTAAGCTCCCCACCTTCCTACTCCTATCTATTAACCTTTTCCCTCAACACTATCCCCCATACCACAGACTTATAGCCAGGAGTATAGAGAAGAATAGGTAGGAAAAAGTTTCTAACATGTGAAATGCGTAAGGCAACAAATCTTCTACTGACTGGTCACGACTTAACCAGTCAGAGAATAAATGGATGAACCATTATATACCAATATGGAACTTAAAGCCTGGAGTAGCCAATGTCCACCCAAGAAGGTCGACTGTTGGGGTCCCATTAAAAGTTTTCTAGGTATATCACAGGTCTGTGTCCGTTTCTACAAATAATTCTTTCACCCAGCAAATAAATTTAAGTTTGGAGATACCCCACACAAGGCTTAACATTCCTTTCTATTGTGGAGTATCTTCGATTCGTGGGAAGGAGTTTCCGGCTTAGGAAGCATACAGGTAAGGGAGTAAGCAGCAGGTATTGTAGTATACACCACACCTAAGGCCAGTTAATTGGAGGCATCAGTTCTTAAACAAAATGTTTATTATTAGATCTGAATCTTAGTATAGGTCTTTCGAAAGATCTTTTATCTCATTAAACTTTTCCCCTGAGCTCACGTTCGGAAAGTTCAAGAGGTCCTTCAACATACTTTTAAAGGAAGTACGATAAGAGCCTGTAAGATCAAGTAAGTTCGGATAGACCGTGCATAAAATGACAGAGAACCAAGAAAGCTACGCAATAGCTTCTTGGTTTTGGGAATTTAAATTCTAATAAAGCTTTGATTTCTGGGGAGAGGCTGCAGAGAGTTATTAGAAAGTACGTCCAAAATCTAATCTGTTAAAACCCAAAGGGAGCATTTCTTCGGTTGGCAGTGGGGGCCATGTGAGTGTCCTACGAAAAATGATGTTAAGTTTGGATATGTTCGCCCCATGTGGAGTCATTCAAAAAGTAAAAAAATAAACTGAAACATTTGAGATATTCCCCAAAGCCTTTTTCTCATCAGTTACGTAGGTACCACAGGCAGTTACCAAACCAAAAAGGGCATAGTTTATATTGCATCGCCTTGGTGTTAGGAAAAAAAAGGTGACGCTTAAAAAAGGATCTAACACTACTTGTTGCCTCCAATATCAATCTTGAAAAGAAGGAAGAGTAAAAATTTGTGTAGATCGTACTATTAAGGCCATAGGCTCAGCACCCCGAGTTATAGTTAAGGCCCCTGAATCAATAGCAGTCTATATGAATTATCCCCCTTTTAAACCCTGATACTGGGAACAATATGAAAATATGAAAGTTTAATATCTTTAGTTTTAATAATTGTCTCCCCCTCGGTCAAATGCATCCCAAGGTGAACTGGAAAACTGGGTTAATTTTTGTTTGAAGGATTGTCCGTCCTAAGTCAATCTTATGGACTACCGTGGGGGTAACCCCCTGGAAAATCAGTAAAGATCGAAGAGTTACTCATACATTGAATAGTTCATGCCCTTTTGGTCACCAAAAATTATTAAATTAATGTTTGGGTTTCGTCCAGGGTCGAGTCACCAAGCACGTAGTTTTTCTCATAGTCTAAATTAAGGTGTCAATTTCGCATACCCTTTCATTCTTTGTTGTCGTATCAAGTTGTGTGGAAAAACTAAGTCAAAGTTATTAAGACATTTAACGAATTTCTTTGGTAATATTTTTTAAGGATTTGATATGATAAAGCTTAGGTTTCCCCTTGATTTTTATGAGGTAGTCAACTTTCCCACAAATTTTTAAGTACTTTATATGGACCTTTCATGCTACTAATAATTTGACTTTGATCGGCAAAAGTACAAGGAATCATCTCCTACTTTATAATTTTCTCCTCGATCTTTTGGAATCAAAATAGGTTTTGTGTACGGGATCCATTGACAAGTTAAGTTTTCGAAATAACTATGTCAGAGGTCTTCTCATGTTTGGCATCTAAGGTCAAGGATGATTAGAAACTGGTAAGAAGACTGAACCTCAGCATTACCTCCTCCATTAGTCATAAGTCTGAAGGATGGACAGTGGACCTCTGGCCTGTCTACCATAGAGAAGTTCAAAAGGTGAAAACCCCAAAGAGTCACTGGGAACTTCCCTCATGGCAAACAAAGCCAGGGTAGGTAACGTATTGCAACTTCCTTAGGTTTAAGGAGAGCAAAGTTTCTTAAAATTTAACTTTAGAATCGAATGCTGTGCGCTCGAGTATGCAGTAGGGATAAGAGTCAGTACTGGTTTCCAGATTTTCGCTTAGAGATTACAATGCCTTTAGAGAACACTTATCTGTGGGGATGGAGTAACGAAGAGGAGCTATCAGAATGACGGCTTTTCTTAACACATCTGCTGTGCCAAAGGACATTTATGTCTTCATATAAGGAAATTAGATCGAATAGATAATACCTCAAAGGAAGGAATTAATAGGCTCAGATATCTTTTAGGACAGAAAAAGGAAATAGAATTTTATAAGGCGCATCAAAAGAGATGAGTGTCATCTATGAATTGCAGTATATTGACATGTTAAGAGGGACTTTATAAAAGGGGATAAAAATAAGCCAAACGGGACTATTAAATTAAAGTTTGCTAGGGAGGTGCGAAAAACTAACCAAAAAGTTTTTTCCAGCTTTATGAGAAACAAAGTTAGAGATAAGATAGGTCACCATAAAATAACTCTGGGCATCTCACTGACAAGGAGAATTAAATGTGCTTTATTCTTAATAAATATTTCTCGTGGTTTTACTTCAGGAAGACACTAACAATATCCCAGTAATTAATTTTTATAGTGGGGCCCTGATGATGATAAATTATGCTATTGTCCACAGTCACTACCAAAAATGGTTATCAGGACAGATAGACGGTTTAGAGAAATAAATCCCCGGGCCCTGGGAGTTTACGGGTTTACCTGGAAGAGAGTTCGTGGGGTCAACGCCCCGCGGCCCGGTCTGTGACAGGCCTACTGGGTGTGATCAGAGCCTGATCACCCAGGCTGTTGCTGCTGTGCACCGCAAAACAACGTACGAGCCACAGCCCGGCCTGATCCGGAACTGACTTTAGGTGCTTGTCAGTGCCAGCTTGAAAGAAATGCCATGGGGTCTGTTGGTAATCCCCTTATGTGTGATGGAGGCAGTTGAACTGTCTCGGGCCCCTGACATTATTGTCATGGTCCCTTAACGTGCTAGTGACACCCCTGCTTTTCATTATGGGATGGAGCATCGTTGCCAAGTACGTTGCTTTCGTAGTGAGTGTGTTTTCGTGTGCAAGATTCGCGTACTAGTCCCTCTAGGATTTTTCCAGGTGTATATTATCTTGTTATCTCTCCTCCTGCGTTCCAGGGAATACAGGTTTTAGAACTCTCAAGCGCTCCCCAATAATTGAGTTGTGTTTTTATCTCCGGTTATGCGCGCCAGTGAAAGTTCTCTTGTACATTTTCTTGGTCGGCAATTCACCTCTGCCTTGAAGGTGCTGTTAGTGTGCTGCATCTATTACAGGCCTAGATAGTAACTAAGTGACTGAAGAGTGTCATCATGGGTTGTTGCCTCTGCCTAGTCTTGAAGGTTTCATTATCCATCCTGTCATTTTTTAGGCCAAGGCTGCCGTGTTTGTAATGTTATGGTCCTTGAAAGGTGAGATCCTCGACATGATCACTCCCAGGACGTTTGACGGTTGGTGTGTTCGCTCTATTTTGTGGCCAGAATTTGTTTTGTTATCTGATGTAATTTATTCCTCATGTTTACCATATTGAGTAAGTTGGAAATTTTCGCATCGTTTGAACTTCATATTGTTTTCTGCAGCCCACTGAAAGATTTGGTTGATGTTTCCGCCTGGAGCTTGCGCAGATGTTGTCCTGCAATGGAAGACACCTGTCATGCAGAATCGGGTGTCATCTGCAAAGGTAATGACACACGGTGCTGTGGCTTGACATCCTTGGTCTATTGTCGGAATAAGTGGTAGTGTGGAACAAGATGGGAGCGGAAGTACGTGTGCCTGGGAACAGACTCTTCTAGCCGTAGCTGCTCGGACTTTACTCTGTGTGTGACGACCTACTCTCTGATGTTCTGTTAGTGAGGAAATGTATAGAATCCATCGACCGATTTTCTGTTATTCATTAGCACGCATTTTGGGCGCTATTACGCCATGGTCTCAACTTGTCGAAGGCTTTTGTCAAAGTCTGTATATATTAGTCATCTGCATTCTTTTGTCTTCTAGTGATTTTGGGACCTTGTGTGTAGTGAATCCAATGTTGAGACAGACAGGAGGCGGACCTGTTTATAAACCATGTTGCCCTGGGTTGTGTATCTGATGGGTTTCATAGATGGGTGGTGATCTTGCTTATTAGGACCCCTTTGCAAGATTTTTATGACATGGGATGTTTAGTGCTAATTGGTTGTGTTCTTTGCTGTTCTTTTACTGCACCCTTTGTGGGAGTGGGGCTATGTATGTGTTTTAGTTGAACTGTGGGGACGTAGACCCCCGATGTCCATGGCTGTCCTCTCCCATAGGATGTGAAAGGCTCTGATAGGGGCTTCTTGCATTCTTGATGAAACACAGAAGTTCCATGAGTCTGGCCCTGGTCGGCAGAGTGCAATGGGGAATGTCATTTATCGCCTGTTCGAAAGTAGATTTGGCGTCAGGATAAATCGGATAGGCATGTGTTAATCAAATTTTGTGGCTTCTCTCATAAAATAAATTCATTTGATCTTCGACTCGCAGTTGGTTAGCGCTTGCTAAAAACTGGTCTATGGGGACTTGAGTTAGCTCACTCATTTCCTTGTGTTATCTGTGTAGGAGTCCCATCTTGATTTAAGTAGGGCCCCAATACTGGACGTTTGTTCTCTATTTGATTTGGCATAGGTGAAGAGAAATACTATTGGGTTTCCTTTCGATTTCATTTATGGCTTTTAGTTCTTCCCTTGCGATTCTTGTGACTCCTAAAGGATTCTTTTTTGCTTAAGTTCGAGGTTGCTATTTCTCTTGAGAGAACAGTGTCCTCTCTACGCATTTCAGATATATTTGACCTCTTTTAGCCGCTCTGTTTTTACTTTTTTATTTTCCGTCGCCTGTAAAGGGAGCGCCTGCTATTTCTGTTTTAATTCTACTCCTCCTTTGTCTTAGAGGAATAAGCCTTGTGCATACATTCGTGTGCCACCGAGTTAATCTGTTATTCTAGGCCTAAGTTGGTGTCTGTGTTTGTTAGTATATCTTCCCAGTCTTATCGGTTTGGACTTTGGTTTACTTGGTCCCACTTTATGTTTTTGGTATTGAGTTGAATTTGGTGTGGAATGCTCCCCGTGACTAATCTCATTATGTCGGTCTGGGGCTCCGCGCATACATGACTGAACTGCTATGTTATGTTGTGATTGAGTATTATTGTTTTTTGATTGTGGTGACAGTTTCTTATCAGATCATCATTGTTAGTGAGATGAGGTCTTGTGTATTTCCTGGTCTAGTAGGCTCTATTATATTGCTGGTTTTAATTGATGTATTTTGTGCAGAGATTTAAAAGTCGCGTGAGTGCGGGTTTTTCATCAGAGCTGCCTCATTGGTGTTATTACTGCAACAATATTATTTGCTATATTCCTCCATGTTAGGTGCCTTTAAGTTGAAATCCCCCAGGAGCAAGATGGTGGGTGCAGGAGCTGGAAGTTTTCCAGACAGTGAGTCAATTTTTAAACAGCTGTTCCTGGAATGGCTGGGTTGTTGCATGTCCGGAGGCTTGATAAGATACCACAATGACTAGGTTTGGTTTCTCGACCTTTACTGACTAAAAACTTCCATACATCATTTTGAGGCATTTAGCAGTTCTGTTTGTTTGCAAAACAAGTGACTTGCAATGTACAGCCAACCCCCCCTTTATGCCTGTTCACTCTGTCACATCTGTTATAGGTTGTAAACTGGCATCCCATTATTTCGTTGTCCAAGTGATCCTTTATGTGGGTCTCAGTGGAAAGCCGCGACACATTGCCTTTGCTCTTGCAAGCAGTCACTCGGATGACAGGTATTGTGTTGTTTGTTGCTGGCTTTAGACCCTGTTAATATGTTGCAAAGAAGGTGTTATGTAAGAATGTTATCGGACTGTGGCATTGTTGGTACTGGGGGGGGATTTTTTTTACCGGCATTATGTTATCTGTAATCTGTGGTTTGAGTGGAGGCCATCGAATGTTTGGTTTCCATCTACAGGAATGATGGATTTGGGTGTACGATTTCTGCCATTTTCCTGCCAGTTTTTTTTCCTTCCTTCAGGCAATAAAAAACCTCTCCCTCTTGATGCGGCGCTGTGCTACCAGGTTTTTCCCATGGCTGTGATGTTTTGTATCTTTTTGTCCCCTTTAGATGGTTATGCCTGGCAATTGTTAGAGTTATGCACAGTCTTTCCTGTACTGAGGATGGTACACCCTGTTCAGGGTGTGAAAAAGCTTTACAGGAAGGGGTTTGCATTTTCCTGTTGTCATGAATATGAGGCATGGCATTTTTTAGGGTGGTTACATTAGTTGCACGTTGCCATCTTTTTTTCCGATTTCCTCGCATGCCAGCAGTGTGTACCGAGTGCATAGTATGTGCACAGGCTTGGTTTCCGTTGGCCTTGGGTTTATGTGACTGTTTCCCTGGTTGTGTGCAGGTTTGTCCTGTCTTACTTCAATCTCCCTTTAGCACCAAACAATGGAGCTCCCACCAGTGTTTTTGGTATATATCTTCTCTATTTAGTGGAGTCTCTTGTTGCTATTCTTTATGAGTTGTAAAAATATTTTTAATATTTATCTCTCAAACAGGTGTAGTGTATGATCTGTGGGAAGATGGTAATGTAATTCCTATTTTTAAAATTAAAAGCAGGGGACAAGTGTTACCGTCAAATTACGCCCAATAAGGCATAGGCTTAAATTGTAGGAGCAAACTTACTAGTCAATTATGTGATAATATAAGAAGCCATGCTGGCTAAGCACAGCTTGAAGTTTGAGTATGTTAATCAGCAATGGATTCACGAGTGGACGTTCCAGTCTAACTAATTTATTAACCTTCTTCAGTAAGCTTTTGAGGCCGTTGTATCATGATAAAGGATTGCGATATTATTTATTTAGTTTTAGTGAAGGCTTTGATAGAGTTACCGCACCAGAGGTTGCTTAAAGAAAGTGCAGCTCATGGCATTGGGGGGAAAAAGTGCTGTCAGGCATAACGAGTCATGGCTCACCATAGGAAGCAGAAAAGTATGCTTAAATGAGGTTAAATTCGAGCGGTGATCTGTAACAAGTGGCGTTCCCAAGGAGGATCAGCTTGGACCCGTTATTAATTATAAATATATATCAATGACCTTGAGAGGGTATTACTAGTGATATGAGCAATATTCGCCGATGATCACAGAGTATAAGATAGGTTGGAATATTGATTCAGAGAATTTAATTGTCACGGAAGTTCAGGAGGATTTAGACAAAACTCAGTTCTTGGTCAGAAAGTGGCCAGATGGAGTTCATTGTAGATAAATGCAATGTTTTGAAAGCTCGGGAGTGTCATACCCTATGGTACTTATCAGTGTAAATACGTAGAAACTTAGCCTTACAGATTGTGAAAAGGAATTGGTGGTTATGGGAAAGCAAGCACCTTAAGCTTGGGCTTACGTTAACTAAGCAAACAGATATGGGATTTATAGATTCTAGAGTTAAGTGTAAGCAACTAGAAGTGTCCAGCGGTTATTTTACAGTTTTATACCATCATTAGTAAGGGCCTCGCCTAGATTTACGCAGTGTGTGAGTTCTGCTCTCTATAGTACAGATGGATATAAATTCACTGTGAAAATGTATCCAGCGTTTAGAATGACCAAATTAATACATAGCGTTAGAAAGAATCTTCCCCATACGAAGAACGATTGAAGACTCTTGAAACTCTTCACTTGTAAGACGAAGAGAATGAGCGGAGACATGATCGAAAGTGTATAAAGTTGGAAGATGGGTATTAATAAAGGGGATATATAATAAGGTTTTTGAGGATATCTACTTCCTGAAAGAACCCGCAATAATGGATTCAAATTAGATAAGTTTAGATTTCGAAAGGATATAGAAAAATATTAGGTTTGGGAAATTAGTAGTTGAACACAAGACCCCCCAATGAAAGGAGATGGAACACTGCAGGGGCCCGCTGGCCCATATAGGCTGTCCTTTACAATTCATCCCACTAACATAACATTTGCCTTAACCATATTTTCAATGCACCAAGAAGTATAGCTCTGATGTGCAAGTCCCACTCACCAAATCCAATCCCCTCCATATGTACTTATCCAACCTAAATTCTGAAATTCTACCAAGTCCCAGCCTATTAACCCAAACTAGGTAGATCTGTTCCACTCATAAACTACCCTATTTCCAAACCAATAATTTCCTATGTCCTTCTAAATCTAAACTTTATCTAATTTATCCATTATGCGGCGTTCTCTCTTGGAGAGACATCCTAAAGACCTTATTAATATCCCCTTTATTAATACCTATGTTTCACTTATACACTTTCGCGATTTCAGGTCTCCCCTAATTCTTGTCGTTTACAAGTGAATGTACTTAAGAGTCTTCCAATCTTTTTCCATAGGAAGATTTCTATGCTATGTTTAATTTAGTCTCCACGCTGAATGTTTTCTAACGAAATTTATGTCCATCTGTAATTTTGTATTGGGACCAGGGAACTGGCTGGCATAATTCTAGGTGTAGGCCTTACTTATGTGTGTATAAAGCTGTCAGTATGACCTCTGGACTTCTGTTGCTTACATTACTTGGATATAATACAGTAATCTAGTTGCCTTTTATTATGTACGCTTAGGGCATTGCTGTGTGTGGTTTTAAGGTTGCTGCTCACCATAACCCTCAAGTCCTATTTCGCAAATCTGTATGGCTAAGTTCTACATCATTTAACTCTATAAGTACTAGGGTTATGGGCACTCACAGACTTCAGAACCTTTAATTTTATCTACATTGAACTGCATCTGCCTCACTTTTTTGACCAAGAATAGAGTTTGTTTAAATCCTCCTGTAAGCTCCACAAGAATCTTACGTTTGAATGTCAGTTATCCTACCTATCTTTGTGTCATCGGCGATTTTGTGTTCATACACTAGTTAATACCCTCATCAAGATCATTGGATTATTATATTATCAACAAAACGGGCCAAGACTGATCCCTGTGAAACGCCTGCTTGTTACAGTTCCCCACTCAGATTAACCCCCTTTATGGACCACTCTCTGCTTCCTTTGTCAGTGAGCCATGACTCGATCAACGAGAGCACTTTTCCCCCAATGCCATGAGCTGCCACTTTCTTTAACAGTCTATGGTGCGGGGGAAACTCTATCAAAAGCCTTACTAAAATCTAAGTAAATATATCAAATTCTTTACGTGTGGTCATACAGCCTCAATGCTTTACTGAACAAAGTTAATTAAATTAGTTAGACAAGGACCGGCCTCCTTGTGACATCATGCTGAGTATTCATTAATCAAGCTATGCTATGTGTGAGATGGCTTTTATAATCTCAAGCTATAATTGAGCTCTAGTAATTTGCCTACAAGTTGATGTGTCAGTTATTCGGGCGGGTAATTTGACGGTAACGACTTGTCCCCTGCTTTAAAAAATAGGAATTACAGTAGCATCTTCCAACATTAGTAAGACACTACACCTGTTTGAAGAGATAAGGATTAAAAAATATTAGTTAATGGTTCACAGAGTTCATTTGCATTCCTTAAGAACCCTTGTGATATCAACATCAACAAACTCCATCAGACCGTTAGCGGATTTATTTTTGCTTCATTCTGTTATCTGCTTCACAAACCATTTCACTAGTGACTTGATGTTACATAATTTATCTTCTTCTAGCCACTATAAAATTAATTACTGGAAGATTATTTGTGTCTTCCTGTGTAAAAACTGTAGAGAAAATAATTATTTAAAATAGAGCACTATTTCATTCTCTTTGTCAGTAAGGGTGCCCTATAGTTATTTTTAAGGGGCCTATCTTATCTCTAACTTTTGTTCTAAAGACTTGAAAAAACTTTTTGGGTTTTAGAACCCTAGCAACTTTAAATGTCATAGTCCCTTTTAGCTTTTCTTATCCCTTTTTTAATGTCCCTCTTAATGTCCAATATACTGATTCATAAGATGACCCTCAACCTGTCTTTTGTTGTGATTGCCTCGTTAAGTTCCTTTCTTATGCCTAGTAGTTATTTGGGAGCCTATTATTCATCCAGTTTGGGTCATCTTTCTTTTGATCTAGTTCTTTATATGGGAATAAAAAACGTTTCTTTTTGAGCAGTTTGTATTAGTGTTCAGAAATAACTGTCATGTATTGATAGCTCTCTCGTTATCCATTGTCAACAGATGGGATAGTGTTCTCTAAGCCCATTCGTAATCTGCTAAGCGATAAATCTGGGCCTGTACTGTACTTAATCGCTACTATCGTACTTCCATTCAATAATACCACAGACCTCTACTCTACTTTCCTCATACAATCTGGTTACAAATTACCCCAAGACACTATAAAGTCACCTGCAGGACTTCAAATGGGCAGCCATGTTAAATAACTTCACACAGCAGTGTTAACAAAACATTGACTGGCAGACACTGAGCTTAGAAATTATACAAGATATGAACGATGTTGTTAATAATTTTCTAAAAAAGACCCAATACGTCTATTATACATAGCATTGCCCTAAAAACTAAAAGATGACAGCTAAGAGGAGCTGAACAGTCCTGGCTAACACCCAGCATTCTCCAAATCCATAAATACAAAACACGATATGAAAAAACAGAACTATAGAATGGGTCACATAACAGAGACCAAACAAAACGTTAATCGTTCAGTCCTAACCAGCCTTGATAAGAAGGGTAAAAAGTACTGTATTATGTAGAACGGATTATCCAATTTCAGAGGTGATCATCCCAAAGACCTGAGGAAGAGGGTGGGGGTGGGGGTGCACTATCCAGAATATTATGGGAACAAAAAAGATATCACGGAAATAGCGAAGATTAAAATTAGCAAAATCAGTATGAATCCCAACTCCCACCAACAGAAACGGCAAAAGGACTCGATTGATTGTCTTCTCCACTATAGGGACAAAGACCTTGCCAATAAAAAATCCCCATGCTCAGTTACCCCACCAAATGACTACTCACTGGCAACTACCCGAACACACTGTTTCTAGCTCCGGACTAATCCTAATGCGAAAGTTCCATTATTATCAACATACTAAAAACAAGACATGTGAGATTTAAATACCTTACCATCCTTTTATATATCAAAAAAGTGTCACATGTACTATCACCAGTCATTTGCAACAATCTTTAACTCAAACCATTGAATCCTCCACCTTCCTGTACAGCTCTCAAATAGCAAGGGTCACCCCGATATAAAGGAGGAGACAAACAGAGTTGATAACTATAGGCCAATATCCAATTTACCCCTCTCTCAAAAAAATCTTCGAAAAATTAATTCATAAACGATCTACTTCTACTCATCTCCCAAATACATTCTGAAACCCCACCAATTTGGATTCGGCCTAATAAAAATACTAAGATTGCTTATTATACACATGCTAGAACATATATACACTGCAATAGAGAAAAAAGAAGTCCCACTGGGATCTTCACTGACTTACGTAAAGCTTTTGATACAGGGTTGATTATGACTCGCTTACGTAAAATTAGTCACCACTATGGTATATTAGAGGGACTCTCCTCAACTACTCAAGTCAAACCTCAGCAAAAGAAGCGTCAATATGTGTACCGGCAAATGGGGCAAGCTCTTCCGCTCAACCCAATTAAAGTTGTTGTCCCACAGGAAGTAGTCCTTGGCTCTTCTCTTTCTTCTATACATAAAATGGACCTACCAATGCTTGTGACAATTACTCAAACACCTTTTTGAGATGACATACATACGTCTTCTCTCATCCAAGCCCAGTCACGCTAGCCAATCTTGTAAACACCGAATTACAGAAAATATTCTACCTGGAAATGTAGGACTAACAAACTTACACTAAACATTGACAACACCTATCTTTCAATTCAGTTTGGTAACAGAGCTCATGATTGTTACCTCTTACATAACGATAAAAGTACTGCTATCACAAAGCTAACGAGTGTGGGAAAATTCTAGGAATCCACCATGATAATAGACTCAAAATTTTCATAGCACATTAGAGTACAAACAAATTTTAAGAAATTTCCAAGACTCCCCGTAGGCATACGATATCTATCAAAGATACGCGGTACTATGTTTCCACAGTCAGCCCTTCCTGGCCCTTTATGTCACTCTCTTATTTACCCCTATATCACCTATGGAAATTTGTGTGCATGGGCTCAGCAACAATTAACTATCTCAGACCATAATTACCCAACAAAAGGCTGCAGTTAGAATGAAAAACAATTCTCACTACAGGCAGCCACACTCACCAATATTCTAAAACACTCATACCTTCTCCCATACAAAAACATCCATACTTATTACGCAACTATTACTTACTTAGAACACTTAACTCTGGATAATTAAACCCTCCCCTGTCAAACATCTCCTTGCTCGCATCTCAAAAGAATGACACGCATGACCATATCACAGGCACAGATCAAATCACTCTTTGATGTTCCTCGTGTCCATCTCATCGCTATGCAAAAATATCTCAATGTTTTACACATAAGAAGGCCCTAAAATCTGGAATTCATTACCTGTAAATATAAAGAGAAAAACACTACCTGTTTATAAATCTAGTCTCTTCTCAATCAGATCACTACTCACTCAAAGAACCAAATAAATTAGAAACTGAAAACCTTATAGATTGTTATATCACGTATATGTTAGCTCACAATTATATCACACATAATGTTAAACTTAGGGACCCCAATTAACTTTGTTATTTTTTAAATACACTACTCTAAAGAATACTCCTTGAGGAATGTACAGCAATGCATGCAAACACCATATGACCTGTCTTTGTATACTCATTTGTGCTTTATAGTTATTTGTTTACAATAATGTTTTTATCGCTGATTTCATCATTGCTTAGTTAATCTTAAGTTTAATTTTATAGCCAGCCCGTAATGTGCTATGCATATAAGTGGCTTTGGCAGGTGCTCTTACCTGTTATTTTTTTGTACACTCGATGTATGCTAAATGTAATTGATTGTGGTGTCTAGCACCGCCAGCTCCTGTGAAAATTCTAATTTATTAACAAGGGATTCATTGTGTTGTGCCATACAACTTAACGTCAAGCAGGTTATTTCCCCTTGTAGGTTCTGTCACAAATGCTTCAAAAAAACAATCCTGATACTACTTCTAAGAAGTGAGTGTATGATTCTAAAGAATTCCCAGTCAAGGAAATTCCAAATCAATTGACTAAAGGTTAAGTCTCCTAGAATTACTACATTTATCATGCCTTGTGGCCTTAAACAATTTTCCTCCCATAATAGTCTCCCTTGGTTCCCTATTTTAAGTTTGGGGGACGGTTATAACTCTCCTAAAATCAGTTTTTTCATTGCCCCATACAATAAGTGTCAGGGGCCCGAGGACTGTTTCAACGCCTTCCGAGCAACACATAAGGGGGATTACCAACAGACCCCTGCAGTCTTCAAGCTGCGGACTGGACAAGCACCTAAAAGGTTCAGTTCCTGATCTGTGCCGGGCTGTGGCTCGTACGTTGGTTTGCGTGCAGCTCAGCAGCAGAACAGTCTGGTGATCACAGCGTGAGATCCACCAGGAGACCTGGTCACAGACCGGGCGGCTGGGGTGGGTGGACCCCTCGAAACTCTCTCCATGTAAACTCCAGGTAAACTCCTCTGTAAATTCTATCCCAAACAGCCCTGTATTGTTGACTTCAGACTTAATACCCGTTTTTATTTGCACAGTCAAGCTGAATCTCTGGACATAAATGTCACCCCACTGCCTTCCCGATACTCTATCTACTTGTAACCAATTTAAAACCTGAATATGTACATTCCGCAGGTATGTGCACGACTTTTTGAATTAGAGAAACCACGTCTCAGAAGTTGAGGCAAATATCATCAATGTTACTGCACTAGCAACATAATCTCAACTCGTCCAATCTTATTCCTAGCACTATTCGGCAATTAGCATAATAAAACATTGAAAAGACTCTCTTTCTCTTTAACCCTTCCGCTCGTATTTCTGTTTTTCTACTAAAACTTACTTACCTGTCTTATCCACACAAAAGGTCCCTGGCTTTTCAAGATGTGTGGAGAGTCTGCCTAGTAGGGTTATGAAGCTTAAACGTTGGGTTGTTTCAAATTTTGCTTAAATACCATGAGTGAGAGGGGGTTGGATTTTGAGCCGAGACTTGCGTAATGAGTAAATTGAATCATTAAAACTTACTGTGTTTGTAGCATTGTGAATTGGGTTTGTGTCAATATTCGTGTAGTGGGAAAGATTGTAAGCGACAAGCCTAGTAGGGCCAACAGGCCTGCTGCAGTGTTCCTTCTTCTTATGTTCTTATAGTGTTCTAAGCTCTACTTACGTAGTTTACAGATTCCGAGTGGTTATTTTTTTTTTTTTCATTACCAGGGCTAGTACTCCTGTTACACTTATTTCGCATTGAACATCATCTGCCATTTTTCAGCACCAAGTCTGTTAATTTGTCCAAAATCTCTGGAGTTCATTGCTATCCTCTCAGTGATGGAATCATACAGCCTATCTTTGGTATCATCACAATTTTGTTTCATGTTACTTGTAACTAATTCATCCAGGTCAGTAATGTATATTATAGAACAAGAGAGGGGCCAGAAAACTGATCTTGTGTGACGCACTAGTGAATAGTCCTCATTCAAATTTGACCCATAAGATGGAAACTTCTGCTATCTATTGGTAAGCTTTGCCTCTATCCCATGCATGAACTTTTACTCTTATACCATGAGCTGCCATCTTTTCTTAAGAGTCTCTTGTGAGGTACTCTATCGAATGCTTTACTAAAATCATAAATTAAACTATATGAATCATATCTTTATCATTGCCTACTGCCTCAAATTGTTCTATTGAATTAGTGTAACGTCAGTAAATTTGGAGGCAGGACGACCTCTCGTTGAATCCATGCCGAGATTCATTTATCAAGTTATCCTTTTCAGGGGTGACTCTAATAATTGTCAGTGTGAAGGCTTATCAGCCCCTGTAACAACTTCAGACAGTGATTACCAAGGCTGCTCTCCCAGGGGAAAATTTTTGAATAGAAAAAGGAAATATATAATTCACAAAGATAAACAAACCCCTTTTTTATTATTTATTGAAAGCAACATAAAACAAATTAAGACATGTGAAAGGTAGTATCGCCTATGTTTTGAAAGAAAGAAGAATGAAAATGAAATAATAAAATAACATTTTGAATCAAAGATGCTAATATATGTAGGGGTGTTGGTGTTTGGTGACACTGGTGTTGTTGAATCGTAGCAGTTGCTGATGAGATGGTGGGGGGGTCGTCAGGGTGTGGTTACAACCCACCGGTTATTCTTGACAGTATAACAATGAGTATTCTATCCCGTGACAGGATAGCTGGTTCTTTACCGCTGCAATTTGATGAGGTCTTACGTCCTGCAAGTTCATACAGGTGCACAGGTAATTAAATCCAAAAAGGGGAAGTCTCTGGACGTTTAGCCATCTCCATCAATTCTACTCTTTTGATTGGCGGGAGACCCTCGTCTGTCATCCAAGTGGCATTGATTGACAGGTTACCCACTGATTAAGAAAATCACTCTCCATGATAAGTACAATACCTAATGAGATGTGGTGTTTATTAACAAACAATGCACTTAGAGCAAGACTGAAAGTGACTAAGTTTATTTTATTGGTCAAAAAGTGAAGCTTTCAACCAATAAATCCACTTAGAATACAAGGCAGGGCATGTATTACAGTAGTGCTGGGAGCTGTGAGTCTAGTGCTTAGACTGTTTGGACCGGAAGTGGCCCACACGGCACCTTTTGGGGTGGGGGTGGGACAGAAGGAGTGGAAGGAGATAGCGGGAGCTAGGATGACCTACTTTAGCAAGCAGCAGCAATCAAAACTATCACTTAGGGGTGGGGAATAAAAAGGGGGAAATAGTGGGAGCTAGACTTACCTATACCTTAACAAGTAGCCGGCAAGCGAAACTATCACTTTAAGGGGTGGGAAAAGAAAGGCGGGAATAGTGGGAGCTTTGACTTACCTTACCCTTAACAAGTAGCCGGCAAGCAAACTTCTTCACTTGGGGAGGGGGAGGAAAATGCAGGGTGGGGGGGGAATACCGGGAGAGTACTTAACTACCTTATGACAAGTAGCGGCAATGAAACTATTGTTGCTTATACTCCCATCGCTACTCCTTATCTAGTGTGAACTTTTCCCTCACACTTTCCCCCATACCGAAGACTTTATAGTCGAGTGAGGTATAAGAATATAGTGAAGCATAGGTGAGGAAAAAAAGTTCGAGCAAGTGTGGAAGTCGCGTTTTTAAAAATAGGCAACAAATCTCTCTACTGGACTGTACGACTTAACCAGTCAGAGAAAATAAGGATGACCATTGATATACACTATATGGAACTTAAAAGCCTTTTGTAGGAGTGCCAATGTCCACCTCAAGAGGCGACTGTTGGTTCCCTTAAAAAGTTTCTAGGTATATCAAAGGTCTGTGGTCCGTTTCTAAAATGAATTCTTTTCCCGCAAATAAAATTTAAGTTTGGAGTTTCCCACACAAGGGCTAAACATTCATTTTCTATTGTGGAGTAGTATCTCGTTTCTGTGGGAAGGAGTTCCGGCTTAGGAAGCATACAGGGAAGCGGAGTACCATCATGGTATTGTAGTAACCCACACTAGCCAGTAATTGGAGGCATCAGTTCTTAACAAAATGTTTTATTATATTCATGGACTCTTAAAGTATAGGGTCCTTTCGAATAGATACTTTTAATTCTCATTAAAACTTTTCCCGAGCTTACGTCGGAAGTTCAAGAGGTTCCTTAACATACTTTTTAAGGAATGTCGGTAAAGATGCCAGTAGATCAGTAAGGTTTCGGGAATAAACCGTGCATAAAAATTACCAGAACCAAGAAAGCTACGCATGAAGCTTCTTGGGTTTTGGGAATTTAAATTCTATAAAGTTTTGATCTTTACTGGGGTGAGGCTGCAGAGAGTTATTAGAAAGTTATCAGTCCAAGATATCTAATTTTGTTATACCCAAGGGAGGCATTTCTTCGGGCTTGGCAGTGAGGCCATGTGAGTGTAACCTACGCCAAAAACTGATGTTAATGTTTGGATATGTTCGCCCCATGTGGATGTTCATTACGTAAATGTTATTCAAAATTAAACTGAAACATTTGAGATATTACCCAAGAACCTTTCTCATAAGTTAACGTAGGTAACTGGCAGTTACCAAACCGAAAAGGCTTGTTCTTATTGCATCAGTCCTGGTGTGTAGGAAAAACGGTGTACAGGCTGTAGAAAAAGGATGTCTAACATACTTGATCTTGCATTTTTGCGCAATATCTCCAATTCTGAAAAGAAGGAGAGTAATAAATATGTGTAGATCGCTAGTTCTATTAAGGCCATAGGCGTCAGCATCCCAGAGTTATAGACATTAAGGCATTGAAGTCAATAGCAAGTCTATATGAATTTTCCTCCTTCTGAAACTACATGATACTGGTGGACAATATGAAGATTCGAAAGTTCAATGATCTTTATTTTTAATAATTTGTCTACCTGACTTGGTTCAAATGCATCCCTTTGAAGGTGAACTGTGAACTGTGGTATTAATTTTCGTTTGATAGGATTGTCCGCACTAAGTTCGTACAGTATGGACTACCGTGAGGTAACACCTGGAATATCAGTAATGACGTCTGAAGAGATTACTCATTCATTGAAGTGGTCATGTCTCTTATGGTCATCCAAAGATTCATTAATATTAATTTGGTTGCCCGAGTGGTAAAGAGTCCCCAAGTCAGTAGTTTTCATCATATTTAAATTTAAAGAGGGTCAATTAGAAACCCTTTACTTTCTTCATTTGTCGTATAAAGTTCGGTGGAAAAACAAGTCAAATTTATTAAGCATTTTAAACCGAATTTCTTGGGTAATTTTTTCTTAAGGATGTTGATAGAAAAGTTAGGTTTCCCCTTGTTTTTAGAGGTAGTAAATTTTCCCACAAATTTTTAATATTTTATATGGCCCTTTTCCCATGCACTAATAATTTGATTTTGTGGGAAAAAGACAAGAATCTCTCCTACTTAAAAATTTTTCTCCTCGACTTTTGGAACAAAATGGGTTTTTGTAGGGGCCCCATTGACAAGTTAATTTTTAAAAAACTATGTCAGAGGTTTTCCTAAAGTTTGGATCTGGGTCAAGGAAAACTGGTAAGAAACTGAACCTCAGCTTTTACCTCCTCATTAGCCCCAAAAGCTAAAGGATGGACAAGTTCTACCTAGAGAATTCAAAAGGTGAAAACCCCAAGAGTCACTGGGAACTTCCCTCAGGGCAAACAAACCAGGGAGTAACGATGCCCTCCTTGGGTTTTAAGGGGAGCAAATTTTCCCTTAAAAATTTACTTTAGAATCGAATGCGGCGCTCAATCCCCCATTACGCTGGGATAAGGGTGTGGGGAAGAGAGGCTTCACTCCCAGGTTGGTATAGATTTGCATTAAGTCAATGTGAATTGTGTCCCACGGGCAGACAAAAAATTTTTCTAGGGGTGCCCCTCTGGAAGATGGACAAAAGGGTCAGCCACCTCGTATGTTATGGTTTTTTAAGGGAATGGTTCAGGGGAACTCGAAGCATAACAACTAATGTTAATTATATCTGTCCCCCCAGATGAAAGTGGAGATAAAGGGGACCAAAGATGTCAATAGTACTCTTTTAAAGGTACCGTAAAGACTGGAATTTGACCATAGGTAACCCCCTGGTACCTCGGGGGGTGACATTGGCAAACTTTACCGTCTACAATGGAGTGCATCTGAGGACATTTTTGGGCCAAAAAAAAGGGGTTTTCCCTAATTTTATTTTGGTTTTACGATGCGAGAAATGGGTCACTGGGAGGTCATGAGCCTTTTAAGAACAGTCTCTCTGCAAGACTTGAAAACTAAGATGGAATATCTGTCTCATCTGAATTAATTTGAATACTGTTTTTACAAGATACCCTTTTTTTATTTTTAAATTTAAATAAAAATTTTCCTTTGGGAAATTTTATTTTGTTTAGCGGATTTTGGCAATTTTAAAAGAAGGGCAATTACGTTGTAAATTGACAAAGGAGTCCTCGATAGCTAAAGGCTTAAAATCAGGGAAAATCAAAGGGTGGACAGTAAAAAACCTGGGCTTTGGGCGAGCCTAGTCAAGACTTTATGGTATCGGAGGGATTTCTTCACTTTACTAAAAAGTAAACTGGTATTCCCCGCTTTTCAAAGGTACACACTGGTTTTTATCCCATGAATCTCCAACTTGCTCTCTGAATTTTCGGGGGCTTCTCTGACTCTACGGGAAGAGGATTTGAAAAGCTTAGTCCCCTTTGGTGATGAAAGGCAACCTCAAAAGGGAAAATGGCAACTTTTACATTCCCTATTAGTACGGAGCAAGAAGTGAGGGGAGAGGGCTTCAGACCACCTGTAACCTTTAGATAATTAAACAACGGGGGTGGGAAAAGTGCTGTACGCCCCAAGGTCTAAAAGTATAGCAGAGGAATGATTTTTCTTTAAGTTTGGGGAAAACAGTTATCAAAAATACAACAGTATCCGTGTTGAAAAATGGTAGATACTTAAGCCATTAATTTTCCCTGAACGAAGGGTGCTTGGTCATTAAGTTTAAAACATCTTCCAATTTTTGGCCTTCTTAGAAGGGCAATTGGACGTTTTTTTCCCAAACAAAAAAAATAAAAAAAATAAAAAGCTTTTTTCTTTCCAGAAAACTTTTTTTTCAAGGTAGAACCCCTTGCCCTTAGGGGTTACCCTTTTTTGGTTTTTTAGGGAAGGGAGCTAAACGGTCACAGCCACAAAATTTCCCCATTTAATCGGTTATTCCAAAATTTTATCAGGGGGAAAAGGGAATTGGAAGCCCGAATTTTGGATTCTAAGGCAAACCTAATCTTTCCAAAAGTGAAAAGAAAGATTAATTCTCTAAGTTCTCCGGCTGAGGGGGTAGAAACTTTCCCGAAAAATTTGGGGAAACCCTTTAAGGGGCCTTTTTAATTTCTGTTGGGAGGGGGGAGGGGAGAACTTTTGTGGGTCCCCTATAATTACAGGGCCCAATTTTTCCTTTTAAAGCCTTTTAAACCACTTTCGCTTCATTTGTAGCTTTTGGCATAAAAAGGTAACTTGAAAA
>NC_069427.1:47367396-47387396 GCF_026875155.1 Cherax quadricarinatus
ACGTGCAACTGTGACGACCTATGTAAGTAATATCAACACAAAAAACGTTGTGCGCCTCATGCCGAGGAAAATACTTAGGTGCCTCCTGTAAAGTAATCTCAAACACCATCCCACAAAAGTTAGACAACTTCAGTATCTTTAGGCATCTGTTAAAAAGCCTACCGAGACACAACCATCGGGTGACACTAACACACGTGTATCACTCACGTTGTGCCCATTACTCGTTACAAGTTACATGATTCCACTACTTGCAGGTGACTACTGTTCTTAAACTTCATGTCACCAGTCTCCAACCACTCTATGTTCCCCTTTCTTAGAGGTTTCTGTAACAGGAATGGTGAAACCACTAGTGGTAAAAACGTTCGTATTAATAACTATAATAATACTATATATGTGTGTTCTTCCACATGCTATCTGTAGAACCACATACACTGTATAACCGAAAATACGAATGTTTAGAGAATGGCAGGCATCAACAGAAACAAACTCAGGACCGGAAGAGAAGTAACAATACACAGGAGGTGAGCAACACGCAGGAGGAGGAGAGGTACACATGGGAGGTGTAGAGTGGGTTGGTAGGTACACACATAAGAACATAAGAACATAAGAATGTAGGAACACTGCAGAAGGCCTACTGGCTCATACGAGGCAGGTCCTTATCAAAACGACATCTACCTAAAGCTACCCAAGAAATAGCTCCCGTACCCCATGACACCAATCAAACCCAGCCCCTCCCACTCATATATTTGTCCAGTCTCTTCTTAAAGCTACCCAAGGTCCTAGCCTCTATCACCCCACTGGGAAGACTGTTCCACGCATCCACAACTCTGTTAGAAAACCAGTACTTACCTATGTCCTTTCTAAATCTAAATTTATCCAACTTAAATCCATTATTCCTGGTTCTTACCTGGTTCGACACCCTCAGTACTTTATTAATGTCTCCCTTGTTTATGCCCGTCATCCACTTATACACCTCAATGATATCTCCCCTCATTCTACGCCTCTCCAGAGAGTGGAGATTTAAGGCTTTAAGTCTATCTTCATACGGGAGGTTCCTTACACAGTAAATCATTTTAGTCATTCTTCTCTGTATGTTCTCTAATGAGTCTACGTCCATTCTGTAGTAAGGGGACCAAAACTGAGCAGCATAATCTAAATGAGGCCTCACTAGTGATGTATAGGGCTGTAAAATAACTTTTGGACTTCTGTTACTTATACTTCTTGAGATAAATCCAAGTAATCTGTTGGCCTTGTTGCGCACACTAAGGCACTGCTGTCTTGGCTTTAGATTTCTGCTTACCATGACTCCCAGGTCTTTCACATTCTGTATGATCAAGCTCTACTTCACCTAGATTATAGCTTCGAGGGTTATTTTCATTACCAAGGGCAAGTACCTTACACTTATCCACATTAAACTTCATCTGCCATTTTTCAGACCAAGACATTAGTTTGTTCAAATCGTCCTGGAGTTCATTGATATCCTCCTCAGAGTGAATTATACGGCCTATCTTTGTATCATCAGCAAACTTACTCATGTCACTAGTAATCCCTTCATCAAGGTCATTAATGTAAATTATATGAACAGGAGAGGGCCCAAAACTGATCCCTGTGGAACGCCACTAGTGACTAATCCCCATTCAGATTTCACTCCATTAATTGTAACTCTCTGCTTTCTATTGGTAAGCCATGCCTCAATCCATGCTAGAACTTTACCTCCTATACCATGAGCTGCCACTTTTCTTAAGAGTCTCTTGTGAGGTACTCTGTCGAAGGCTTTACTAAAATCCAAATAAACAATATCATATTCCTTATCACTGTCAACTGCCTCAAATGTTCTATTGAAGAACGTCAGCAAGTTTGTCAGGCAGGAACGACCTCTCGTGAATCCATGCTGAGATTCATTTATCAAGTTATGCTCTTCAAGGTGACTTCTGATAATGTCAGCTATAATTGATTCTAATAACTTGCCCACTATAGATGTCAGGCTTATTGGACGGTAATTTGAAGGAGTGGACTTATCCCCTGATTTGAATATAGGAACCACATTAGCCATTTTCCATAACTCTGGCACAACACTGGTAAGGATGGACGCATTGAATACACTCGTTAATGGCTGACTAAGCTCCATCTTGCATTCCTTAAGTACCCTTGAAAACAACTCATCGGGTCCCGGGGACTTATTTTGTTTCAGTTTGTCTATCTGTTTAATAACCATGTCCCTCGTGACAGTAATATTAGTTAACTTAAATTCATCAGGAACTAAATAATTGTTAATTACTGGAATCTCATTTACATCTTCCTGTGTAAAAACTGACAGAAAGTAGTCATTAAATAAGGAACACATTTCCAGTTCATTATCCGTCAGCTGTCCATTCCCAGTTTCCAGAGGTCCTACTTTTTCCTTCACCTTCGTCCTATACACTTGAAAGAACCCCTTTGGATTAGTCTTTGATTCATTAGCAACTCTAATTTCATAGTCACGTTTAGCCTTTCTAATCTCCTTTTTTACTTCTCTTTTAAGCTGAGCATATTGGTCAGTAAGGTTAACCTCTCCTCTTCTGATGCGCCTATAAATTCCCCTTTTCTCCAATAATAGATGTTTTAGCCTCCTGTTAACCCATTTGGGATCGTTATTATTAGACCTAATTTCTCTCTGGGGAATGTATATACTCTGGGCACTGTGTACATTATTAAGAAAACAATCATAAAAGCAGATCCCTTCATATTCATAAGTATGATTATCGTCAATAAAATCATTAGCTAGATATCCCCAATCAAGATTAGACAGATGTTCCCTTAGTCCATTATAATCGGCAGAACGAAAATCAGGGATTTTTACTGTATTATCATTATTCTTGCATTCCCAATTAATGCTAAAGGTGATGGATTTGTGATCACTTGCGCCAAGCTCTTCAGTGATCTCCAGATTATTCACGAGTGTTTCCTTATTTGACAAGACTAGGTCTAGCAAATTATTACCCCTGGTAGGCTCAGTTACGCTCTGTTTCAGAAAACAGTCCTGAACTGTTTCCATAAAGTCACTGGACTCTAGATTACCTGTCAAAGAATTCCAGTCAATTTGACTAAAGTTAAAGTCCCCTACTATGACTATGTTACTGTGTCCAGAAGCCCTAACAATTTCGTCCCAAAGAAGTCTCCCTCTATCGTGATCCAAGCCTGGAGGTCGGTATATTACACCTAGAATTAGTTTTTCTTGACCCTCCACGAACTCTACCCAAACAGACTCTGTTACTGCTCCATCTATTTTTATACCTGTTTTTATGCAACAAATAATATTTTCTCGAACATACAATGCAACTCCTGCCCCCTTCCCATTAGATCTATCCACATTGAACAACTTAAATCCCTGAATATTACACTCAGCAGTCATATCCCGACTCTTTAAATCATACCACGTTTCAGTTAATGCAATGATATCAAAGTTCCCAGCACATGCTACCAAACGTAGTTCATTAATTTTATTTCTTGCACTTCGACTGTTAGCATAAAACACCTTCATATGTTTTTTCTTCTCCTCATTTTTCCTAGGCATCTTTGTTTTAACACAATTTCTGAAATTATCATTACCCAGAGTTACTCCATGACAGTTACTATTAAGATTCTTAATATCAGAGCATAAGTCAATATATCCATACTCATTATTTATCATTTCTAAACCCATACCTCTAACTAATCCTAGTTTAAAGTCCTAACAACCCCCTCAACTGAGTTAGCAAGAAAACCCACACCTGCCCTGGATAAGTGAACCCCATCCCTGGAATACATGTCATTTCGGCCATAGAAGTTGTCCCAGTTGTCAATGAATGGTACTGCATTATCCTTACAGTGTTTATCCAGCCAACAGTTAATACCAATTGCTCTGGACAACCATTCATTACCAACACCTCTTCTTGGCAAAATGCCACATATAACAGGGTGCCCCCCCTTCTTCCTAATTATGTCTATAGCTGTCCTGAACTTTCTAACTAAATCCTCACTTCTACGCTTGCCTACATCATTGCCTCCAGCACTGAGGCAAATAATAGGATTGATCCATTACCGTTCATGATGTTGTCAAGCCGGCTAACAATGTCCTCCATCCCAGCCCCAGGAAAGCATACCCTTTGTCTCCTACTCCTGTCCTTCAAGCAGAATGCCCTATCCATGTATCTAACCTGGCTATCCCCAACAACAACAATATTCTTACCTTCCTTGTTGTCGTTCGTCGTGACGATCCCAGTAGTCGACTCACATTCGTCGGGTAGCACCGAGAATGCGTTGGAGGTTTCCACAGGAGTTTCCACAGCCGTCTCTTTCTTCTTCATCGTTTCTGGCTTTCCATTCGTCTTCTTGATCGTCAACTTCGTCGTTCCCTGCTGTCCAGCCACTGACCACGATCCCTTCTTGACTTGAGGACTCGAAACAGGAGGACTACTACGAATCCTCTTGTTTTCCTCGGTCAATCGCCGTATTTCCATCTTCGCTGCCCTCAATTCTTCCTTAAGTTGCTGGTAAAGTTGCTCGATGGAGGGCATCTTGGTTCAGTCCACGGGAGCACACAAGACACTTCTTCACAGAGTTAAGTACAGGTCACCACTGAGTTAAGTACAGGTCACCACAGTTAAGTACAGGTCACCACTGAGTTAAGTACAGGTCACCACTGAGTTAAGTACAGGTCACCACTGAGTTAAGTACAGGTCACCACTCATAAGTACAGGTCACCACTGAGTTAAGTACAGGTCACCACTGAGTTAAGTACAGGTCACCACTGAAGTTAAGTACATGTCACCACACGAGGCGGGGAGGTACACATTGGAGGTGTAGAGTGGGTTGGTAGGTACACAGGAGCCGGGGCACTCACTAGAGGCGGGGCACACACTGGAGGCGGGACTCACACGCAGAACATTCCACTAACAACTGGCCCAGGAGGAGCACAACAGCTGCTGTTCTCCGTGCGTCTCGTGTGCTTGTGTGTAGATAGAGTCGCACCAGGATTTTCTTCAGTTATCAGGTGTGTTGTCTACTGTATAACCTGGTTATATTATGGAACTCATAGGTTACCATAAGTGAACACAATGCCAGTTAATTCAAATATGTGTTAAGGTTTTTGCAATAATGTTTTGTATTTTTTATTTGGTCACTCAAGTGAAGTTTTTCATCAGTCTTGTCTCCATCTTCTGTGTCATCACACAGTGTTGTGCCATCACACAGTGTTGTGTCTCCTCACACAGTGTTGTGTCTCCTCACACAGTGTTGTGTCTCCTCACACAGTGTTGTGTCTCCTCACACAGTGTTGTGTCTCATCACACAGTGTTGTGTCTCCTCACACAGTGTTGTGTCTCCTCACACAGTGTTGTGTCTCCTCACACAGTGTTGTGTCTCATCACACAGTGTTGTGTCTCATCACACAGTGTTGTGTCTCCTCACACAGTGTTGTGTCTCCTCACACAGTGTTGTGTCTCCTCACACAGTGTTGTGTCTCATCACACAGTGTTGTGTCTCATCACACAGTGTTGTGTCTCCTCACACAGTGTTGTGTCTCCTCACACAGTGTTGTGTCTCCTCACACAGTGTTGTGTCTCATCACACAGTGTTGTGTCTCATCACACAGTGTTGTCTTATCAATCAGTGTTGTGTCTCATCACACAGTGTTGTCTTATCAATCAGTGTTGTGTCTCATCACACAGTGTTGTCTTATCAATCAGTGTTGTGTCTCATCACACAGTGTTGTCTATCGTCACATAGTGTTGTCTTATCACTGAGTGTTGTGTCATCACACAGTGTTGTGTCATCACACAGTGTTGTGTCATCACACAGTGTTGTGTCATCACACAGTGTTGTGTATCATCACACAGTATAAGGCATCATCACACAGTGTTGTTTATCATCCCACAGTGTTTGGTATCATCCCACTGTGTCAAGTATCATCACACAGTGTTGGGTGTCATGACACAGTGTTTTATATCATAACACAGTATAAGGTATCATCACACAGTGTTGAGTCTCATCATACAGTGTTGGGTATCATCACACAGTATAAGGTATTATCACACAATGTTTAGTATCATCGCACATTGTTGGGTATCATTGCACAGTGTTGGGTACCATCACACAGTGTTGGCCATTATCACACAGTGTTTGGTATCATCTCTCAGTGCTGGGTATCATTACACAGTATAAGGTATCATCACACAGTGTTGCGTATCATCACACAGTGTTGGGCATCATCACAATATTGGGTATCTTCACACAGTGCAGGACATCATCACACAGTATTGGGTATTATCACACAGTATTAGGTATCATCACGCAGTGTAAGGTATCATCACACAGTGTTGGATATCATTCCACAGTGTAAGGTATCATCACGCAGTGTTGGGTATCATAACACAATGTTGAGTATCTTCACGCAGTGTTGGATATCGTCACACAGTGTTGGGTGTCATCACACACTGTTGGATATCATCACACAGTACTGGGTGTCATCACACAGTGTTGGATATCGTCACACAGTGTTGGGTGTCATCACACACTGTTGGATATCATCACACAGCATTGGGTAGCATCACACAGTGTTGAGTATCATCACACAGTGTTGGGTATCATCACACAGTGTTGAGTATCATCACACAGTGTTGGGTGTCATCACACACTGTTGGATATCATCACACAGTACTGGGTGTCATCACACAGTGTTGGATATCATCACACAGCATTGGGTATCATCAAACAGTGTTGAGTATCTTCACACAGTGTTGGGTATCATCACACAGTGTTGGGTATCATCACACAGTGTTGAGTATCATCACACAGTGTTGGATATCATCACACAGCATTGGGTATCATCACGCAGTGTTGAGTATCATCACACAGTGTTGGATATCATCACACAGCATTGGGTATCATCACGCAGTGTTGAGTATCATCACACAGTGTTGGGTATCATCACACAGTGTTGGGTATCATCACACAGTGTTGAGTATCATCACACAGTGTTGGGTATCGTCACACAGTGTTGGGTATCATCACACAGTGTTGGGTATCATCACAGAGTGTTGAGTATCATCACACAGTGTTGGGTATCATCACACAGTGTTGGGTATCATCACACAGTGTTGAGTATCATCACACAGTGTTGGGTATCATCACACAGTGTTGGGTATCATCACACAGTGTTGGGTATCATCACACAGTGTTGAGTATCATCACACAGTGTTGGATATCATCACACAGCATTGGGTATCATCACGCAGTGTTGAGTATCATCACACAGTGTTGGGTATCATCACACAGTGTTGGGTATCATCACACAGTGTTGAGTATCATCACACAGTGTTGGGTATCGTCACACAGTGTTGGGTATCATCACACAGTGTTGGGTATCATCACAGAGTGTTGAGTATCATCACACAGTGTTGGGTATCATCACACAGTGTTGGGTATCATCACACAGTGTTGAGTATCATCACACAGTGTTGGGTATCATCACACAGTGTTGGGTATCATCACACAGTGTTGGGTATCATCCCTCAGTGTTGGGTATCATCCCTCAGTGTTGGATATTATCACACAGTGTTGGGTATCATCCCTCAGTGTTGGGTATCATCCCTCAGTGTTGGATATTATCACACAGTGTTGGGTATCATCCCTCAGTGTTGGGTATCATCCCTCAGTGTTGGATATTATCACACAGTGTTGGGTATCATCCCTCAGTGTTGGGTATCATCCCTCAGTGTTGGATATTATCACACAGTGTTGGGTATCATCCCTCAGTGTTGGGTATCATCCCTCAGTGTTGGATATTATCACACAGTGTTGGGTATCATCCCTCAGTGTTGGGTATCATCCCTCAGTGTTGGATATTATCACACACTGTTGGATATCATCACACAGTACTGGGTGTCATCACACAGTGTTGGATATCATCACACAGCATTGGGTATCATCACACAGTAACAGTTAATATTAAGCAACAGTCAGAGCACCAGCGAAGTTCACTCCATTATTCAAGTGGATGCCGCTGCCTCTGATATTTGCTTCTACTCAGCTGAACACAATAACAAGCAGTGACAATAATGTAACTGGAACTATACTCCAATAATCCGATCATACGAGAGGCTGCACAGGAGTACACAGGCTGGGAGAGAACAGGAGTACACAGGCTGGGAGAGAACAGTACCTTTAGCACGTAAGAAAGCAGAGTTCATGAAATCGGAATGGTAACCAAGACGAGAGAAAGAATTACGAAGAGTGGAAATTTCCCAGCAGTGTGCAGCTCCCTTTATTTGTTTGATAAGCAAAATTGTGGGAAAATCCGTTGTATGTTTTTACAAGATTTTGTATAAAAATTACATGGAGACACACAGTGTTGTGCAACTGTATTCTGTGCGGGTGTTACATGCCTGGAAAAAATAATGTATGACCAGTGTGTGTGTATGTGTGTGTGTGTGTGTGTGTGTGTGTGTGTGTGTGTGTGTGTGTGTGTGTGTGTGTGTGTGTGTGTGTGTGTGTGTGTGTGTGTGTGTGTGTGGTTGGAACATAAAAAGTTCAGAGGTTACATTGCTTTCATTGCTATAATGCCACAATACTTCCCATAATTATCTAAGATGTGCAAGGCATCTGAACATCGAAGTGAATTTACTAGACGTGACAATGAGAAATTTTTCGTGTCACGTCATGTGAAATAGTGTAGAGACTAAAAAATCAGCGTTAGTAAACGTCATCTATTTTTCTTAGAGGAGAGAAGAGGAGGTGAGGGTGAGGGGCAGTGTTCAGGTGGGTGACCTCTGCTCGTCACTTTCTCCTGCCTTCTCACCGTGTCATCGCTCTACCACTCACTCTACCACTCACTCTACCACTCACTCTACCACTCACTCTACCACTCCTCTTGCTACACTAACTTCTCATTTCCTTTAACCAATTGAAAAAGCTTCTGAAATTTATTAGGAAATGAATACACACACAGACACACTCTCACATACACATACACACCACACACACACACACACACACACACACACACACACACACACACACACACACACACACACACACACACACACACACACACACACACACACACACACACACACACACACACACACACACACACACACACACGCACGCGCGCATACACACACACACACACCCAGGGAGAGAGAGGACCTAGTAGCAATCAGTGAAGAGGCGGGGCCAGGAGCTATGACTCGACCCCTGCAACCACAAATAGGTGAGTACAGGAATGAGCTTATCAAAGACAGCACGGTTTCAGGGACGTGACATCCTGCGTCACAAACCTACTGGAGTTCTAGATTGTATTTTCTTGGACTGTAAGAAGGCGTTTGACACAGTTCCACACAAGAGACTAGTGCAAAAACTGGAGGACCAAGCAGGGATAACAGGGAAGGCACTACAGTAGATCAGGGAATACCTGTCAGGAAGACAACAGCGAGTCATGGTACGTGGCGAGGTGTCAGAGTGGGCGCCTGTAACGAGCGGGGTGCCACAGAGATCAGTCCTTGGACCGGTGCTGTTTCTGGTATTTGTGAACGACATGACGGAAGGACTAGACTCCGAAGTGTCCTTATTTTCAGATGATGTAAAGTTGATGAAAAGAATTCAATTGGAGGAAGACCAAGCAGGACCATAAAGGGATCTGAACAGGCTGCAGGCCTGGTCCAGCAACTGGCTTCAGGAGTTCAACCCCAACAAGTGCAAAATCATGAACATTGGGGAAGTTCAAAGAAGACCACAGACGGAGTATAGTCTAGGAAGCCAAAGACTACAAACCTCACTCAAGAGAAAAGATCTTGGGGTGAGTAAAACACCGGGCACGTCTCCTGAGGCACACGTCAACCAAATAACTGCTGCAGCATACAGAAGCCTAGCAAACCTGAGAACAGCACTCCAACATCTTAATAAGGAATCGTTCACGACCCTGTACACTGTATACGTTTGGTCCATATTGGAGTATGCAGCACCAGTCTGGAATCCACACCTAGCCAACCATGTACGGAAACTAGAGAAAATGCAAAAATTTGAAACAAGACTAGTCCTGGAGCTCCGGGGTATGTCCTACGAGGTTAAGAGAAATCGACATTACGACACTGGAAGACAGGAGAAATAGGAGGGGGATATGATGACGACATACAAAATTCTGAGAGGAATCGACAAGGTGGACAGAGACAGGATGTTCCTAAGATGGGACACAGCAATAAGGGGTCACAGCTGGAAGTTGAAGACTCAAATGAATCACAGGGATGTTAGGAAGTATAGACTTGGGTGGTACTTGAGGGAAAGAAACCACCCAATCAAATTGACAGCATAACCGAGGAGGAGGAGGTGAAGAAAATGTTGGGGAACTATATACTCGAAGGCGGTGGATCCAGATAATATTTCTCCTTGGGTCCTGAGAGAGGGAGCAGATGCACTGTGTATACTAACAACAATCTTCAATAAATCTATTGGAACAAGGCAACTGCCTGAAGTGTGGAAGACAGTAAATGTAAAGTATGTAAAGTAATGGAGAAGATTATCAAGAGAAGAGTGGTGGAGCAACTAGAAAGGAACGGGTTCATAGATGACAACTAGCATGGTTTCAGGGAAGGGAATCCTGCATCACAAACCTACTGGAGTTCTAAGATAAGGTAACAGGAGTAAGACATGAGACAGGGGGATGGGTAGACTGCATTTTCTTTGACTGTAAGAAGACTTTCGTCGCTACTGCACAGGAGACTGGTCGAAAACCTAAAGGGAAAGGCAGAAATAGCAAGGAATAACTGACAGGAGGGAAACTGTGTTGGTACAAGACGAGGTGTCAGAGTGGATGCAAGTGATGAGTAGGGTTCCACAATGGTTAGTCCTAGGTCTGGTGCTGTTGCTTTTATATGTTAATGACATGACAGAAGGGGTAGATTCAGGGGTGTCCTTGCTCACAGATGTTGTGAAATTAATGAGGAGAATACAAGCAGATGAGGATTAGGTTAGCCTACAAGTGGATATAGGCAGGCTGCAAGCCTGATCTGACAAATGGCTCCTGGAGCTTAACCCCAACAATTGTACAACTAGAAAGCTTTGGGAAGGACAAAGAAGACCACTGATGGAATACAGATTAGGAGGTTAAAGACTGCAGAACTTACTCAAGAAAAGGGATCTTGGGGTGAGCACCCACACGACAACACGAGTGTGCAACTTTTCTTGTAACTTATTTCACCCCGAAATGTGTCACTCGTCAGTCCATGAAAGAATATGCTACAACGAATACGGTCAGGTACATCAGCTAATTCTAAAGGGAACAAGAAGACACAGATCAACCAAACCATGGGAAACAAAAGAGGGGAGCAATAGCCACTTCAGAGAAGGAGGTTTTTTATTGCCAGGAAGGAAAAAGACTGACAAGGAATGACAGATATCATACACCAACTGAAAACAATTTTGGAACAGAGGCACAGTCATTGGCCTCCACTCCAGAGCATCAGATATTAATGCCAGCAAACAAAACCTCCCTAAATTCCATCAATATTACGACATTTATCTTTGCAAATCTACAGGGTCTAAAGCCATCAACAAACAACAAAGTGCCTTACATTAAGGGACTGCTCACGGAGTCAAATGAAACGTTTGCAGCTTTCACCAAGACCCACATAAAGGATCATTTTGACAACGAATTACGAATCCTAGGTTATAACCTATTCAGATGAAACAGACTAAACAGGCAACAAGGGGCGGGGCGGGGCGGGGGGGGGGGGAGGGGGATTGCCCATCACACAGTCGCTCATTTTTTCAGAACTACTAAACACCTCAAATGATGTAGTTGAAATTTTAGCAGTAAAAATAGAAAATCAAAACCTTGTCATTATGGCTGTATACAAGCCTCCAGATGCAACTTCCCAGCAATTCCATGAACACCATTTGAAAACTGACCACTGCTTGGAAAATCTCCCAACTCCTGCCTTAAACATCTTTCTACTTGGGGATTTCAACTTGAGATCACCCCAGAAGGCAGCTCAGATGAAAATTCACACACAAACGAGCTATTAAATCTCTGTACCAAATTCACCTTAAACCAGCAAATATTAGAGCCTAGAAGACTAGAAAATATCCGGACCTCATTTTCACCAACAACAACGATCTGATACGTAATACAACCGTATCAAAGACAATACATTCAGATCACAACATGATAAAGGAACAAACATGTATGTGCAGGGTTCCTGACCAGCAAAATGTGATCAGTTATGAGAGTGCCTTTACAAAATTCAACGTCAATAATAAAAACATACAATGGTAACAAGTCAACCATGTCATAAATAAAACAAGCTGAGAAGATATCCTAAACAACATGGATCCGAACCTTTGCCTAGAAAAAATTAAGTCTGTGGTACTTGAGGTCTATTCAAGAAAGAGAAGACGCGAACTAGTAAGGGAGAGATGCTCCCTATACAGGTAAAGGTGAAGAATCAGAGACACTGAGAAGGGCCAGTATATCTGAAATACGAAGGGAGGCACTGGTCAGAGAAATAGCAAATATCGAACTTAAGCTTAAGGAATCTTATAGGAGACAAAATTCTCAGGAAGAACTTAAAATCATAAAGGAAATTGAAAGAAAGAAACCCAGAATACTTCTTCTTTTAGACCAAATTTAAGGCGAAAACAGCATCCAGTATTGGACCCCTGCTTAGGCGAGATGGGGCCTACACAGATGACACCAAACAAATGAGTGAGATACTAAAGTCCCAGTACGACTCAGTGCCCACCGAGCCGTTAACCAGACTAAGAGTCGACAATCTAAATAAAATTTTTATACAGAGACCCAAAATTTGGTCATTTCAAAAATCTCTGATATTATCCTAACACCACAAGACTTCGAAAAGGCAATTAATGACATGCCCATGCACTGTGCCCCAGGCCCGGATTCATGGAACTCCGTGTTCATCAAGAACTGCAGAAGCCCCTGTCGCGTGCCTTCATCATTCCATGGAGAGGAAGTATGGACACAGGGGTCATCCCACACTCACTAAAAGCAACAGACAGCCCCACTTTACAAAGGTGGCAGTAAAGCAATTGTGAAGAACTGCACACCGAGAGCACTAGCACCCACTTCATAAAAATCTTTGAAAGGTTCTAAGAAGCAACATCGCCAACCACCTAGATACCCATCAGTCACACAACCCAGGGCAAGACGGGTTTAGAGCAGGTCGCTCCAGCCTGTCCCAGCTACTGGACCAGTATGACAAGATCCTGGATGTTTTACAGGATAAACAAAATGCAGATGTAGTATACACAAACTTTGTGAAAGCCTGCGACAAGTGCGACCATGGTGTAAAAGCGCACAAATTTTGTGATAAAGGAATAACAGGAAAAGTTGGTCAATGGATCTATAACTTACAAACAAATAGAACACAAACAGTAATAGTAAATGGGGTAAAGTCTGAGGCAGCTACTGTGAAAAACTCTGTTCCACAAGGCACAGTACTCGCTCCCAGCCCATTCCTCATCCTCATATCTGACATAGACAGAGATGTAAGCCATAGTTCTGTGTCTTTCTTTGCAGATGACACCCGAATTGTCATGACCGTGTCCTCCATCGAAGACATCGCAAGACTCTAAGCAGACATCAACTAAGTCTTCAAATGGACCACTGAAAGAATATGAAGTTCAATGAAGAGAAATTTCAACTACTCAGATATGAAAAGCTTGAGGAAATTAAAACTATCAGGGTATACAACAAATTCCAACTACTCAATAGAGCGAGATAGTAATGTGATAATGTAAGAGGATCTAAACTTCAAAGACCACAACACTGTATCTTCCTCATCTGCTAGAAAAATGATAGGGTGAATAATGAAAACCTTTAAAACTAGGGACGCCAAGCCCATAACGATTCTCTTCAAATCACTTGTTCTCTCTAGGCTGGAATACTGCTGTACACTAACTGCCCCTTCAAGGCAGGCGATATTGCTGACCTGGTAAGTGTACATAGAACTTTCATGGCACACATAAGTACGATAAAGTACCTGAATTACTAGAAACAGTTGAAGTCCCTTGATTTGCATTCCCTGGAACGCAAGCGAGAAAAATATATGATACAATACACTTGGAAAATCCTAGAGGGATTAGTACCAAACTTGCACACGAAAATCACTCCCTATGAGAGCAAAAGACTCGGAAGGAAATGCAACATTTCCCCGATGAAAAGCAGGAGCGCCACGAGTACACCGAGAGACAAGAAAATAAGTGTCAATGGCCCAAGACTGTCTTCAAGAAGGCACTGGACAGGCACCTAAAGTCAGTACCTGACCAGCAAGGCTGTGGTTCTTACGTCGGTTTGCGTGCGGGGGGGGGGGCAATAATAGTCTGGTTAATCAGACCCTGATCCACCAAGAGGCCTGGTCTCAGAACGGGCCGAGGGAGTGTTGACCCCCGTAACTCTCTTCAGGTATACTCAAGGTATACCGAGAAAATCTCCTGAGGCGCACATCAACCAAATAACTGCTGCAGCATATGGGTGCCAGGCAAACCTGAGAACAGAGTTGTGACATCCAAGTAACGAGTCACTCACGACACTGTACACCGTGTACATCAGGCCCATATTGGAGCATGCAGCACCAATATGAAACTCATACCTGGTCTAACATATTAGAATAAGTACAAAAGTTTGCAAGAAGACTATTCCCTGATCTGAGGGTTGGTCCTACGAGGTTAAGGGAACTCAACTTGATAACACTGGAGGACAGGAGGGATAGAGGGGACATGATAACGACTTGTAAAATACTGAGAAAAATTGACAAGGTACATAGGGACAGAATGATTCAGAAATGGGACGGAGCGGCAAGGGTCACTGGAAGTTGCCAATTGACAACTCAGATGAGTCTTAGAGATGTAAGGAAGTTCCTCGGTTGTCAGATGTGGAACAGTCCACAACTACGCAATTCAACACGTGCAGCTAAGAGGGCTAGTAAAGAGTTCCGTGAATATAGAACGTCAGACCTGCTCAGAACGTTCCAAGCTGCACTAACAAAAGTAAGGAATAGAGAGCAAGAACTTAGGCAACAGGAATGGGAACAATTTATTAATATAAAATAACCAGGAAATAAAATAACCAGGAAAATGACTGGTAATGTTGCTCATCCCTTTCTTCTTGAAAAAAGTAAATGACCACAAATGAAACAATCACCTCACCGAGTATGAATCTGATAAAGCATTAACTAAAGGTCGATCAACCGCTCCTGGAGAGAATGGTATAACTTATGATATCCTCAGAACTCTAAGACACCTCCCTGATAACCCTTTGCTAGTAATGTATAATTTCAGTTACATCGAGGGAGTTCTACTATCTGGACCAATAATCTCATTGTGTCTGTCTCTAAGCCGCAAAACCCTGATACATTTAGACTGATCTCCTTAACTAGTTATCATTGTAAAACTTTTAAACGAATTATACTTAACAGACTACACTACCAATTCGGACACCAACTTTTCCCTCATCTCTGTGAGTTCATGAAAGGTAAAAGTGTGCAGAACTGTATCTCCACCTTTCTCGTTGCACACACCTCATGATCTAAAATCTGCAGTTGATACCGCAAACAGAACCGTTGTACTACATGAACTAGCCTAAATACATATTGGTAGTAGCCTTCTTGGTTGGGTAATAAAATATTTGTCCTCCACCATGGCTTTAGAAGCGAGTCTAAAGAAATGTTCCTAGGGACACCGCAGGGAAGAGTTCTCAGTCCCATGCTACTTAATGTTCAGATTAATGCTCTCCTAAATGCTCCATCTACCCACCTAAATATATAGCTCTAAGCTATGATGACATCATGATACATACAACAGGGCATGAGAAGATGCGTACCATTCTTAACGAACTTCAAACAATTTGTAATCAATTAAGCCTTATCCTACTTTTCACACACGTCTGTCAACTGCTGGACTTGTTACTTCTATCATCACACCAACAAGGACTGCTCAGTCAAGGATAAGAAGTTCTGTTCAAAATGTGGTAACGATGTACATGAATTCAGATCCTGCACCATCACTTCGGCTCCATCATGTTTTAACTTGCCGAATAGGTAAAACTTGCTTAAATAGCTTAAATTGCTTAAATAGGTAAAACTTTGGCTTAAATAGCAATGCTTTTCTTGCCGAATAAGGCAAGCGAAAATTTGTGAATACAATAATTTCACAAAAATCATTCGGAATCTAGAGAAAAAATATATTCCATTGTTTTTCCTTATTATTAAATTATTGGAAACTTATATTTAGTTGGATTAGGCTAAATCAAATTGCGCTTAAAAAGAGCCTGAGCTTGCTACCACCTGCAGCTCATAAGACTGCCATCCCCACGAGCCCTTTTGTGGAGCGGGGCAGATGGCAGACCAGAGGTCTAGCTTCTCCCTACGAGCCCCGTGAGGGCGGGGAATGTGGCTAGGCCTAGGGACAGTTGGTCCTAAAGATGAGGGGGTACTTGTACCTCCTCCCATGGGAGACTTAGGTCTCGAGACACTCCCCAGATAGGGAGCCAAGGCCGGGTCACCACTACTTGGAAAAGACCCGGGCCGGAAGAATACCGGCGAATAAAATAAAAAAAAAAAATTGCGCTTGTTATAATAAGGTTAGGTAAGTTTTCTAAGGTAATTTTGGTACAAAATTATAAATTTTACAATAACATAAATGAAAAAAATGTATCCTTAAACGTATAAGAGAAAATTATAGAGAGGACTTAATTTTAAAAGAGTTCTTGCTAATTGACCAGTTTTACCTATTCGGCACGACATATATATATATACTACATATATATATATATATATATATATGTATATATATATATATGTAGGGTGTGCAAAAGAAGAAAATTAAAGGTGAATACAGGAAAGAGTAAGGTTATGAGGATAACAAAAAGATTAGGTGATGAAAGATTGAATATCAGATTGGAGGGAGAGAGTATGGAGGAGGTGAATGTATTCAGATATTTGGGAGTGGACGTGTCAGCGGATGGGTCTATGAAAGATGAGGTGAATCATAGAATTGATGAGGGAAAAAGAGTGAGTGGTGCACTTAGGAGTCTGTGGAGACAAAGAACTTTGTCCTTGGAGGCAAAGAGGGGAATGTATGAGAGTATAGTTTTACCAACGCTCTTATATGGGTGTGAAGCGTGGGTGATGAATGTTGCAGCGAGGAGAAGGCTGGAGGCAGTGGAGATGACATGTCTGAGGGCAATGTGTGGTGTGAATATAATGCAGAGAATTCGTAGTTTGGAAGTTAGGAGGAGGTGCGGGATTACCAAAACTGTTGTCCAGAGGGCTGAGGAAGGGTTGTTGAGGTGGTTCGGACATGTAGAGAGAATGGAGCGAAACAGAATGACTTCAAGAGTGTATCAGTCTGTAGTGAAGGAAGGCGGGGTAGGGGTCGGCCTAGGAAGGGTTGGAGGGAGGGGGTAAAGGAGGTTTTGTGTGCGAGGGGCTTGGACTTCCAGCAGGCATGCGTGAGCGTGTTTGATAGGAGTGAATGGAGACAAATGGTTTTTAATACTTGACGTGCTGTTGGAGTGTGAGCAAAGTAACATTTATGAAGGGATTCAGGGAAACCGGCAGGCCGGACTTGAGTCCTGGAGATGGGAAGTACAGTGCCTGCACTCTGAAGGAGGGTGTTAATGTTGCAGTTTAAAAACTGTAGTGTAAAGCACCCTTCTGGCAAGACAGTGATGGAGTGAATGATGGTGAAAGTTTTTCTTTTTCGGGCCACCCTGCCTTGGTGGGAATCGGCCGGTGTGATAATAAAAAAAAAAAATATATATATATATTATATAATATATATATACATATTATATTATATATATATATATTATATATATATATTTATATATATATATATATATATATATATATATATATATATATTATATATATACATGTATATATATATGCAAGACAAGCCACGGGGGGTGGAAATCTTTAGCTCATGTACTTTCACACTTCTCAGTGCGTCATCAGGAGCTGTGCAATGTTGCAAGGGCAGCAACAGGAGTAGTAGGGTAAGTTTTCAGAAAGTGGTAGTGTGGAGGCACCGGCCAGTCTCCAACTATCTGGGGGAGGCAAGCGGGATGCCAACCCACACACCGGTCCCCCCACACACCATATGGGGGCGGGTGGGGATAGTCCTCACAGTTTGTAGATAGCATGAGGAAAATACTAAAAGATAATTAATAGCCAGCCCTAAGCTTCTAACCGCCGGGAACAAGTAATGTGACGTAAAAAGTTACCTTCATTTACAACTTTCTAGCCAATGAAAAAGAGGGAGGTAAAAATCCCTCATTTGTCAACGGTGTCGCAGAACGTTCAGAACATTCAGGAAATACTCGCAGTGTCAGTGAATATACTTGTGTGAATGTTTTCCTATTCAGGCTTCCTTACTGTAACGTAATAACTAGGCCATTCTTAATAACTAAGCCCACCTGTTCTGCACTAGCGATTTCGGTAGAAGCTGTTCACTTAGACACTTATTTAGGAGGTCTAACTTAAGTGAAGCTCTATGGGCTTTGAAAAGTGTACGTTTAAAAAGGAAGTAACAGTAAAAATCAAGGAAGGAAAAAGACGTGACTTTTCCTGTTACTTCCTATAAACGCTCACTTTTCAAAACTCATAAAGCTTCATTTAAGTTAGAATTCCTAAATAAGTGTCTAAGTGAACAGGTACTACCGAAATCGCGAGTGCAGAACAGGTTGGTCAGGTTGGCTACTACACCGCTTGATCAACTACACAGGTTAGTGCTTATTAAAAATATTGAATTAGTACGACATGAAAAGATGTTTTTTATAGAAATGAGGAGAACCAAGATGGTTTTCTTGAACAAGATTCCCCTAGGCTGGCAAGACTACTTGCTTGATTACATTTATCGTGAGCTTAGAAGAGTCAGAGAGAACATTGAACGTATGCACACGAGAGTTAAATAACCTCATAATACAGAGTGGTTGGACCACACATGCAAATCCGGAGTTTGTAATGAACTTGTCTAGCAAAGAATTAAGTAGTAAACAACAGGCAGCACTAGGATTTTGATTAAGCTTTGCGCCAACAACTAAAGATGTTAATTACGTAAACATAGCAAAACTGTTGTGCATGCTAGAAAAACATCGTGACATGACGCCCGACACATTTAATGTATGTAAAGGGATGGTACATGTGTCTTTACTACGTACGGTGGCCCCCAATTGCCCATTAAAATTCACTAAAACCTACAAGGTCAAATGACCAAAAGCTCCAAAGGCGGGTCATCATCTGACTAAGACCCGCGTCAGGAAACATTTGTCCGGTTTCCTGACGAACCTTACCTAACCTAACCTACAAGGAGCTCAGTAACGATCAGACGTTGCGTCTCTCGAGAGGTGATAAATCCAATATTGCTGTTATTTTAAATAAAGCCTAATACGTAGGTAAAAATGATAATGAAACTTGCGAACCGCTTGTTAAGAAACCCATTGACCAGGTCAATGGCCATTTCGATAAACGTCTTAGAACATTATTGAAGGGAAATGACGAACTAATTTAACACTTGTCAGCGAGGTCGGCAACTCTACCGTATCTTTATGGGTTGATCAAGACTCATAAACCAGGGAACCCAGTGCGCCCTATTATAAGCTCAGCAGCATATAACTTATCTAAATGGTTGGTTAAACTTTTATCTCCCATGGTTGGTAGGATCTCGGAAGATCATATTAAAATCAATGTTGACCTTACTGAGAGGCTCCAGAAATTAAATGTTTCACACGACTTTACCATTGTGAGTTTTGATGTCACAGCCCTATTTACCAGAGTCCCTGTTTCTGACTTGCTTACGTATCTGGAAGAGGAACTAATAAGCTTCTCTCTCTGCCCTACCCCACGAATATAATTATTGAACTGATTAAACTTTGTGTCATCGATTGCAACTTTGTGTTTGAAGGAAAGTACTATGCTCAAGCACAGGGTATGGCTATGGGAAATCACTTGAGCCCCTTACTCAGC
>NC_069427.1:47392396-47402082 GCF_026875155.1 Cherax quadricarinatus
TTATAGTTATAACTAATTCAGAACCCTGTTTTATATTATAGTAATAAATTAGAATATCTAGGAGTGTAAATAAAATAATATTTTACTTGACATTTATTACCATAAGCTTGATGAGGATATATATATAATATAAGTGGTGAGCACTCCGTCACCTGAGGAATACGTTGTATATTTACAGCATGAAGTTTGTGTGTCTAGCAGCTGGTGTGACCTTGCTCGCCCTGGCAGTGGCACACAATACCCACCAGGGAATGAACCCCGGGGATAATGCTCGAACTAGAAGGGAGGACAGTCGCATCTTCTTCCCTGGACAGCCCATCACCAAGCCTGTAACTCAGCCTGTATCCCAGCCTGAACCCCGGCCCAAGCCTGACCACCGTGGTGTAGTAGCACTGCCTAAAGATTTGGATCTGGTGAGTAGCTCTCTCATGGTCTTGCTTGTCATATATGATTTATGAATTCAAATTTACCTACTCCCGGGTGTGGAATATATAATTATTTGTATATTATAAATGTTATTACCATTAACTACATCGTTGTGCGTAGATACTTTTCTTCCCAACTCCTGAGGACTTTAGTAACTCTTGACTCTTTTTTATATATTTGCATATCAGCAAAATAATATGAACTTTCATTTAAAAAGGCCTAACTTGTGCTATAACTGCTCTGTTCAGAAACTGTGTCTGAAACCAGATAACCTTACCTTATATGTATACTTATATGTATACTCCAGAGATCCACCTCTCTGTCTCTACTGTTGTAGGCTCGAGAGATAAATAAATAGGTAAATTAGAAACTCTATATATATTTAGAGTGTCAATTCTTCACAATCTTAAACAAGGTAATGAACTCCAGGTAGGTCTGGTCACAATCATGACAGGTAACTTGCTCAGCTATCAAAACTTTGGAGTCTAGTGTACCTCTGTAATCTTTTGACTACCGCCCACAGGATGGGTATGTGGTGACTACCGCCCACAGGATGGTATGTGGTGACTACCGCCCACAGGATGGGTATGTGGTGACTACCGCCCCACAGATGGGTATGTGGTGACTACCGCCCACAGGATGGGTATGTGGTGACTACCGCCCACAGGATGGGTATGTGGTGACTACCGCCCACAGGATGGGTATGGGGTGACTACCGCCCACAGGATGGGTATGTGGTGACTACCGCCCACAGGATGGGTATGGGGTGACTACCGCCCACAGGATGGGTATGGGGTGTATAATAAACATATTAAACTAACTAACTCTTGAACAAGGAGGCTATAAAAAATATCCCTGGATTGCTGATAATGTAACGGGTCCTCGAGAGGCTTGGTTGATGTTAGACCAGTGTTCTCTGCATCTATCCTTCACGTTTCGCACTTCCGAGATCCGTGTTGAAAATAGGGTATGCCGAGAAGGTTTAATATTAGCATCCTCATAGGTAACGAGAGGGTATACTCGTGCTAGCGTTCATTTTGTTTCCGTTTTGAGGGTAAACTATGACAGACTGTTCTACACGTTAACATAAGAACATAAGAACGAAGGAACACTGCAGAAGGCCTACTGGCCCATGCGAGGCAGGTCCAAGTCTCCTACCGGCTTAAGCCAATGCACCCAACCTAGTCAGGTCAGGTCACATTGACTTAAGGGAGGAACACGGCAACCGACCTGGTAGCACAAGCTATCAGGTCTAACTCACACCCACCCACATCCACTCATGTATTTATCCAACCTATTTTTAAAGCTACACAACGTTCTGGGGCCCCTATAACGGTACTTGGGAGTTTGTTCCACTCATCCACAACTCTATTTCCAAACCAGTACTTTCCTATATCCCTTCCTGAATCTGAATTTTTCCAACTTAAAACCATTGCTGCGAGTCCTGTCTAGGCTAGATATTTTCAGCACACTATTTACATCCCCTTTATTTATTCCTGTCTTCCATTTATACACCTCAATCATATCCCCCCTAATTCTACGTCTTTCTAGAGAGTGCAGATTCAGGGCCCTTAGTCTATCCTCATAGGGAAGGTTTCTGATACATGGGATCAACTTTGTCATCCTCCTTTGTACATTTTCCAGAGAATTTATATCCATTCTGTAATAAGGTGACCAAAACTGTGCAGCATAATCTAAATGAGGCCTAACCAAGGATGTATAGAGTTGAAGAACAACCTTAGGACTCCTATTATTTATGCTTCTTGATATGAAGCCAAGGATTCTATTAGCTTTATTGCGAACACTTATGCACTGTTGTCTTGGTCCAGATTACTGCTAACCAGAACTCCTAAATCTTTTTCGCAATCCGTAATATTAAGATCTACATTATTTAGTTTATATGTGGCATGGTTATTGTCCTGTCCAACATCTAGAACTTTGCATTTGTCTATATTAAACTGCATCTGCCACTTCTCCGACCACTGCATCAGTCTATTCAAATCTTCCTGGAGTGCTCGAATGTCCTCGTCAGAATGAATTCGACGGCCTATTTTGGTGTCATCGGCAAACTTGCCGATGTCGCTCTTTATGCCCTCATCTATGTCGTTTATGTAGATTGTGAACAGCAGGGGGCCCAACACTGACCCCTGTGGAACACCGCTCGTGACACTTCCCCACTCTGATTTCTCCCCATTTATGCAAACTCTCTGCTGCCTATTTGTCAACCATGCCTCTATCCAGGAAAAAATTTCTCCTCCTATTCCATGTGCTTTAATTTTCCTCAATAGTCTCTGATGTGGGACCCTGTCAAAAGCCTTACTGAAGTCCATATACACAATATCATATTCATTACCATGATCTACCTCCTCAAATACCTTAGTGAAAAAAGTTAATAAATTCGTAAGGCAGGAACGCCCCTTTGTAAAACCATGCTGAGATTCGTTGATTAATTTATGCTTTTCAAGGTGGCTACGAACTGCCTCGGCAATTATTGATTCCATAAATTTTCCCACTATGGAGGTTAGGCTTATTGGTCTATAGTTCGAAGCTAAGGACCTGTCACCTGTTTTGAAAATAGGTATCACATTTGCCATTTTCCACTTATCTGGCACCATGCCAGTTTGTAGTGATATGTTGAAAAGATTAGCCAAAGGTGTGCTAAGCTCCTCTTTACATTCCTTTAGAACCCTTGCATACAGTTCATCAGGGCCTGGGGATTTGTTAGGTTTTAATTTATCTATTTGCCTAAGGACCATGTCACTTGTGACCCTAATAGTACACAGTTTATTATCGTCCTGTTCTACATAATTTATCATTACTGGAATATCGCTGGTATCCTCCTGTGTAAAAACTGAGAGGAAGTATGTGTTAAAAATTCTACACATTTCCTTATCACTGTCAGTGAGCTGACCCGAGGAACTTTTGAGTGGGCCTATCTTGTCCCTGATCTTACTTCTGTATACCTGAAAGAATCCTTTTGGGTTAGTCTTCGATTCTCTTGCAACTTTAACCTCATAATCTCTTTTTGCTTTTCGGAAATCGCGTCCCAATGTCCGTATCACTGTTTCCGGTCTTTTCTAGAAAGTATAGCGTCTCCCGTAGGTTGGTGGAGGTGAGAATATGCTCCTGTTATTTCTAAACTTCTTGCACAGGTTTAATGTAATACCGTAAAAGGTAGATAACAGTACTGTTTTGACAGTATACTGTAATGAATTGCTAGTACCTAATGGTAGTAATTAGTCTATTTAGACCCTGCATATGAGTGTATTACACAGGTTTATGCAATATACATAGTAACATGCAAAACAACCACGGGGAGAGTTAAATGATAGCTTTAGGCCTTTTGTGTTTCAATCAACACATCATCGCGGGGGTTCGTGGCCTGGTTGGCAAAGCTCTCACTTCAAATGCAGCGGGGTGAAGAAATTTCGACGCGTTTTCTTACACCTGTTGTCCTGTTCACCTAGCAAGTAGGTACCTGGGTGTTAGTCGACTGATGTGGGTCACATCCTGGGGGACAAGATTGAGGACCATGATGGAAATAAGACAGACAGTCCCTTGATGACGCACTGTCTTGGGTTATCCTGGGTGGCTAACCCTCCGAGGTTAAAAATCTTATCTTATAACAAGCTCGCAATGATATAGAAAAGAGGAGGTCCAAGCTAGTACGGTCACAGGGAACGTCCTTGGTGGAGCAAGGACGTTCCCTGTGACCGTAGTTGCTTGGACCTCCACCTCTTTTCTGTATATCTGCAGCATAGTAACATATGTGCGAATTTCCTAGGATAACATGTAGAGTTGTTTCCTAGGACAGCCTAGGGAGGTCGGGCAGAGGAACTTATCGCCTCTGGGGTCCTAGCATTATGAAACATTGGAACGATCTTGGAGAAGAGTTGGTATATATTTGTAGGAATCTTTGTAGACAACACTTTCTGAAACATTCTCGGACGAATAAGGTGACACACAATACACAAGATTCGTTTAATATTTAAAGTTACATAAAGCCTCAGTATATGGGTGTATTTACTACTTAGGAAAAATGATTCCATACGTAACTAGATTAGTTGATGTGGATTAAAATGCGGTTTAGAGCTGACTACCGTTATTCCTTATTATTCCGTAACTTGTTTTCTGTAAACTTCTGAGGTTCTTCCCTCCCTTCCCTGGTAAGCGTAGAGAAGGGACTAAAAGAGGTGGTTGAGGAGTGGACAGCACCCACACTACACTGTGACATGACCTGAAGCTTTATGTTTCTGTCTTGCTTCAGAAAGAGTTTTTCCCCATATGATTTGCTGCTAGCCTTGCAGCATAGCATAGCTCCTGACGACGCACAGAGGGTGTAAAAGATCTTGAGATGAAGGTTTCCTCCCTTTGTGACTTGTTTTGCATATACGTATACATAATATATATATATATATATATATATATATATATATATATATATATATATATATATATATATATATATATATATATATATAAATATCAAAAAAGCGGCTGAGCGAGGTATCCGGTTTTTAGGGGTGCGGCTGAGCGAGGTATCCAGTTTTAGGGGTGCGGCTGAGCGAGGTATCCGGTTTAGGGGTGCGGCTGAGCGAGGTATCCGGTTTAGGGTGCGGCTGAGCGAGGTATCCGGTCTAGGGCCAGCAGCTGGAGGGTCCCCTTTTCACACCTAGGTGTTACTTCCGGTTTGACCTTGACCTCGCCCTCGAGACTACCTCACCCTTGACCCCCCAACCAATACCCCCGCCCACGACCCTCCCCTTTCGCGACCCCCTGTCGCGCCGCGCGCCAGCCCGCGCGCCCACCCGCGCCCTTCACGACCCACGCCTGTGCCCTTCGCGACCCCCGCCCACGCCTTCTGCTGCGCCTTCTGCAGCGTCGTCCGGATCGCCCCCGCGCCTCGAATTTTTTTCCGATTTTTTTCGATTTTTTTTTTAATTTCATTTTCTTGTGCTCTCCATCTCCTCGGATCAAATTTTTAAGGTTCCCCCTCCCACTTTCAACCCCCCCACCCCCATTTCCCCAAAATTTCTCGATAATACCAAGACTCCAATTCCTCGGATCAAGTTTTTTGGATCCCCCCTATGGAGTTTTCGAAATTCTCCATCTCCTTGGATCAAGGTTTTTTGGATTGTCCCTCCTTCCACCCCCAACCCCCATTTCCCAAAATTTCTCGATAATAAAAAGGACTCTACTTCCTCGGATCAAATTTTCTCGATAATACCAAGACCCCATCTCCTCGGATGAAGTTTTTTGGGATTCCCCCTATGGGGTAAGTATTCAAATGAACTCTTCCTATGGTGCTCTCTCTTACTACAGGTCTAAACAAGTGTGACGTCAGCATTCCTCTCATTAAGTTAAATGAAGTAAAAAGGGTGTTTACTCGGCGGTCAGTGACGTCACACACAACACACACATACAAGCTGAATCTTGTCCACCCTTTTAGTTCATTAAAGTTAATAAGGGGACACTTACCTTCTGACAGTGACGTCACATGATGACCTCACACATACAGGCTCAATCTTGTCCACCCTTTTAGTTCATTAAAGTTAATAAGGGGACACTTACCTTCTGACAGTGATGTCACATGATGACCTCACACATACAGGCTCAATCTTGTCGACCCTTTTAGTTCATTAAAGTTAATAAGGGGACACTTACCTTCTGTCAGTGACGTCACGCGATGACCCCACACACACAGGCTGAATCTTGTCGACTTCCCCCTATGTCAGTGACGTCACACATACAAGCAGAATCTTGTCGATCCTTTTAGTTCATTAAAGTTAATAAGGGGACACTTACCTTCTGTCAGTGACGTCACACACACACACACACAGGTTGAATCTGTCGACCCTTTTAGTTCATTAAAGTTAATAAGGGGACACTTACCTTCTGTCAGTGACGTCACACACACACACACACAGGTTGAATCTTGTCGACCCTTTTAGTTCATTAAAGTTAATAAGGGGACACTTACCTTCTGTCAGTGACGTCACACACACACACACACAGGTTGAATCTTGTCGACCCTTTTAGTTCATTAAAGTTAATAAGGGGACATAGTACCTACATCATAGGGAAAACATTTTCACTCTTAATCCCAATTTTTCTCGTTTTAACTATTTCATCAGAAAGTCACATTTTTTTCGTTAATACCCACAACAATCCACAATTTCTTTACAACACAAGTCTAGACAATTTTCTCGTTTTAACTATTTCATCTCAGGTCACTCCCCCACGACGTAACCTACCTCCTTCCCACCCTCCCGAACCCTCACACTCCCACCAACACCTCACAATTTTCACTCATAACCCCACAATTTTTCTCGTTTTAACCCTTTTAGTTCATTAAAGTTAATAAGGGGACACAGTACATCAGAAAGTCACCACAACACTTATAACCACTTTTCGATAAATTCACTAGTCACAATTTTACATATTACGAAGTTAATACGCACACACACCTCACTTTGAACACCTTCAAAACACTCTCATAAATCATTTGAATACTCACAAAAATACCTTTGAACATTTCCAAACAACACTGAAACACTTCCAAGACAACATTTTGAATACTCCCAAATAAGATTTGACAGCTCTAATTTATCTACACTTACACATTTCATTAAATTACAACTCATCCCCCCAAACTCCTCCCTCAGTCTCCAGACTTCACAACATTATCACAAAAACTAACTCAAACACTTTACTTTGAACATTACCAAAAAAAAAAACACTGAAATACTCCAAAAAACATCATTCGAACACCCCCAAAATCACCTCTGAATACTCTCAGAACACCTTCATAAGTACTCTTGCATATCATTTGAACACCTTCAAAAACACCTTTGAACATTTCCAAACAACACTGAAACACTTCCAAAACACCATTTGAGTACTCCCAAATACACCACTGAATACTACTAAAACACCACTGAATACACTCGAAACACCACCAAAATCACCATAAACTAAGATCAACACCCACATCCCCACATCACCCACAACCCACAACACCCACAATTTTTTCTCGTTTTATCTAATTTCATCAGAAAGTCACAACACCCACACCTCACATTTTTTTTTCTCGTTTTAACTAATTTCATCAGAAAAAGTCACATCAACAACCCACTTATAACGTCTTTTCGGTATCTCTAGTTCGACAACAACACCCACATCCCACAACACCCACAACCCACATCACCCACACCCCACAACACACACAACCCACATCACCCACACCCCACAACACACACAACCCACATCACCCACACCCCACAACACACACAACCCCACCCACACACCACAATTTTTTTTTCTCGTTTTAACTAATTTCATCAGAAAGTCACAACAACAACAACCCACAACTTATAATCACACCTTTGAATAACCTCAAAACACCATTTGAGTACTCCCAAATACACCACTGAATCCTACTAAAACACCGCTGAATACACTCAAAACACCACCAAAATCACCATAAACTAAGATCAACACCCCACAACCCACAACACCCACATCCCACATCACCCACAACCCACATCACCAACAACCCACAATTTTTTCTCGTTTTAACTAATTTCATCAGAAAAAGTCACAAAAACAACCCACTTATATCATCTTTTCAGCAACTCTAGTTCGACAACAACACCCACAACACCCACATCCCACAACCCACTTCACCCACACCCCACAACACCCACAACACCCACAACCCACATTTTTTCTCGTTTTAACTAATTTCATCAGAAAGTCACAACAACAACAACCCACAACTCACAACACCCACAACACCCACAACCCACAACACCCACAACACCCACAACCCACAGCACCCACAACACCCACAACCCACAACACCCCACAACCCACAATTTTTTCTCGTTTTAACTAATTTCATCAGAAAAAGGCACAACACCCACAACCCACTTCACCCACACCCCACAACACCCCACATCACCCACATCCCACAATTTTTTTCTCGTTTTAACTAATTTCATCAGAAAAAGTCACAAAAACAACCCACTTATATCATCTTTTTCGGTATCTCTAATTCGACTACATTACCCACAACCCTCATCAATTACCAATTTATTCACATTTTTTTTCCCCTTCTTTTTACTGAATCTTAAAAGTAATACACATTCCTCCCTACAGTACTAAAATTCTAATAAAATCCTCTCCATACCCATCTCCTTGTATCCACATAAATTAATATTATACTCGCATCAACTACCCAACTATTGCGACATGTTTCAACACCCTCCATTCTTTTTCCAAAATATCATAACTTTTCAATTCTATAATTTCTTTTTAAAATATTCACACATTACCTTTATATTCAGTAAAATCTCCCCATATTTCTAATTACAACCCTCCCCATACACCTCTCCATCTCACCCGCATTTTTCTTCACATCCACTCACCCATCTCCCAACACACCTCTTCTGAACACACACAAAAAATCACATTTCACATCCACAAATGCATCTCAAATCCACTAAAATAACTATAATCAAGATATTCACAAAACTCTATGACCACCTAACACACACACACACACACATACACAGTGTAGTGGGTCGCAAGCGCCAGGCTCCGAGGATCTTAGTGCTTTTAGGGCGTGTTTTAGCAGCTAGAAGCAACCAGTGTTAGTGACAACGTCAGTGAACAACCCTACAAGTGATAACCAATGTATTAGAAAAAATAAATAAAGTAAAGGCGAGAGAAAGCCTGAAATTATACAACAAAATTTCAAAGTGCCAGTTAGTTGAGGCCTAGTTGGCACCTGTTGCCACATTGTTACACATATACAAAGTACAAAGCGAGTGACTAAAGAGAAAAGACCAAATAGAATTAAGAGAGGGTGGTAACGACAAAATGTGATGTAGCACACAGCGTGAACAAGCTAGCCAGAAAGGGGATATATATATGTATACATAAATATATATAAGCAGAGGTGGTGGCAGCAGTAGGCCTGAGGGAGTAGCGCCGCCATAACAGGTCGGGTGTCATCACAAATAAGTAGTGTACTTACCAAAAGTGAAGTGTAAATTATAAAAGTAGCAGTATACAAGTGATAAGTGTGGTAAATGAGGACTCAAAAGGGCAAGAGAAAAGTATAGCCGAAGAAGTCAGCGGCGGAAGGGCGAGGTGTACGAGTCATCGTACAGCGAGCATCGTACAGCGAGCATCGTACATCAGGCATCTGGAAGGACGTCCCCTCTGAGTAACGTACAAATCACTTGTTTGGGTGG
>NC_069427.1:47402582-47427582 GCF_026875155.1 Cherax quadricarinatus
ACGGCTCCAGGAACGGATTAATTTACGAACAAAGAGGGACCACTGTATATATATATATATATATATATATATATATATATATATATATATATATATATATATATATATATATATATATATATATATAATATATATATATAATATATATATATATATTATAAACCACGAATGAGTGGTATTTAACCAATAACAACACTGCTACTATCCGAGGACTCGAACCCATGTCAGATCGGGTGGTCCTGTGGGTTAGAGCGTCATGTGCTCACCAAGAGGTAGGCCAAGACGACATGGATTCGAGTCCTCGGCTAGTCACAGTGTTGTTATGTATGTATGTATGTATGTATGTATGTATGTATGTATGTATGTATGTATGTATGTATGTATATATATATATATATTATAATATATATATATATATATATATATATATATATATATATATATATAATATATATTATATATAATATATATATATATATATATATATGCATTAAGATCACAGTAAACAGGTGATTTCAGAATATGCAAAACAACCATTGTGAAAAAATGAGAGAAATTCCAAGCTCTTTCGTGACTACTCTCGTGACTATCATTGTTCCTTGATAATGTGAGTAGTCACGAAAATGCTTGGAATTTCTCTATTTTTTCACAGTGGTTGTTTTACATACTCTGAAATCACCTGTTTACTGTGATCTTAATGTATATATATATATATATATATATATATATATATATATATATATATATAATATATATATATATATATATATACCTATCTCCAATACACCAGGGAAGAAGGAGGGGCAGCCGCCAGCTTCAGGGAGTCCCAAAAGTCTAGAAAATATGGAGAACTTTCCCATCATTATATGTTTGTTCCCATAGGCTCAGAGACCCTTGGCTCATGGGGAAAGAGTGAATCTAAGTTCCTTAAAGAGTAAGACAAAAGATTCATGAAGGTAACTAGGGATCCCAGGACAACTAGTTTTCTGTTCCAGCGACTCAGTGTTACTGTTCAGAGGGGTAATGGCTGCTGTATTTTGGGCACGCACCCCAGTTCTGAAGATCTGGATGAGATTATCGCATTATTATCAGTGACAAACATGTAACAATATGTACTAGACATGTATCTCTCACACCTCATGTACTGCATGTGTCATCTTTATATCAACAATGTATCTCTTAAATCTTCTGTACCATATTATGTGATAAAATATACTGATTGGTAAAAAAGAATGAAAAGATGGGGTGGTAGGGGGAAGTGGAATATTTAAACGGCTTCAGTAAGAAATTCAAATATTCTTCCTTGAAGCCTTTTTATCCATTTCACCGAGGCTGTGGGTCCCACAATTTACACCAGAGGTGGACCCTCATATATATATATATATATATATATATATATATATATATATATATATATATATATATATATATATATATATATATATATATATATATGTATGTATATATATGTTGAAAGCTACTAGGATTAAATATGACTATATAAATTAAAGCGTTAACACACATATGTATAGAAATATAAACATAATACTATACACATAAGTAGTAAAATGGGACTAATGTATTAAAAAGTTTTTCTTATAAGCTTGTTACAAGCATTGTTCTTAATTACAATAGTGATGTACTATGTACGTGTATCACTACGTACAAGAAATACGCGAGGTAAGAGACACCACAGTAGTGGTGCCACACTCATCTACTCATCACCGAGACACCACAGTAGCGGTGCCACACCACAGTAGTGGTGCCACTCATCTACTCATCACCGAGACACCACAGTAGTGGTGCCACACCACAGTAGTGGTGCCACACCACAGTAGCGGTGCCACACCACAGTAGCGGTGCCACTCATCTACTCATCACCGAGACACCACAGTAGCGGTGCCACACCACAGTAGTGGTGCCACTCATCTACTCATCACCGAGACACCACAGTAGTGGTGCCACACCACAGTAGTGGTGCCACTCATCTACTCATCACCGAGACACCACAGTAGCGGTGCCACACCACAGTAGTGGTGCCACACCACAGTAGCGGTGCCACACCACAGTAGCGGTGCCACTCATCTACTCATCACCGAGACACCACAGTAGCGGTGCCACACCACAGTAGCGGTGCCACACCACAGTAGCGGTGCCACACCACAGTAGCGGTGCCACACCACAGTAGCGGTGCCACACCACAGTAGCGGTGCCACACCACAGTAGCGGTGCCACTCATCTACTCATCACCGAGACACCACAGTAGCGGTGCCACACCACAGTAGCGGTGCCACTCATCTACTCATCACCGAGACACCACAGTAGCGGTGCCACTCATCTACTCATCACCGAAACACCACAGTAGCGGTGCCACACCACAGTAGCGGTGCCACTCATCTACTCATCACCGAGACACCACAGTAGCGGTGCCACACCACAGTAGCGGTGCCACACCACAGTAGCGGTGCCACTCATCTACTCATCACCGAGACACCACAGTAGCGGTGCCACACCACAGTAGCGGTGCCACACCACAGTAGCGGTGCCACACCACAGTAGCGGTGCCACACCACAGTAGCGGTGCCACACCACAGTAGCGGTGCCACTCATCAAACTCATCACCGAAACACCACAGTAGCGGTGCCACACCACAGTAGCGGTGCCACTCATCTACTCATCACCGAGACACCACAGTAGCGGTGCCACACCACAGTAGCGGTGCCACACCACAGTAGCGGTGCCACACCACAGTAGCGGTGCCACTCATCTACTCATCACCGAGACACCACAGTAGCGGTGCCACACCACAGTAGCGGTGCCACACCACAGTAGCGGTGCCACTCATCTACTCATCACCGAGACACCACAGTAGCGGTGCCACTCATCTACTCATCACCGAGACACCACAGTAGCGGTGCCACTCATCTACTCATCACCGAGACACCACAGTAGGGGTTTGCCACTCATCTACTCATCACCGAGACACCACAGTAGCGGTGCCACACCACAGTAGGGGTGCCACACCACAGTAGCGGTGCCACACCACAGTAGCGGTGCCACTCATCTACTCATCACCGAGACACCACAGTAGCGGTGCCACACCACAGTAGCGGTGCCACTCATCTACTCATCACCGAGACACCACAGTAGCGGTGCCACACCACAGTAGCGGTGCCACACCACAGTAGCGGTGCCACACCACAGTAGCGGTGCCACTCATCTACTCATCACCGAAACACCACAGTAGCGGTGCCACACCACAGTAGCGGTGCCACACCACAGTAGCGGTGCCACACCACAGTAGCGGTGCCACACCACAGTAGCGGTGCCACACCACAGTAGCGGTGCCACTCATCTACTCATCACCGAAACACCACAGTAGCGGTGCCACACCACAGTAGCGGTGCCACACCACAGTAGCGGTGCCACTCATCTACTCATCACCGAGACACCACAGTAGCGGTGCCACACCACAGTAGCGGTGCCACACCACAGTAGCGGTGCCACACCACAGTAGCGGTGCCACACCACAGTAGCGGTGCCACACCACAGTAGCGGTGCCACACCACAGTAGCGGTGCCACACCACAGTACCGGTGCCACTCATCTACTCATCACCGAAACACCACAGTAGCGGTGCCAAAACCACAGTAGCGGTGCCACACCACAGTAGCGGTGCCACAACCACAGTAGCGGTGCCACTCATCTACTCATCACCGAGACACCACAGTAGCGGTGCCACTCATCTACTCATCACCGAGACACCACAGTAGCGGTGCCACTCATCTACTCATCACCGAGACACCACAGTAGCGGTGCCACACCACAGTAGCGGTGCCACACCACAGTAGCGGTGCCACACCACAGTAGCGGTGCCACTCATCTACTCATCACCGAGACACCACAGTAGCGGTGCCACTCATCTACTCATCACCGAGACACCACAGTAGCGGTGCCACTCATCTACTCATCACCGAGACACCACAGTAGCGGTGCCACACTCATCTACTCATCACCGAGACACCACAGTAGCGGTGCCACACTCATCTACTCATCACCGAGACACCACAGTAGCGGTGCCACACTCATCTACTCATCACCGAGACACCACCAGTAGCGGTGCCACACTCATCTACTCATCACCGAGACACCACAGTAGCGGTGCCCCCACCTCATCTACTCATCACCGAGACACCACAGTAGCGGTGCCACACTCATCTACTCATCACCGAGACACCACAGTAGCGGTTCCACTCATTATTTTCTTTTTGTCTCTCTACAACTAATTACCCTTAACCTATTTTCCACTATTTCATCCCCAACCATAATCCCCCCTCCCCTCTATCCTATTCTATCAGTCTCTTATTATGTTCTAGGAAAAAAAAAACCACGCTAACTATTTTACTAATATTGACACTAATAAAAAACTGAACGTTGAAAAATTTATATTTAAAATTAATAAGATATACAGATTAAGATTATAGTTATAACTAATTCAGAAGCCTGTTTTCTATTATAGAAATAAATTAGAATATCTAGGAGTGTAAATAAAATAATATTTTACTTGACATTTATTACCATAAGCTTGATGAGGATATATATTTAATATAAGTGGTGAGCACTCCGTCACCTGAGGAATACGTTGTATATTTACAGCATGAAGTTTGTGTGTCTAGCAGCTGGTGTGACCTTGCTCGCCCTGGCAGTGGCACACAATACCCACCAGGGAATGAACCCCGGGGATAATGCTCGAACTAGAAGGGAGGACAGTCGCATCTTCTTCCCTGGACAGCCCATCACCAAGCCTGTAACTCAGCCTGTATCCCAGCCTGAACCCCGGCCCAAGCCTGACCACCGTGGTGTAGTAGCACTGCCTAAAGATTTGGATCTGGTGAGTAGCTCTCTCATGGTCTTGCTTGTCATATATGATTTATGAATTAAAATTTACCTACTCCCGGGTGTGGAATATATAATTATTTGTATATTATAAATGTTATTACCATTAACTACATCGTTGTGCGTAGATACTTTTCTTCCCAACTCCTGAGGACTTTAGTAACTCTTGACTCTTTTTTATATATTTGCATATCAGCAAAATAATATGAACTTTCATTAAAAAAGGCCTAACTTGTGCTATAACTGCTCTGTTCAGAAACTGTGTCTGAAATCAGATAAACCTTACCTTATATGTATACTTATATGTATATTCCAGAGATCCACCTCTCTGTCTCTACTGTTGTAGGCTCGAGAGATAAATAAATAGGTAAATTAGAAACTCTATATATATTTAGAGTGTCAATTCTTCACAATCTTAAACAAGATAATGAACTCCAGGTAGGTTTGGTCACAATCATGACAAGTAACTTGCTCAGCTATCAAAACTTTGGAGTCCAGTGTACCTCTGTAATCTTTTGACTACCGCCCACAGGATGGGTATGTGGTGACTGCCGCCCACAGGATGGGTATGGGGTGTATAATAAACATATTAAACTAACTAACTCTTAAACAAGGAGGCTATAAAAAAATATCCCTGGATTGCTGATAATGTAACGGGCCCTCGTGAGGCTTGGTTGATGTTAGACCAGTGTTCTCTGCATCTATCCTTCACGTTTCGCACTTCCGAGATCCGTGTTGAAAATAGGGTATGCCGAGAAGGTTTAATATTAGCATCCTCATAGGTAACGAGAGGGTATACTCGTGCTAGCGTTCATTTTGTTTCCGTTTTGAGGGTAAACTATGACAGACTGTTCTACACGTTAACCCCATCGGAAATCGCGTCCCAATGTCCGTATCACTGTTTCGGTCTTTTCTAGAAAGTATAGCGTCTCCCGTAGGTTGGTGGAGGTGAGAATATGCTCCTGTTATTTCTAAACTTCTTGCACAGGTTTAATGTAATACCGTAAAAGGTAGATAACAGTACTGTTTTGACAGTATACTGTAATGAATTGCTAGTACCTAATGGTAGTAATTAGTCTATTTAGACCCTGCATATGAGTGTGGTTACACAGGTTTATGCAATATACATAGTAACATGCAAAACAACCACGGTGAGAGTTAAATGATAGCTTTAGGCCTTTTGTGTTTCAATCAACACATCATCGCGGGGGTTCGTGGCCTGGTTGGCAAAGCTCTCACTTCAAATGCAGCGGGGTGAAGAAATTTCGACGCGTTTCCTTACACCTGTTGTCCTGTTCACCTAGCAAGTAGGTACCTGGGTGTTAGTCGACTGATGTGGGTCACATCCTGGGGGACAAGATTGAGGACCATGATGGAAATAAGACAGACAGTCCCTTGATGACGCACTGTCTTGGGTTATCCTGGGTGGCTAACCCTCCGAGGTTAAAAATCTTATCTTATAACAAGCTCGCAATGATATAGAAAAGAGGAGGTCCAAGCTAGTACGGTCACAGGGAACGTCCTTGGTGGAGCAAGGACGTTCCCTGTGACCGTAGTTGCTTGGACCTCCACCTCTTTTCTGTATATCTGCAGCATAGTAACATATGTGCGAATTTCCTAGGATAACATGTAGAGTTGTTTCCTAGGACAGCCTAGGGAGGTCGGGCAGAGGAACTTATCGCCTCTGGGGTCCTAGCAAATTTTGAAACATTGGAACGATCTTGGAGAAGAGTTGGTATATATTGTAGGAATCTTTGTAGACAACACTTTCTGAAACATTCTCGGACGAATAAGGTGACACACAATACACAAGATTTTTTAAAAAAAAATTTTTCCAAAAAAATTTTGGGGTTTTTTAAAAAAGGGGGTTTTTTCCTACCGAAAATTTTTTTTTTTGGGTTTTTAAAAACCGGGGTTTCCCCCCCCCAAAAAACCCCAAAAAAAAAAATTTTTGGGGGTTTTAAAAATTTCCCCAATTTGGGGGGGGGTTTTTTTCCCCTTTTTTTTAAAAAAATTTTTCCCCCTTTTTTAAAAGGGGGAAAAAAAAGGTCCTAAAGGGGGGTTTTTTTTGGAAAAATTTTTTTTAAATTTTTTTAAAAACCCCCTTTTTTTTAAAAAAAAAAATTTTTTTAAAAAAATTTTAAAAAAAAATTTTTTAAAAAAAAACCCGGGGGGGGGTTTTTTTGGGGGGGTTTCCCCCCGGGGGGGGGGCCCCAAAAGGGGGGGGGGTTTTTGGGGGGGAAAAATTTTTTTTTTTGGGGGGGCCCCCCCTTTTTTTTTTATTGGGGGGGGTTGGGAAAAAAATTTCCCCCAAACCCAAAAAAAACCCCGGGGGGGAAAAATTTGGGAAAAAAAAAAAAAACCCAAAAAAAAAAAGGGCCAAAAACCCCCCGGGAACCCCCCCAAAAAAAAAAAACCCCCAAAACCCAAAAAATTTTAAAAAAAAAAAAAAAAAAAAAAAAAAAAAAAAAAAAAAAAAAAAAAAAAAAAAAAAAAAAAAAAAACCCCCCCGGGGGTCCCCCCCCCCCCCCCCCCCCCCCCTTTTTTTAACCCCCCCCCCCCCCCCTTTTTGGGCCCCCCCCCCCAAAAACCCCCCCCCCCCCCCCCCCCCCCCCCCCCCCCCCCCCAAAAAAAAAACCCCCCCCCCCCAAAAAAAAAAACCCCCCCCCCCCCCCCCCCCCCCCCCCCCAAACCCCCCCCCCCCCCCCCCCCCCCCCCTTCCCCCCCCCAAAACCCCCCCCCCCCCCCCCCCCCCCCCCTTCCCCCCCCCCCCCCCCCCCCCCCCCCCCCCCCCCCCCCCCCCCCCCCCACCTCCCCCCCCCCCCTTTTGGGGGCCCCCCCCCCCCCCCCCCCTTTTTTTTTTCCCCCCCCCCCCCCCAAAAAAAAAAATTTTTTTTTTTTTTTTTTTAAAAAAAAAAAACCCCCCCCCCAAACCCCCCCCCCCCCCCCCCCCCCTTTTTTCCCCCCCCCCCCCCCCCCCCCCCCCCCAAACCCCCCCCCACCCCCCCCCCCCCCCCCAAACCCCCCCCCCCTTCCCCCCCCCCCCCTTTCCCTTTTCCCCCCCCCCCCCCCCCCCCCCCCCTTTCCCCCCCCCCTTCCCCCCCCCCCCCCCAAACCCCCTTTGGCCCCCCCCCTTCCCCCCCCCCCCCCTTTTTAAAAATTTTTTAAAAATTTTTTTTCCCCCCCCTTTTTTTTTTTTTCCCCCCCTTTTCTTTTTTTTTTTCCCCCCCTTTTCCCCCCCCCCCAACCCTTTTTTGGCCCCCCCCCCCCCCCTTTTTAAAAACCCCCTTTTTTTTTCCCCCCCTTTTTTTTTGGGTTTTTTTCCCCCCCCCCCTTTAAAAAATTTTAAAAAATTTTTTTTAAAAAAAAAACCCCCCCCCCAAAACCCCCCCCAAATTTCCAAAAAAAAAACCCCCTTTTTTTTGGGAAACCCCCCTTTTAAAAGCCCTTTTCCCCTTGGTTTTTTTTTTTTGGGGAAAAATTTTTTTTGGGGGCCCTTTTTTTTTTTTAAAAAAAAAGGGGGGGGGGAAAAAAAAAAAAAAACCCCCCCAAAAAACCCCTTTCCCCCCCAAAAAAAAAAGGGTTTTTCCCCGGGCCCTTTTTGGGAAAAAAAATTTTCCCCCCCTTTTTTAAAAAAAATTTTTTTCCCTTGCCACCCCTTTTTAAAAAAAAACCCCCCCCCCGGAACCCAAACAAAAAAGGGCAAAACCCCCCCTTTATTCATTTTAAAAAACCCCTTTTTTTTAATTTTAAAAAAAAAATTTTTTTTTTTTTAAAAACCCCCAAAAAAAAAAAAAAAAAAATTTTTTTAAATTTTAAAATTTTTTTTTTTAAAAAAAAAATTTTTTTTTTTTTTTTAAAAATTTTTTTTTCCCCCCCTTTTTTAAAACCCCCCAAAAAAATTTTTTTTTTAACCCCCCAAAAAATTTTTTTCCCCCCCCCAAAACCCCCCCCCCCCCCAAAAAACCCCCCCCCCAAACCCCCACTTTTTCCCCCAAAATTTAAAATTTTTTTTAAAATTTTTTTGGGTTTTTTTTTAAAAAAAAAAAATTTTTTTTAAAAAAAATTTTTAAAATTTTTTTTAAAATTCCCCCAAAAAATTAAAAGAAAAAAAACCACCTCTTTTTTAAAAAAAACCCCAAAAAAAATTTCCTTTAAAATTTTTAAAAAAAAATTTAAATTTTTTCCCAAAAAAAAAATTTTAAAAAAATTTTGAAAAAAAAAAACCTTTTTTAAAAAACCCCCCCCCAAAAACCCCTTTCCCCCCCCCCCCCCAAAATTTTTAAAAAAAAAAACCCCCCAAAATTTTAAAAAAATTTTAAAAAAAAAAAAAAAAAAAAAAAAAACCCCCCCAAAAAAAAAAATTTTAAAACCCCCAAAACCCCCCCAATAATCCCTTTAAAAAAAAAAATTTCCCCATTTTTAAAATTCCAAAAACATTTTAAAATTTCCAAAAAAAACCAAAACTTAAAAAAAACCCCAAAAAAAAAAAAAACCCCCCCAAAAAAAAAACCCCCAAAAAACCCCCAAAAAAAAAAAACCCCAAAAACCCCCATAAAAAAACCCCCCAAAAACCCCAAAAAAAAAAAAACCCCAAAATTTTTCCCCCAAAAAAAAAAAAAACCCCCCCCAATTTAAAAAACCCCCCCAAAAAAAAAAAAAAAATTTTTTTAAAAAAAACCCCCAAAATTTTTTTCCCCCAAAAAAAACCCCCCCCCCAAAAACCCCCCCCCAAAAACCCCCCCCCCCCCCAAAAAACCCCACCCCCCCCCCCCCAAAATTTTTTTTTCCCCCCCAAAATTTTTTTTTTTAAAAAAAAAAAACCAAAAACAAAAAAAAAAAAAAAAACCCCCAAAAATTCCCCCAAAACCCCCAAAAAAAAAAAAAACCCCAAAAAAAAAAAAACCCCCAAAAAAAAACCCCCCCCACCCCCCCAAACCCCCCCCCCCAAAAAACCCCTTTTTTTTTAAAAATTTTTTCAAAAATTAAAAAAAAAAAAAAAAAAAACCCCCTTTTTTTTTCCCCCCCCAAAAACCCAAACCCACCACCCCCCCCCAAACCACCCACCCCCCCCCCCCCTTTTTTTTTTTTTTTAAAATTTTTAAAAAAAACCCACAACAAACCCCCCCCCCCCCCCCCCCCAAAAAAACCCCCCCAAAAACCCACCCCCCCAAACCCCCCCCCCCCCCAAAAAAAACCCCCCCCCCCAAAAAAAAAAAAAACCCCCCTTTTTTCAAATTTTAAAAAAAAAAAAAAACCCACCCCCCACCCCAAAAAACCCCCCCAAAACCCCCCCCCAAATTTTTTTTTTTAAAAATTAATTTTTAAAAAAAAAAAAAACCCCTTTTTTTTTTTTTTTTTTAAAAAAAAACCCCCCCCCCAAAATTACCAATTTTTCAAAATTTTTTTCCCCTTCTTTATACTGAAACTTAAAAGTAATAACATTCCCCCTACCCGTACTAAAATTCTAAAAAATTTCCCCTCCATACCCCTCTCCTTGTTTCCCATAAATTAAAAAAATTTTACTCGCATCAACAAACCCAAAATTTTTTGGACTGTTTTCAAAACCCCCCCCATTTTTTTTCCAAAAATATCAAAAACCCTTTTTAATTCTATAAATTTTTTTTTAAAATATTCACAAAATTTTCCCTTTTTTTTCAGTAAAATCTCCCCATATTTCATTAAAAATTTTTAATAAACCCCCCCCCTACACCTCTCCTTTCACCCGCATTTCTTCACATCCACTCAACCATCTCCCCAAAAAACACCCCTTCTGAAAACACACAAAAACACATTTCCATCCCCAAATGCAAAAACCCAAAACCACCCAAAATTTACTGGGAACCAAATTTCACAAAAATCTATTTACCCCTAACACACACACACCCACACACCACACAAACACAAAACCCAAAACCCAAAACCCATCCTAAACCCCAACCAAACCCCAGCCTAACCTAAAACCCAAACCCAACCGACCCAACCTAACCTTTTCCTAACTTATTTCCCAACCCAACCTAACCTTAAACCCTTTCCCCAACCTAACCAAACCCAGCCCCAACCTAACCTAAACCCAACCTAACCCCAACCTAACCCAACCTTAAACCCAAAATACCCTAATCCTAACCTAACCTCCCAACCCAACCCCAAAACCCGCCTAACCTAACCTAACCCAACCCAAAACCCAAAACCCAAACCCAACCCCCAAACCCAACCTAACCTAAACCCAAAACCCAAAACTAAAACCCAACCTAGCCTAACCTAACCTAAAAACCCAACCAACCCCCAAACCCAGCCTAACCCCAAAAATAAAACCCAACCTTTCCTAACCTAACCCCTTTCCCAAATTTTCCTTAAAAATTTCCTAACCCAAACCCAACCTAAACCTAACCTAACCTAACCTAACCTAACTTAACCCAACCCAAACCCAACCTAAAACCCAAACCCAACCCAACCCAACCTAAACCCCAACCTAACCCCAAAACCCTTTCCTTTAAAAAAACCAAAACCCAAATTAAACCCAACCTAACCAAAACCCAACCCAACCAAAACCCAACCTAACCCAACCTAACCTAAACCCAGCCTAACCTAACCTAACCGGGAACCCCAAACCCAACCTAAACCCTTTCCCAACCTAAACCTAACCTAACCCTTAAAATAAAACCCAGCCCAACCTAACCTATCTATCCTAAAATAACCTAACCCCAGCCAAACCTAACCCAACCCAACCTATCTTAACCTAAAACCCCCCCTAACCTAACCCCCCTACCCTAAACCCCAACCTATATCCTTTCCCCCAACCTAAAAAAAATTGGGGAAAAACTTCCAAAATACATTAGAGTACTCCAGAATTACTTTGAAAGACTCCATTTTTTTGGGTATTTTCCCAAAATTTTTTTTTCACCCACCCTAGGAGCCAGAGGAAAACCCTCAACCCCCTAAAAAACCCCCCCTAATACACTCTGGCTCCCACGTGTGATGGGCCCCTCGGGGGTTTTTAAAAAAAGCTCTAGGAGATATAAGGAAGAATAAGGAAGGAATTTTGGGGGGATGTGTATGTCCTTTGTTGGAGGTGAATTTTTTTAGATTGGTTGGTGAAAGTTCTCATGTTTAAATTTTCAATTTAAATGTTAAAAAAAAAATTTTTGGGTTTTTGTGTATTTTTTTTTTTGTGATAGTGGAAAATGTTATTGTGCTATGTTTTGTTATAGATGTTGGGGGAAAGTGTTTGGTATTTTTTTTGTATGTCTTTTTTTGGCGAATGTTTTTAAAAAAAGTGTTTTCGTTTATCATAGTATTTTGAGTTTCATGATCTTAGGGTTTTTTTGGTGATTTTTGGTGAATTTTGGGTTTTATAGTGATAAACTTAGGTTTTTGGTGATTTTGACGGTGATTTGGTAGTATTCAGTTTGGTTTTTTTGGTAAAATAATTAGTAGTGTTTTGGGGGGTAAATTGGAGGGTTTTTTTGGTTTTTAGGTTTGGTTGGTTAGGTTAGGGGAGGTTAGGGAGGTTAAGGGTAGGTTTGGGGTTTAAAATAGGTTTTTTAGGTTGGTTAGGGTAGGTTAGGTAAGGTTTGGTTTTGGAAAAGGGTTTGGAACGGTTAGGTTAGTTTTGGGTTTTTGGGTTTGGGTTTGGTTAGGTTTTGGTAGGTTAGGTTAGGGGGTTTGGTTTGGTTAGGTTTGGGTTTGGTTAGGTTAAGTTTGGTTAGGTTTTGGTTAGGTTTAAGGGTTAGGTTAGGTTAGGTTAGGGGGAGGGTTTTGGGTTGGTTTTGGTTAGGTTAGGGGGTTTGGTTAGGTTAGGTTAGGTTTTAAATTTAGGGAAAGGGTTTTTTTTTAGGCTAGGTTAGGTTAGGTTAGGTTAGGATAAGTTAGGTAAGGTTAGGTTAGGATAGGTTCGGTTAGGTTAGTTAGGCTAGGTTAGGTTAGGTTAGGTTAGGTTAGGTAAGGTTAGGTTAGGTTAGGTTAGGGTAGGTTCGGTTCGGTTAGGTAAGGTTAGGTTAGGTTAGGTTAGGCTAGATTAGGTTAGGTTAGGTAAGATTAAGTTAGGTTAGGTTAGGTTAGGATAAGTTAGGTAAGGTTAGGTTAGGATAGGTTTAGGATAGGTTCGGTTAGGTTAGGTTAGGTCTAGGTTAGTTAGGTTAGGATAGGTTAGGTTAGGTTAGGTGTGTGTGTGTGTGTGTGTGTTAGTTAGTTACCATTTTGTCCTACGCACATGTCGATTAGACACTAGGCCTGTTGTGTGTGTGTGTGTGTGTGGAAAAATGCGGGTTGAGATGAGAGGTGTATGGGGAGGGTTGTAATTAGAAATATGGGGAGATTTTACTGAATATAAAGGTAATGTGTGAATATTTTAAAAAGAAATTATAGAATTGAAAAGTTATGATATATTGGAAAAAGAATGGAGGGGTGTTGAAACATGTCGCAATAGTTGGGTAGTTGATGCGAGTATAATATTAATTTATGTGGATACAAGGAGATGGGTATGGAGAGGATTTTATTAGAATTTTAGTACTGTAGGGAGGAATGTGTATTACTTTTAAGATTCAGTATAAAGAAGGGGAAAAAAATGTGAATAAATTGGTAATTGATGAGGGTTGTGGGTAATGTAGTCGAATTAGAGATACCGAAAAAGATGATATAAGTGGGTTGTTTTTTAGTTAAAACGAGAAAAAAATTGTGGGATGTGGGTGATGTGGGGTGTTGTGGGGTGTGGGTGAAGTGGGTTGTGGGTGTTGTGCCTTTTTCTGATGAAATTAGTTAAAACGAGAAAAAATTGTGGGTTGTGGGGTGTTGTGGGTTGTGGGTGTTGTGGGTGCTGTGGCTTGTGGGTGTTGTGGGTGTTGTGGGTTGTGGGTGTTGTGGGTGTTGTGGGGTGTGGGTGAAGTGGGCTGTGGGTGTTGTGGGATGTGGGTGTTGTGGGTGTTGTTGTCGAACTAGAGTTGCTGAAAAGATGATTATAAGTGAGTTGTTTTTGTGACTTTTTCTGATGAAATTAGTTAAAACGAGAAAAAATTGTGGGTTGTTGGTGATGTGGGTTGTGGGTGATGTGGGATGTGGGTGTTGATGGTTGTGGGGTGTTGATCTTAGTTTATGGTGATTTTGGTGGTGTTTTTGAGTGTATTCATGCGGTGGTTTAGTAGTATTCAGTGGTGTATTTGGGAGTACTCAAATGGTGTTTTGAGGTTATTCAAAGGTGTGATTATAAGTTGTGGGTTGTTGTTGTTGTGACTTTCTGATGGAATTAGTTAAAACGAGAAAAAAAAATTGTGGGGTGTGGGTGGGGTTGTCTGTGTTGTGGGGTGTGGGGTGATGTGGGATGTGGGTGTTGTGGGATGTGGGTGTTGTTGCCGAACTAGAGATACCGAAAAGACGTTATAAGTGGGTTGTTGATGTGACTTTTTCTGATGAAATTAGTTAAAACGAGAAAAAAAAAATGTGAGGTGTGGGTGTTGTGACTTTCTGATGAAATTAGATAAAACGAGAAAAAATTGTGGGTGTTGTGGGTTGTGGGTGATGTGGGGATGTGGGTGTTGATCTTAGTTTATGGTGATTTTGGTGGTGTTTCGAGTGTATTCAGTGGCGTTTTAGTAGTATTCAGTGGTGTATTTGGGAGTACTCAAATGATGTTTTGGAAGTGTTTCAGTGTTGTTTGGAAATGTTCAAAGGTGTTTTTGAAGGTGTTCAAATGATGTGCAAGAGTACTTATGTAGGTGTTCTGAGAGTATTCAGAGGTGATTTTGAGGGTGTTCGAATGATGTTTTTTGGAGTATTTCAGTGTTTTTTTTTTATTGGTGTTCAAAGTAAAGTGTTTGAGTTAGTTTTTGTGATAATGTTGTGAAGTCTGGAGACTGAGGGAGGAGTTTGGGGGGATGAGTTGTAATTTAATGAAATGTGTAAGTGTAGATAAATTAGAGCTGTCAAATCTTATTTGGGAGTATTCATAATGTTGTCATGGAAGTGTTTCAGTGTTGTTTGGAAATGTTCAAAGGTATTTTTGTGAGTATTCAAATGATTTATGAGAGTGTTTTGAAGGTGTTCAAAGTGAGGTGTGTGTGCGTATTAACTTCGTAATATGTAAAATTGTGACTAGTGAATTTATCGAAAAGTGGTTATAAGTGTTGTGGTGACTTTCTGATGTACTGTGTCCCCTTATTAACTTTAATGAACTAAAAGGGTTAAAACGAGAAAAATTGTGGGGTTATGAGTGAAAATTGTGAGGTGTTGGTGGGAGTGTGAGGGTTCGGGAGGGTGGGGAGGAGGTAGCTTACTTCGTGGGGGAGTGACCTGAGATGAAATAGTTAAAACGAGAAAATTGTCTAGACTTGTGTTGTAAAGAAATTGTGGATTGTTGTGGGTATTAACGAAAAAAATGTGACTTTCTGATGAAATAGTTAAAACGAGAAAAATTGGGATTAAGAGTGAAAATGTTTTCCCTATGATGTAGGTACTATGTCCCCTTATTAACTTTAATGAACTAAAAGGGTCGACAAGATTCAACCTGTGTGTGTGTGTGTGTGTGTGACGTCACTGACAGAAGGTAAGTGTCCCCTTATTAACTTTAATGAACTAAAAGGGTCGACAAGATTCTGCTTGTATGTGTGATGTCACTGACATAGGGGGAAGTGGACAAGATTCAGCCTGTGTGTGTGTGGGGTCATCGCGTGACGTCACTGACAGAAGGTAAGTGTCCCCTTATTAACTTTAATGAACTAAAAGGGTCGACATGATTCAGCTTAATGAGAGGAATGCTGACGTCACACTTGTTTAGACCTGTAGTAAGAGAGAGCACCATAGGAGGAGTTCATTTGAATACTTACCCCATAGGGGGAATCCCAAAAAACTTGATCCGAGGAGATGGGGTCTTGGTATTATCGAGAAAATTTGATCCGAGGAAGTAGAGTCCTTTTTATTATCGAGAAATTTTGGGAAATGGGGGTTGGTGGTGGAAGGAGGGACAATCCAAAAAACCTTGATCCAAGGAGATGGAGAATTTCGAAAACCCCATAGGGGGGATCCAAAAAACTTGATCCGAGGAATTGGAGTCTTGGTATTATCGAGAAATTTTGGGGAAAGGGGGGGGGGGGGGGTGAAAGTGGGATGGGGAACCTTAAAAATTTGATCCGAGGAGATGGAGAGCACAAGAAAATGAAATTCAAAAAAAATTCGAAAAAAATCGGAAAAATTTCGAGGCGCGGGGGCGATCCGGACGACGCTGCAGAAGGCGCAGCAGAAGGCGCGGGCGGGGGTCGTGAAGGGCGCTGGGGGGGGTCGCGAAGGGCGCGCGGCGTCGTGGCGGCGCGGGCTGGCGCGCGCGCGCGACGGGGGGTCGCGAAAGGGGGGTCGTGGGCGGGGGAATTGGTTGGGGGGTAAGGGTGAGGTAGTCTCGAGGGCGAGGTCAAGGTCAAACCGGAAGTAACACCTAGGTGTGAAAAGGGGACCCTCCAGCTGCTGGCCCTAGACTGGATACCTCGCTCAGCCGCACCCCTAAACCGGATACCTTGCTCAGCCGCACCCCTAAAAACCGGATACCTCGCTCAGCCGCACCCCTAAAAACGGATACCTCGCTCAGCCGCTTTTTTGACTACTCATGTATATATATATATATATTATATATATATATTATATATATATATTATATATATATATATATATATATATATATGCAGTAAGATCACTGTAAACAAGTGATTTCAAGAAATGCAAAACAACCACTGTGAAAGTGAACCGTTATTCTCATATTAGTACCTGAATTCTTAAAGCTTGTAAGTATGATTTGCACCAGTTCTTCATAAGTGTCTGCTTTGTAATTCCCCAAGATGTTTTTGATAACTGACATAACCAAACCATGCAGAAACTTTAACACTATTCATACATTTTGTGAAATTAGAATTTTTGATAAGCTTTCGTTAGCCCTAACTTAATTTTGAGTAGTGGCAGAATAATGTTATCCCTGTCAAAGAATGGTTCGTTAATTTCGTTTGCTGCACCTACAGACCTACAGTCATGTTTTCTCTTAAAGGCCATGTCACTTATGTCCAATGATCTGCCTTCGCCCTACTGTCCCACAAACAGATGAAATAAAGATACAATGTATATCCACTCTGTTGCACAAGCAAGATGTTTACCATTAACACAAATAGACATCTTGTGCTCATGATAAAAAAGCCCCTGCAATACCTTTTTGATATTTTCGTATTCTTCAAGTTTTGTTAAATGAGCAATTGAAAGAGATGCATATTGGTTACCACTGTGCAATAAGACACATTTCAGGTTTTAAATTAAGCAATCTATAAACAACCGCCAATCTCCTGGTCGATATTCAAGTTCCATTCAGAGAAGTTCAGGGATGTTATTGTTGTATGCAAGTTTTTCATCTTGGCCGATGTAAGAAAGATCATCCTCTCTTGTCCAATAAGCTGTTATTTTAACTTTTTGTTGTAGACACTTCTTTTCTTTTAGTCTGGATGCTAAAAGTTCAGACTGAGGTCACTTACTGAGTTCTTCTTGGGAGAACTGCTCGGGTGTTGAAATGCTGACTTCATATTCACCTCCACTGCTGTCGCCTGTGTTACACCCTAAAACAGGAGTTTCTTCAACATCTGACAATGGAAGGTCAGGCAGTGTTGTAAATACTGGTGTGGGAACGTCTTCACTGTGTGGCACTGGTCTCCTTGCTGACTCCAAATCAAGATATTCACACTTGACTTTCTTGTATCAAATGAGACCATTCACATTTACCATACAGAAATAACAATTGTTGTGGTGGTTTCTCGGCTCTCCACACCATAGACACATCGAAGTTTAAGCTTTTTGCTTTCCCTGTTGTTTCACTGTTGTAAGCATTCTACACAGGTTTTGCAAACCATACCGGGAGACAAGACTTGTCGTGTTCTCCAAGTGCCACTCCAAAATGAGCAATACAATAAAATCTGTGATGTTTTTTCTTTGTTTTTGCTAAGAGTATTCTCCACAAATGTAGCAAAATGCATTGGGATTATTTAAGCAGGCTCTTCGTGTATCCGAGAAATATAACAAAATGAAGGTTACAATACTGTCATGTGGTCGTTGTTGATACAACTCCTTGCGTTAAATGTATAGTAATTTAAAAATAAAATTCTAATCATTATTAAAAGTCTTTGTATAGAAATTGTCACTACATATACATACACACTCGTTTTGGCAGCATCAGATTTCAAAAACCATTTACCTCCATTCGTTCCTAACACACTTACATATGCCTGATTGAAGTCCAAGCCACTTGCACACATAACCTTCATTATTCACTCCATCCATCCTAGGATGACCCCAACAACCCCACCTTCGCTGCAATACAGATTTGTAAACCCTCCAAATCATTTTATTTTACTCTATCCTCTCTAAATAACTAACCCACCTTAACAATCTCTCCTGAGGCCTCTGGATAATACATTTTGTAACTCCTTACCTCATAATCTCTAAACTACGAAATCTCTGCATAATGTTTACACAGCATGTTGCCCTCAGACACGGCATTTCCACTGCCTCCAGCCTTCTCCTTGTAACATTCACCACCCATGCTTCACACCCATATAAGAGTATTGGTAACACTATACTTACATGCACTGTCCTCTGCCTCCATCGATAACGATCTTTGTCTACACAGATATCTCAATGCAGCACTCACCTCTTTCCTTTCATCAGTTCTGTGGTTCAACTCGTATTTTATAGACCTATCCGCCGACAAGTCCACTTCCAAATATCTGAACATATTCACTTCATCCATTCCTCCTCCCTAATATCTGACATCCACTCTTTCGTTGCCTAACTCGTTCGTTACCCTCATCACCTTGGTCTTAACTATTTTCACTTTCTTCTTTTATACACTCTCCCAAATTCGTCCACTAACCATTACAATTTCTCTTCAGAATCTACCAAAAGCATAGTGTCATTAGCAAAAAGTAACTGTGACAACACCCATTTTGTATTAGATTCTCCATATTTTAATTCCACACCTCTCCTCAACACCCTAGTATTTATTTCTTTTACAAGTCCATCTTTAAATATGTTAAACAACCATGGTGACACCACGCATCCCTGTCTAAGGAAAGTAATCTGTCTTTCTCCTATGTACACTAATCTGACTCCACATAAAAACATCATTCAGTAATCTTCCACCTATTCCAAACCCTTGCAACATTTGCCACATTGCTCCCCCATCAACAATGTCATATTCTTTTTATAAATCCATAAAAGAAACAAAAACTTCCCTACCTTTATTTAAATATTGTTTTTTATGTGCTTCAATATAAACACTTGTTCTACACATCACCTACCTATTCTAAAGCCTCCTTGTTCATTTGTAATCCTGCTCTCCTTCGTTCCCTTAATTCTTTCAATTATAAGCCTACTTTACCTAGTATACTCAGTAGGCTTATTTCCCAATAATTTTTGTCACTCTCATTTGTCTCCCTTCCCTTTATACAAAGGATCTATCCATGCTCTCTGCCAGTCCTTGGGTATCTTTCCGTCTTTCATACATTTATTTAACAAAAGAACTAACCACTCCAAAACTATACATAGCTGCACCTGCTCTTAACAATTCTGTCATGATCCCGTTAATCCCAGCTGCTTTACCCTCTTTAATTTCACTCATTGCCTCACACAGCTCTCGAACACTCACGTCTAGCTGTTCCTCATTCTTAAATGTTATATCTCCCTGGCCAATTAATGAACTCACTGCCTCCATTAACATATAACTGTTCCTTGTGAGGAATGGAACCTGGAATTTTGTTGATATCCCAAAACTTCCTTCCTTAATGAAAAAAAATATACATATAAATTCGGTTGATAATAATCAAAGGAAGATATAAAATTTGAGGAAAAAAAAGGCAAGTTTATTTTCAATAATAAATAGAAATTTATGAAATTTAGTTAACCTGACTGAATCAAACTGAAAAAGAAAAAGTACAAATTATAGTAACCAAAGTTAACAACGGATGACTTGGTTATATCCTGAAAGATTCAGCGATAATTTTGTACAAACTGACAAAGTCTTAGACGTTTATCAATATTTTCCTTGTACTACTCGGTGATGAATATTATAGAGTCGACCAGGATAACCATATTGCAACACTAACTTATGATCGGATTGGAACTCGGGTCAAAAAAAACAACACAACCTTAATGTGAGGACAGCTCCTTATTGTCCATATATTAGAGCGACCCCACGCCAGTTACACGGGCTGGGAAAATAGAGGTTACCAGAGGACACACAGGTTATGGTACAGAGACAGGTGAGAAGCCAGATTAAATCTAGAATAATGCAGGTAACCTAATAAAATGAACAATCCCAATGACTACTTACTGGAAAACGTACAGAGGAGGATGACAAAGTTGATCCCATGTATCAGAAATCTTCCCTATGAGGATAGACTGAGGGCCCTGAATCTGCACTCTCTAGAAAGGCGTAGAATTAGGGGGGATATGATCGAGGTGTATAAATGGAAAACAGGAATAAATAAAGGGATGTAAATAGCGTGATGAAAATTTCCAGCCAAGACAGGACTCGCAGCAATGGTTTCAAGTTGGAAAAATTCAGATTCATGAAGGATATAGGAAAGCACTGGTTTGGTAATAGAGTTGTAGATGAGTGGAACAAACTCCCGAGTACAGTTATTGAGGCTAAAACGTTGTTTAGTTTTAAAAATAGGTTAGATAAATGCATGAGTGGGTGTGGCTGAGTGTGAGTTGGACTTGACTAGCTTGTGTTACTAGGTCAGATGCCGTGCTCCTTCCTTAAGTGGAAGTGACCTGACTAGGTGGGTCATTGGGTTAATCCTGGGGGGCGACATGGACCTGCTTCGCATGGGTCAGTAGGCCTGCTGCAGTGTTCCTTCTTTCTTATGTCCCGGGAGGAGAGTCAAGAGTAGTGACATTACTGGCTTACCCTGGCTAGTAGGTAAACACCTGTAGCTCTCTCCCGGGATGATAGAGGATGCTGACTGTCAAAATCGGGTAGTTTGACCAGTAGATATCTACTTGTTTACCTATAAAATTAATGTATAAAAATACTTATTCTTCACAACTCTGAAAATATTCCCACCATCTTCCCAGTACATCCAACTAACCATCTACTAACTCCCTTATTCTGATTTTAATTGTCAAATCCTTTTGTTCCACAGGATTTCTCAACCCATTTGCTTGTCCACTCCCTCACCACTCGCTTAACCTCTCATTCACTCTTCATATACTCCACCCTTCTTATATGACTTCTGTTTTGTAAAAACCTCTCATATACTAATATTTTCTCCCTTATCACTCTCTATACCTCAACTTTGCACCAATCGCTCCTCTTCCATCTTGAACTCACCCACATTTCCACAAACTTCTGCCATACATTCTATATCATATCATTAATATATCTTGTATACTTATCCTTTTTTTTAAATATGTATTGCTCATTGCCAACCTCTTTCTATAAAAACTTTGCTTAATTAAAGGCCTCCCATTATCACTTACCCCTGGCTCCCCAAACTTACACTACGCCTTTTATAACCGTTTCTCCCTCTTTACCAATTAGGTCCCTTTAGACTGATTACTCTCTCGGTTCAAAACTCCATGAATACTCACATAACATATCCCAACACTTTCCCTTTCCTCTACATTCCTCTTCTCTCTAGATGCCTATAACTTACAATAATCCATTTTTCTCATCTGACTCTTATTTTACTCCACATAAACTTTGAAATTGTACATTTATATTCCCACTTTTCTTGCCATAACTGATTCTTCATTATTGCTACTCCTTATTTGGCTCTGACTCTACTAGAAACACCTGACATAATCCCATTTAATTCTACCTACTGAAACTCTCCTGCCCCACATAGGTAGGGGACTCATAAAGAAGGAATATTTTCACCATCACTCCATCATTGTCTTGCCAGAAGAGCACCGATACTGTAGTAAAAAACAGCAAATATCCCACCCCCTCCAGGACTCAAGGCTGGCTAACTAGTTTCCCTGCATTCTTCATAAATGCTGCTTTGCTTACTCTCCAACAGCACGTCAACTCACAAAAAGCACTTGCCTCCACTCATCCTTATTTAACACACACTTGCTGGATGTCTAAGTTCCTCGCATACAAACCTCCTTTACCAACTCTTTCCAATCTTTCCTAATACCCTTCTTCCCTTCACTACAGATTTATATAACCTCCAAGTCATGTCTGAACCACCTTAACCTCTCTTTAGCCTTCTTAGTAACCCCGCACCTCCTTTTATTCTTCAATCTATGAATTCTCCACATAATATTCACACCACACAATGCCTTCAGACATATCTCCACTGCCTCCAGCATCTTCCTTGCTTCATCATTCAAGGGAGGGAAGCAATAAAGGATAAGTGCCCAAGGCATATCAACCAATACCCAGTACCTGGTGCCTGAAAGACTGAATATTTTACAAAGCAGTATAAGACACCCAGCCTAAGAGCACTAATTTTGTAGTGGTAACCCGACGTGCGTAACATAAATTATATGACAATAATAAAAAATTTGGTCAACTTTGATATGATATAAAAGACTTAGCATTCTAACTATAGATATCTGTCAAATATCTAAGTATTTTTCCATACATTAAAAGCTGGTTCAATGCCGACTTATCTAAGGGAACTCATTTAAAGGGAAAGACATCTGAAATTTATTAAAAGGGGAGACAGTCATAGTTTATTCCACAAGTTAAGGACATCTACATTTTACCCAAAAGGAAGACAGCCATAATTTATCCCACAAGATTCTGAGGCAGACACTGGTCAAACCATTAGAATCATGAAAAACAGGCCGTAAATCTTCTACGTGCCACATTTGAGATAATCCATCACATTTATGTTGGAGTCCAGATTTAGTCTCTGTACTACAGTCTTTAACCTCCATTATAAACGGATCTAATATGAATAAGCTGCCACTATTATTATATAATGAAAGTTTATCATGTTTTATTATAGCCAATTCTACAATGTTCTGTGCAAGCCAAGTGGAACAAGTGACACTAACTTTAGCTTCCGGCCAATTTGCCAAGTTGAAAATCACATTTTATTCTTGGGCAGTCCATGTCAACTATTTGTGTTGCAGTGTCCTAGTATCTAGAGGTTTACCAGTCTGCCCCACATAAGATAAATTGTGCCCATTGAAACCAATTCTTTATACACCACTGGCACAATGTTGTGGAGAATTCTTTACCAAAATGCTTTTAACAGTCTGTGAACTCTTAAAAGCTAGTTTTGTCAAATCTTTTAAGAGTATTAGGCAGAACAGATAAATTAACATTGAATGGGAGAACCAACACATTCCCAGTCATATATGATAAGTTTTTCTAGCTGCCAGCAATGCACATTCCACAAAATCTTCAGAGCGCCATAGTTTCATGGCAATATCAAATATTATCCTAATTTCTTACTCGGTAAGCTCTCAGAAACATTGTGAGAAAAGCACTTCCTTTTACTCTGGTCTCCTGGTTGAAGTAATGGTGGATATGACAACACTTTAGTGGCCTTCCTATATACTATAAACTTGAGGGATGGGCGAATGGTTTTTGAGTGATAAAAAAGGAACATTAAAAAATTATGGAAAAAAATTGTTTTCCTACCAAAAAATAGTGCATAATTCTGGAAACATGTTGATGTAATTAGCTTGTTTCTATCATATTTTCAAGTATGGTTTTCCAAAAAATGTAATTGTTTTGTTCTTGCTGTCATCTAAAAGATATGATGACAATTCTTGTTTTTTTGTTTTTTGTTTTTTTCCTCCAAAAAGTTCTATTTTTTATGATTGGTTCATTCTAAATACACTACATTGCAACATCTCTGAGGACTCCATTCAAATGCAGGGAGTGATAACAGCTCAGTCATGTGTGGGCTGTCAACATGTGTTGGTGTGCAACATGCTGAGATCTGGCGTGCCATGACCATAGAGTTTTACAGAAAACATAATATATTTATAACTCAAGACTATGTTATTAACATTATTGATAGTTTTCACTCAAACAGTATTGGTACCAAGATTATCTAGTAGCCCTTATCTTTCATCTGATGTCAACTAGAACATTGTACATCTTATCAATTTTGTAGATAAGGGAGAGTTTTATGCCCTATAGAATTATCCACTATTTATTTTTTCTAACTTTTATAGGCAAAAAGTCTCTTAAAACATAGTGTGTAGGTTTCAAATGCTACCTAAATCACTTTAAAAATTTAATTGGAATTGGACCAAAAAAAAAAAAAGTAATGATTCCACTTGCCCATCCCTTGAACTTCCTATCAACACGGTGTATCAACACATCTAAGAAAGGGAGTTTAGGAGCCACTTCTTTCTCCACAGTGAATTTAATAGACAGGAACCAAGCATTACATCTCAATAAGAATGATCCAGGGTCATATCATTTGGCCACAAACACAAGATGTCATCCACATATTTGAACCATCTAATTTTTGAAGGATGTTTTTCAACAGCCTAGCCTCGAGAAACTCCATATACAGATTGCTCAGTAGGGGAGACAATGGATTTCCCATAGCCAGTCCCTGCCTCTGAGCATAGTAATTCCCTTGAAACTCAAACTTGCAATCAATTACACACAACTTAATCAGCTCTTAAAAGTTTTAACACTGTGTCAGTAGTGTGTATAGAATTGGTTCCAATGGGTGCATAGGATATCACAACACAAATATTTGATATAAAGTGCCCAAGAATCAAATGCAATTTTCAGAACATTCCAATCTGTAATAACTTGGTAAATTGGCTGGAAGCTAAAGTCATTGTCCCTTGTTCCACTTGGCTTTGACAGAACATTGTGGAATCGGCTATCATATAAACGATCATTATCTAATAACAGTGGTAGTTTATTCAAATTACATTCGTTTATAGTGTAGACTACAGTTCATAGCCTAAAACTGGACTCCTGTACGAATGAGATGGATTGCCATAAATGTAGTGTGCAAGTTTGGAGTGGTTCTGATGGTTCAAACAACGTCCACCTCAGCATCAAACTACAGATGTCTTGGACTTGTAGGATAAATTATGACTGTCTTCCCTTTAGATAAACTACAAATGTCTTTCCTTTTAATGAGTTCCCTTTT
>NC_069427.1:47435082-47540082 GCF_026875155.1 Cherax quadricarinatus
ATTATAATGCGATAATCTCATCCAGCTCCTCAGAGCTGGGTCGCGTGCTCAAAATACAGCAGGCATTACCCCTTTGAACAGCCGCACTGAGTCGCTGGAATATAAAACTAGCTGCTCTGGGATCCCAAGTTACCCTGATGAGTCTTTTGCCCAGCTCCCTAAGGTATTTAGATGCACTCTTTCCCCATGAGCCAAGGGTCTCTGAGCCTATGGGAACAAACATATAATGATGGGCAAGTTCTCCATATTTTCTAGACTTCTGGGACTCCCTGAAGCTGGCAGCTGCCCCTCCTTCCTCCCTGGTGTATTGGAGATAGGTATGAGCCAAGGTAGATGTACATGTGTAGTCCCACACCACCTGCTTACCATCTGTCCAAGCTTGAAGGGTGATACCATCTGGACGCTTCTGGCTGCCATCAGATCTGCATAGCTGGGGTGGCTCCCTTAGTGCTGGGCATCCGGCTGTTGTGAGGCTCTTCTTGATAATATTATTAACCTCCTCATGTCTTGTAATTTTTTACCTCGGATTTACGGTACAAAGACCATGGTACCCGAATCGGTCTGCTGCTTCACTGCCACAAATACACCTGTGCTCGGCAAGAATAGGGATGCTAAGTCGAAGGGCAACACCAATGTGGATGGTCTGTGAGTCAAGGTGTGTGCCAAGGCTGGAGTTGGGAACAGCCAACAGAAAGTCTCCTGAATGATGAGCTCTCACTGCCAGGAGGCGGGCTCTATCCTTCCCTGACACACTCTGAAGCATTGTTGAGGCTATGTTCTCTGCTATTGGACCATCCCAGTGCGACTGCTTGTAGTTGTTGGGGGGAGCAGGTCTGGTTTCAGAGCCCGTTAGATTATCCCAGATCATGGCTCTGTCAATGAACTTTTGGTCCTGGACTCCAATCTTGTCCCTAAGATGTTCAGGGAGAATCGCTGCTACGAGCCCTCTGGATGTAACGCTTGAGGACAGAAAAGCAGGTAGCGCAATCTGTGATGACTTGTGGACACCAATGCTTCCTAGTCTGACTGGAAGTGTAGCTTGGTTCCACTGCCTGTCTTCTAGAGTAAGGTTAAGTTCTTTCGTAAAAATCTGCCTCAGGATACTGTTATATTCGTGCAGTATAGGGTTATCATATGAAGTTGCACATCTTAGGAAATATGTCAACCTGGGCAGACTCAAGCACTTTGTGAGAAGGTACAAGGCATCGTGGGTGTCAAGATTGCTTATTCGTAGTTCCATTCTCCTAAACTCTTCCAATTTCTTCCTGAGACTTATGTCAATGGCATCGCTTCCCAGAGGTGCTCCAAGCATGACGCTATTTGTGGTGGCAATGTCTGATGCTCCTGGTAGTGTAGATCTCACTGCATTTATCACTTGTTGACTGGCTGAGATGATTTCACATTTGGATGGATTCAGGATGAGACCCATTTCCTCTTCCCATATCATCACCTGTGTAAGATCATCTAGGAGGGACTCCTTTGTACCTGCTCACTGGTCAGTCTGACTGTGATTTCCCTAACAGCTATACAGAAGAAAAGTGGTGCAAGAGGATCCCCTTGTTGGACACCCTCTGATGATGTGATTTCATGCTCTCCAAACAGGAGCATTGATTCCTTGTTATATCCAGCTGAAACAAAAGGGAAGAGACCAGGTAAATGTTCTTGTACCACTGCTAATACATTTTTTTTTCTGGAGATTAAATGCATATCTTGAAATCTATTTTTACCACTGCATTGTCCTCAGGCAGGTTGTTGATATACGCCTTTGTTGTATGAACCGCTGCTTCACTTCCTTGAGAGACCCCGAAGTCATGCTTGTTTGGTTGAAGCATCATGGCTGCCTCTGCGCGAGTACTTCGGACAGCAGCTTTGGAAATGAGGCGGCAAAAAGTGTTGCCTACTGCAACTGGCCTAATTCCTCCATCCTTCTTTTTAAGTGCACAAAGTTTTTCAACAAAAAAGAAAGGTTTAATAACGTCAGGAATCAGACCAGCCAAGGAATTATGGACCTTGTGATCTCTGAAAGCAGTGTCTCTGCAATCTCCCCAATAACTGGATTAACTATTTCCTGTAAATGCTGTGGCCTTATTCCAGTGTAACCCCCAGCAAAGCCAGATGGGGACGACATTATTGTTCTTTAAATATCCGAGCCTTCCATAATCAATGGTTCCACAATGGGGACAGAGGTGTTGGAACTGTTGGTGCCCCTGGTTTCCCTGGCATGGTGCTTTACTCTAAGTTCTTCCACTGTATCAGCATCCCTGGGGGCAACTGTATCTTCACTGGTAATAATTCTGATTGCTTCCACTGTGTTGCCCTTTTCAGTTTTCTTGCTAGTCTGAACTCTGATTTTGTCGCTGTCAGTGGAGTGAGTGGGGGTTCTGCCTCTCCCGTTTTGTATTGACGGGGAAGGCGAATGATGTTATCAGCTCTAGGAAAGTCTCTTAAGGATTTAATGATCATTGAGGCTAGCCTCTTTTCCCTTCTTTCCGGCACAGTTAAGCAGACATTGCCAAAAAGTAGCAAGTTGTGCCATGCCTTGATGGTTGGTGGAGCATGTAGGACAGTAGAACCATCGTTTACTTTTTTTAAGAGTTCTGTAAGGGCCACTTCCCTCGCCCCCATTCCTGGTCCCCTCCCCACATTCCGGTCAAGGCCTACTGACTTCCTGACCAAGGGCGGTTCCTAAAATGACGTTCCAAGTCTACTGTTTAGGCTAACCCATTCCTCTATTAGGCCTTTGTTAGCCTAACCCTAGACGTTAGAGCCCCTCGTCCACCTTTCTGTTTATTTATCGACAGTGTTTATTACAACTTAATTTGAGTTGATAGATATAGTGGCCTGGAAGAGGAATGGGTAAGAAAAAATCTTCTGTTAAAGCTCATGGGCATAGGGAAGGAGTTCGGTTGTATTACAGTTGGTGCCTCCGACGGAATGTAATGCAGAATTATACTCCAAATCCTTCCCATCAGAGGTCTAAAGTGTGTGTGCGAAGGGAGAATAGTACATGAAATGGAAAATAGATTGATCATCCTATTGCGATAGCTTGTATGTATGCTTCTGCTACCAGGAATGTAAAAGTTCAAATGCATTTTTTCAGGAACATCTTGCCATTTTACATTCACACCTAAAGTATGTATTTTGGGTGGTTTTTGGAACTGTTTGGTACATATACGAGATGCAGAACCTATTGTAGCCAGGTGTTTTTCAAATGTGTTAGGAAGTCTGTTAAGTGATGTTGACGTATGTGATTGTTGTGGTATTCATGAAGGGAGAACTATATATATTTCAGAGCGGGATACGCGGCACGTTTAGATCATGTATGTGTGTCTAGGACATTAAAATGGTATAAAATACCGACAGGTTGTTAGGTAAGACACATATGCAACAGTTAGGTATCTTTATTTCGAAACGTTTCGCCTACACAGTAGGCTTCTTCAGTCGAGTACAGAAAAGTTGATAGAAGCAGAAGATTACATCGTCTTCAAGTCTCTTCTGCTTCTATCAACTTTTCTGTACTCGACTGAAGAAGCCTACTGTGTAGGCGAAACGTTTCGAAATAAAGATACCTAACTGTTGCATATGTGTCTTACCTAACAATGTGTGTCTAGGGATATTGAAGTTTCAAATGTAACGGAACTGAATGGAGTCTTTACGGATCACTTAGGAGTACTTATTAAACTGAAATGGGCCGCTGTTATCAATGAGTACAGATCATGTGGGAAAATGAATGTTACTGTTTTGAGTAAAGCTCAGGATATTGATAGGTATAAGCAGTGGTGGCGGTATCATGGGTATCGTCATGAATTTGGTGATTGTATAACCTGGTGGCAGACGGATGGGAAAACACACGTTGGTTTGATTTATAAAAAGTTAACGAGGGAATGGCATGTAATGAACTAAGGGATATAAAGAATTATGAGGCCAGAATACTACACCTGCGACACGAGACAGATATTGGTGCGAAACATTGTGCAATAAATGATGAAATAGAGAAACAAACGAATATAGTTACCGAAATGCGCAATGTCATGCTCGATCCTGCTAGATTACAGTCTGGACTCGAACAAGTTTTGGGGGGTGAACACTCAACGTGTACATTGCGAGGACAGAAGATAACAAGACAGCCACTTAGAATCCGAAGGATGCTAATTGTAGATACAGAAGTGTGTGGTTACATTCAAGAAGTGAATGCCACAGCATGGATGCCATCAGCATGTATATGGATAAATGGTATTGGCAGCATATGGGCATCAATAGCATGAGGGAAGTCGATGTCTAACATTCGTTAAGGACATACATGTAAGTCTCAAAGATAGGGTCGAGAGGGAGGATCCAATTACAGAAGATGAAGTATACACTATATTATTATTATAATAAAAAAAGAAGCACTAAACCTACAAGGGCCATACAGTGCAGCAGGGCAGGGAAGGGTGAAGGGTTATTGGGTAGCAAGAGGGAGAGGGATTATTATTAGGTCATGCAGTGCAGCGGGGCAATGGATAGTGCAGGGGTAGAGGATAGCAAGAGGGAGAGGTAGAAAGGACTGTGAGGAGTGTTAGAGGCATTACCATCAAAGTTTGTGCAATAAATCAGTTGCTGTCAAAAAGTCAACGAGAGAGACTGGGTTAAAGGAGGGTCCATCAACAAGAAGCGAAGATAAAGTAAGGGCATTAGAGCGGTGACGACGTCGGTGGTAAATTTTGTGTGCTCGTTGATAGAGTGGGCAGTCCAACAGAATATGGCTTTCAGAAACTGGAACCCAACAATTCTCAGAGTGGAGCAGGGCACCTCTCCATGAGATACCCACGAGTAAGACGAGTGGGGCCGATGTGAAGACGGGAGAGAGTAGTCTCCCAACCTCGATATTAATGACAAGACGGCGAGAAACCTATACATAGTTAAACAGAATGCAATTTGTTATGTAGCAGATCAGACCAACGTTGTTGCCATCGGTTGCAAAGGTGGGTAGAAATCACAGCAAAATAGTTTGTGAATGAAACTTCTCTATATGAAACTATTCATTACATTGTACATCAACATGACTGGGGACTCAGCAAAAACCAATATCTTTGTGCTTGCTAGAAGTATGGTGTAACCAAAGTTGGATACGAGGAACCAGGGGATGAGGTGAATCAAATTCTTGGATAGCCTGCAAAGCACTAAGGGACTCTGAAACTACCACAAATGGCGACACAGGCATAAATGCAATATGGATAAGTGCTACTAGAATTGCATACAATTCAGCTGTAAAAATTATAGCCGAGGCTAATAAATGCCCTCATATGACGCTGTGGAAACAATCCTGCAAATCCGACACCGTCAGAAGACTTGGAACCATCGGTGTACACTGCGATGGCATGAGAATGAAACTGGAAGTGATTCAGAAAAAGAGAGTGAGAAGCAACCGTGGGCATTTGGGCTTTTGCACAAGGAAGTGGGGAAGAACAGACACGACCCGTCGGAACTTCCCAAAGGGTAGTGGAAAAGTTAGATGCTACATGAACATAGAAAGGTGGCAACCGAAGAGAAGACAAGAGCGAATGTAGACGAAGAAAAAAGGGATGGAGTAAACAGGGGAGGCAAGAAAATAAGGAACTTCTACTAATATTAGTTACCATCCTATATACGGAAAATTGCGAAGGTCATGAGAGCGAACAAAATAGCGGAGGCAATGAGCATCACGGCGATCGGTCAAGGATGGAATATTCGCCTCTGTATAGGGGCTTTCAACAGGTGGAGAGCGAAAAGCACCGAGGCATAAACGTAATACCCGGTAATGGATGGAATCAAGACTAGAAAGAGTTGCCATAATCTAGTTTCGATAAAATTAGGGTAGAATGAAGTCCCCCATGAAAGATGAGCGCGAATTTTAAGGAGGTTCAGCGGGCTATGACAAGTTGCCATCAAGGAGGTAATGTGAGGTTGCCAGGATAACCGACGGTCAAGCAGAAGGCCGAAAAACCTCACATGTTCTGGGATGCACGAGCCAGACAGATACAATGGATTATCAGGGACGATAGAACGTGTAGTGAAAGTAATTTGGTGTGTTTTAGTACTAGAAAATTTAAACACATGAGTAGTGACCCAATTGGAAACACGGTTGACCGCATGCTGGAGAGAAACTGCAAAGAGGCGACACTCAATGCCTGCACAAGTTATAGCAAAGTCATCACCATTTAGTGAAGACCAAATATTAGATGGAAGAATAGATGCCAGATCATTTATAACAAGGAGAAAAAGTGTGGTGCTCAGGACACATCTCTGGAGGACACCTTCAGCTTGGACAAAGTCCAGGGGAAGCATATTATTAACCCAAACATGGAATGTCTCTCAGATAAGAAGTTGTTAAGGAAAAATGGCAGATTCTCCTTGGAGACCTAAGGAGTGGGTCAGGGCCAAGGTGTTATATCTCCAAGTTGTGTCCTATGCCTTCTCAAGGTCAAAAAAGATAACTGAGTGGTTATTACGAACATACGTATTTAAGCGAAGTAGGGAGTCGGCCCTTACGAAAGCCATATTGACTAGTGGAGAGACTATTGTGTGCCTCTAAATGCCACATCAAACGTTTATTTACCAGATGTTCCATCACTTTCCAAACTGCACTGGTAGGAGCAATAGGACGATAGTGTGAGGCATCACGTCCCGTAGTACCTGGTTTGCGAAAAGGGAGAACAATGGCAGATTTCCACAGCTGAGGAAGAGCTCCTTGTGACCAAATAAGATTAAAGAGTTGTAAGAGGACTGCAAGGGCTGACTGACGTAAATGCTGGAGCATACGAATATTCCAGAAGTGTATAGGGCACATAATAAGACTCTTTTCTGATAGAAAAAAAGTCTAAGGGCTTAAACCCTTTGACAGACTTGGAGGAAAGTGAATTTGCCACTCAGTATCCATACTTTTTTCCACACTGCACTCTTAGAGGAAGCTGAAGTGACGGTAGAAACAATCTCGTCAGTAAGTGAATTTAGCGTCACAGATGACCCGGCGGGCGACCGCTCTATGCTGCTTAAAATCAATGAGTCACTCTGTGGTTCTATTGTACCGATATCTGCCCCACGCAGAGTGTTTCAAATGTACTGCCCGAGCACAAGCAGGAGACCACAAAGGTACTCACCTCTGAGAATACCTGCCCGAGGTTTTGGGTATAGAATGTGACGCTGCTATTAAAACTGAGGTCGAGAAGAGGTGTAAAAGCTCATCACTGGAGGACGAAGAAGGATCCACACTTAAAGCAGTTTGACGTGAGTAAAGGCCTCAACTCGCTTGATCAAATTGCCAGCGTGGGCTACGAGGAGATGGTGAATATGAAGGAAAAGTAAGGATGATTGGAAAATGATTGCTGCCATGTAAGTCGGGGAGGACAGATCAGGTAAAGTCTAGTGCAGTTGAGGAAGAGCAGACCGAGAGATCGATGCAAGAAAGAGTATGAGTACGAGGACCAAATGGGTGGGAGTACCTGTATTTAAAACATGGAAGGGGTGAGAAGCGAGAAATGCCTCTAACTGAATGCCACGGGAATCACAATGAGACCCCCTCCTCAGAGGAAATGGTGAGCATTAAAATCGCCAAGTAACAGAAGTGGTGGGGGGTAAGGAAGAAACCAGAATTGTAACATCTGGGATAGTTAATGCCCGAGAAGGAGAGAGATACAAAGAACAAATTGTATACCACTTATTCAAATGGATGTGGGCTGCAGTGTAATGCAGCGAAGTATGAACAAAGAGCTGATGGTGTAGAATACCGGTGCATATAAGAGTGCACTTTCATTAAAGATTCCATTGGGAAAAGGATCCAATGAATATAATAAAACATAGCCCGAGATGGGGTTGACGACAGCGGAGCATAATTTGGGTTCTTGTAAATAAACACAAATAGGGGAAAACATAGACAGAAACACCTGAAGCTTACCCCGGTTACCTCTGAGGCCGCGGATATTCCATTGTAAATAAGCCAGTGGAATATCCTGTAAATAAGCCAAGAAATTGGTAAGTAGAATTGGAAAGGTTAGAAAAGTCCACATGTGGAGGCAGAGGAAAACGAACAGTGAAGGGTTGGCATGCTGCGAAGAAAGTTGTGCAGATGGAAAAGAGTGAAGAGGAGCGAAAGGAGGATGGGGGTCAGTGTACATCAATGGTTTAGTCTGCAATATAGTCAGAAATAGCTTCATGTATTTCAGAGGTCAAGGACGTTGTATGTGGGACAATATTGGAGATAGCAGGAGGAGGGTGAGTAAAGTTTGGGGCAATGGCGGAATTTACCAACTTAGGGGGCAAGGACGAGAGGTTAGAGGTAACTTGAGGATCTTGGAAGGAGACAGGAGAAGGAGAAACTTGAGAGGGGACAAAAGAAGATGGTGCTGTACGAGAGGGAGGATGGACCTCCACACTCAAAACGCAACAAAGAAGAAGTAAAGATCCAGGTACTGAGACTGGAAATGAAAGAGATTTACCCTTTCGGGACTTGTTGGACATTGAAGTAGAAAGGTGAGGAGAAGGAGCCGTGCAAGGTCTTGTAGACATACTACAAGCTTGCATGTGAGATGAAGATTGGAGAACAGTAGATGATGAGGTAAGAACCTCTGAGTCCAGGACTGCAAAATAATTAGATACAGAGGTGACTGTGGAAGGTGTGACAGCAAGGGAGACCGCGGGAATTCGGACCCCAGAGGTTGGGGTCTCTTAGTAACTCGAGAATAAGAAATACGGGTAAGTCTCACCTGGAGGCGTAGATGAGAGACTGCCATGGTGTAAGTAAACCTTTCTGTCTCTTTGAAACAACAGATTTCATTCAAGTAAACCTGGCAACGACGAGAATAAGATGGATGAGCTTCGTGACAATTAAGGCAAGATGTATTATTATGGTCATCGGCCCCACAGACTGAGCATTCAGCCATGGACCTGCAATATTTCACTGGATGGCCAAAACGGCAGTAATTTCTACACTGTTGTGGTGTAAGGGTCACCTGTCAGACTCCTAAACGGTGTCCCGCAACATAAAACCAATGATGGTAGCTCACGGCAGTCAAAAGTTAAGCAAGCTATATTGCAAGGATAACGTCTCCGCTCTTAGGCAGGCAGTGCATATTTGTCTACTTTAAGGATTGGGAGGTCTTGAAGCTCAAGCTGTTCCAGAATGTCAACACCACATGTCTGCAAATTGCAATGAACAATGGTATAAAATAGAATGACAGTACCACTACAAGAATTGATAGAATGATGTTTTGCAGTTGTTATAGGAATTTCATTTATTGTTGTAAAGAGAGAAAGATTATGGGCTTGGCTAGCATTCTGTACTGTGAAGATTCGTGCACTGCTCTTGACTTCATGAAACGGAATATTACGACCAACATGGCTTAGGAGCGCCTTACTGATACTATGATCAGAAAGATATTCTGAAGATGATGTCGGTTGTAGAGTGAGAAACTTCGTCCATTGTGTACTACGATGCATAGTATGTAAAGGAAGTGATTATTGTGTTGTCTTTTAAGAGTAGAGTGAGAAACATCGAAATAGTGTCATCAGAAAGTTGTGGTTGTTTAAATACAGGACCGCAGTTTGTCCGTTTTGAGGCGGGCACGCGATCCGAAAACCGTCGCACCATATGGGGAGAGGCCGGAAACATAGTCAAAGACGTGCGGAGGTCAGAGATGTCAAAAGAATCAGGCCGAGCCTCAGTATCCAGAGCGTGGGACAACGTCACTCGGAAGATATAGGGGCTGTTGAAAGGTCTGAAGAATGGTCCGGTAACAAGGCAGGGTAGTCAGAGGGTACTACTACAGGAAGTGGCACAGGAGGAGGAGGTCCATGGACTTAGGAATCCATGGTTAGGTCACTCTTTTCTCCTGTTTTCAAGAAAACAAGAAAAACGGGGGAAGCGTGGAGGGGCAGCTCCCAAAGATAAAGGACCGCAAGTCTCCCCTTCTGTGCCCAAGAAGAAAACCTCAGCACTGCCGGTAGTGCAGATGTAGCATGGAACCCGTGCTATACCCTCCCAATCAAGCCAGTAAACAAGCAATTCTGGATAGCAACCTCACATCCACCGAACCAAGTCGGTGGACAAGAGGGAAGGTGATCGAAAACCCGCCACAAAGCGTAACTTCGGCCACCACCACCTGGAATCCGACAGGCAGCCTCCAGAGATATACTCCTCAACTAAAAGACACCCAAAGCCTCCTCCCCGGTAAATTGGAGATTGATCGAGATCGGGATCTCTAGATGATGCAGATTCCACGGGAAATTACACTACCACCAAGGACCTCAACGGAAGGAGATGGACCCAGGAACTACTCCTCAGGTCTAGGAACTACAAAGCTTAAGGGAACAACCTGAAAGGCAGAAACAGGAAACGGAAAGTGGAGGGATGGGGAGAGGAGAAGGAAAGGGAATGGGGGATTGGGGAGTTCGGACTGAGGAATAGGACCACAAAGTCTAATTCCTCAGAAAAATAGCCTCTTCACCGCGCCAAGGAACCCCCCTTAATGATTCACTTGTTTCGTGATTTCATTAATATATGTCTTGCCGATAGGTAAAACTTGTGATTTTGGCTCAAATAGCAACGCACTTCTTGCCGAATAAGGCAAGCGAATATTTGTGTATGCAATGTTTTCGCAAAAATCATTCTGAACCTAACGGAAAAAATATATTTCATTGTATTTATTATTAAATTATTGTAAACTTATCCAAAATATATTTAGGCAAGTTTTCTAGGGTTCTTTTGGTACAAAATCATTAATGTTTACATTAACATAAACGTATAGGAAAAATTTAGAAAGGATTTAATTTTAAATGAGTTCTTGCTAATTGACTAATTTTACCTATTCGGCACGACATATATATATATTCTCATCCTACACATACATAAATATTGCAGAATATTTTACCTACCTCGGCTTCCAACAACAGATACACACTGAATGCACTCAATGCTTTTGAATATAATGTATTAGGCACCGCTTTCTGCAACATACTTAATTTTTCATTCCTTAAAGTAATTAAGGTATTTAGTAAATACACTGTGTTATTTAAGATGAGTTGTGAAATAAACATTCCCTAGTATATTGAACAGTCATAATAAATTTAAAAATACATTGGAAAATATCGGGATCGGTATAGACCGAGAATTGGGAATATGTAGATATTTCGAGTATTGAACATTTTCTCCTTTGATAACAACTCATCTTTGTGTCAACAAGTATTATTTATTTTTACCTTCGGCAGCTGGACACAGAGAATCTGTCTCGTCTTAACTCCATCTCCAACATCTCCGAGTTCGTGGGGATGTTCGACCTGCCACTGCCAGCAGAGGACGCCGTCGCCACCAGATTCGGAGGTGTATCGGGTAAGCTTTGTTCATGGTTCCTTATCACACTGATTCTATTATTTAGTAATGAATTATAAAGTTATTCGTAAAACAAAGAGCTACAGGAATAAGAAAAATGCATATAAACAGCAGCATACATAAGGGCAATTACCAATAGACCACTGACTGTATTGAAGAAGGCACTGGACAAGTAACTTAAGTTACTTCCCGACTAACCGGGATGTTGTTTGTACGTCATTTTGCTTGCGGCCAGCAATAACAGCCTGGTTGATCAGGCTCTGATCCACCACAAGGCCTGGTGGTACACATCACAGCTGCTCATCTTATTACCGACACCGATATTTTCCTACATTTTTCATTTTTAAAATTACTATGAGTATCTTCTGTATAAAAGAAAATATTTTATTGCTCATTAGCTAAACATTAAATAAATTAATTTCCCTGAGATGTCATTCATCATTACTTACAATGTGAAAAAAATCTGAAGGTTTAAGGGCCCTTAAAACCCTTAAAGAGCTTCTGAAGGAGCCCCGTCCTCCTTATTAAAAATTATAACATAATAAGAAAAACAGCTTTATTAAATATAAATAAATAACTTAAAATATAAAATATTTAACCAATTAACTATGAAATAGTGGTAACTGAAGCAATTGATGAAAATTAAATGATAAGTAAATCAAATGAACAAGTGTAATGTGTACAAAAAGATCTTCCGAGTGGCGGTGTTATGGCAAGGCTCACAGGAATGGCTGGCGTGTAATGGGACGCTGGAGAGTGTGAAATGAGGTCACAGGAGGTCGTGACTATTGTGAGGTCCAGCACCAGACGGTTACAATGCTTATGAAGGTGTGAAGCTAACGGCTTAGGCAACTGAGTTAGCTGCCGGTTGTAATAGTCAACTGGAACTCGGCAACTGAGTATAAATAACAAGGTAAGTTCCTCTATGTTGCTGAGATAGCAACTCTGTCATCTTGGTATAGAAAGAGTTATTAAGCAAGGCTTTTGACTTGCCCAGTAGGGTAACAGCAGTATCTCGTGATGAGCCAGGAGTGTAGATCCAAAGCAAAGGTTAAGGAACAGTAGAGTTCCCAAGATGAGGCCTTTGACAAGATCGTGGACCTGCACAGTACAGTTTTCATAAAGTAGTGGACTGGTAGACCAGAGATGAAGGAACAGCAGTTCCCAAGATTTCAAGTTCTTTTGTTTCTGATCTATTATTACATTTAGGGGCTCTGGTGGCCTGGTGGTTAACGGTCTCGCTTCACACGGCTGAGGGCCTGGGTTCGATTCCCAGCTAGAGTAGAAACATTGGACGTGTTTCTTTCCACCTGTTGTCTATGTTCCCCATCAGTAAAATGGGTACCTGGGTGTTAGTCGACTGGTGTGGGTCGCATCCTGGGACACTGACCTAAGGGAGGCCTGGTCACAGACCGGGCCGCGGGGGCGTTGACCCCCGAAACTCTCTCCAGGTAAACTCTAGGTAAGACTGGTCACAGACCGGCCCTGGTGGCGTGACCCCCGAACTCTCTCCAGTCAAGACCCAGGTAAACAAAGGCAGCTCGTCACCGTGAGGTGAGGCCTTACCACAAGAAATGGTGCAAGATCATCACATGACAGCTGAAGGCCTTAAAATAAATGGTGACTAAATATTACCTTTTAACGTAATTTTACTTAAGTCCGGATAAATTAAAAAAAAAACTAACAATGTATCTCTTGTCTATGAAATTAAGAAAGCAAAAACTAAACATTAAATATTGAAGAGTGGATGAGAGTGGATGAGTGATGAGAGCAGGAAGCCAAGTGACGCTGTTCCGCGAGGGTCCGTTGTTGCCTCTCACCGGGTGGATGAAGGTAGGGGGAGGGGGAAGTTAACTGCTCACATACCTCTCTCTGAACAGTCATACTACCAGTCATTCTGTCTTCCACTCTTATCTAATGAACTTTTTCCCCCTCACAAAACTAACTTCATGATTATGATGACAATGTAATCAGAAATATATTAAGAAAATATAAGTTTGAACAAATTTCATTTACATTAAATATTAAATAAATAATCCATCACTCATAATGGTGTTAACTAAAGGTGTAAAAAAATAAAAATTGAGGAAAAAAAAACGTACTTTGTTGTAGTAACTGACGAAAATCAAAATCTATAGTATAGTTCTAAACTTCAGGTAAGATTTGTCAATAAACATGACAAGTATTTCCTGATGCGGGTCTTAGTTGTATGATGACCCGCCGCTGGAGCTTTTGGTCATCTGACCGAGACCTTTCCCTGGCTTACCATTCACCAAAATACATCTAGTTAATTTTTAGGTCTTATTGTACATAAGTATTGCTTGTTTTTAACTTCATGTGTTAAATAATAGATTATTTCCTATTTTTCAGTGTTTTTACTTCAATGTTCAAAAAAAATTAAAATTAGTATAAATATGTAAGTTTATTCAGTTTAGTACTGAAAGAAGCTACATGAAATTTATCTATCAGAAAATGATTATGATAGTCATAATTTTTAAATAAATCTATTATTTAACACATGAAGTTGAAAACAAGCAATACTTATGTACATTAAGACCTAAAATTAACTAGATGTATTTTGGTGGTTGGGCGATCCCAGGAAGGTGTGTCAGTGTTACCTGACCTTGTACATCAGTAGACGATCCCAGGAAGGTGTGTCAGTATTACCTGACCTTGTACATCAGTAAAACGATCCCAGGAAGGTATGTCAGTATTACCTTTACCTTGTTCATCAGTAAGACATCCCAGGAAGGTATGTCAGTATTACCTGACCTTGTACATCAGTAGACGATCCCAGGAAGGTATGTCAGTATTACCTGACCTTGTACATCAGTAGACGATCCCAGGAAGGTATGTCAGTATTACCTGACCTTGTACTCATAAAACGATCCCAGGAAGGTATGTCAGTATTACCTGACCTTGTACATCAGTAGACGATCCCAGGAAGGTATGTCAGTATTACCTGACCTTGTACATCAGTAGACGATCCCAGGAAGGTGTGTCAGTATTACCTGACCTTGTACATCAGTAGACGATCCCAGGAAGGTATGTCAGTATTACCTGACCTTGTACATCAGTAGACGATCCCAGGAAGGTATGTCAGTATTACCTGACCTTGTACATCAGTAGACGATCCCAGGAAGGTATGTCAGTATTACCTGACCTTGTACATCAGTAGACGATCCCAGGAAGGTATGTCAGTATTACCTGACCTTGTACATCAGTAGAGAAATCCCAGGAAGGTGTGTCATGTTTACCTGACCTTGTACATCAGTAAGACGATCCCAGGAAGGTATGTCAGTATACCGACCTTGTACATCATAGACGATCCCAGGAAGTATGTCAGTATTACCTGACCTTGAACATCAGTAGACGATCCCAGAAGGTATGTCATTTATTACCTGACCTTGTACATCATGGGACGATCCCGGGAAGGTATGTCAGTATTACCTGACCTTGTACATCATAGACGATCCCAGGAAGGTATGTCAGTATTACCTGACCTTGTACATCAGTAGACGATCCCAGGAAGGTATGTCAGTATTACCTGACCTTGAACATCAGTAGACGATCCCAGGAAGGTATGTCAGTATTACCTGACCTTGTACATCAGTAGACGATCCCAGGAAGGTATGTCAGTATTACCTGACCTTGTACATCAGTAGACGATCCCAGGAAGGTGTGTCAGTATTACCTGACCTTTTTACATCAGTAGAACGATCCCAGAAGGTGTGTCAGTATTACATGACCTTGTACATCAGTAGACGATCCCAGGAAGGTGTGTCAGTATTACATGACCTTGTACATCAGTAGACGATCCCAGGAAGGTGTGTCAGTATTACCTGACCTTGTACATCGTAACGATCCCAGGAAGGTGTGTCAGTATTACATGACCTTGTACATCAGTAACGTTTCCCAGGAAGGTATGTCATTATTCCCTACCTGTACCTCAGTAAAACGATCCCAGGAAGGTATGTCAGTATTACCTGACCTTGTACATCAGTAGACGATCCCAGAAGGTATTCAGAAATTACCTGACCTTGTAACATCAGTAGAACGATCCCAGGAAGGTATGTCAGTATACCTGACCTTGTACATCAGTAGACGATCCCAGGAAGGGTGTCAGTTTTTACCTAAACCTTGTAAAATCGTAGACGATCCCAGGAAAGGTATGTCAGTATTACTGACCTTGTACATCATAGACGACCCAGGAAGGGTATGTCAGTATACCTGACCTTGTACATCAGTAGACGATCCCAGGAAGTATGTCATATTACCTAAACCTTTTTACATCATAGACGACCCCAGGAAGGTATTCAGTTTTACCTGACCTTGTACATCAGTAGACGATCCCAGGAAGGTGTGTCAGTGTTACCTGACCTTGTACATCAGTAGAACGATCCCAGGAAGGTTATGTCAGTATTACCTGACCTTGTAACATCGTAGACGACCCAGGAAGGTATGCCCAGTATTACCTGACCTTGAACTCAGTAGACGATCCCGGGAAGGTATGTCAGAAATTACCTGACCTTGTACATCAGTAGACGATCCCAGGAAGGTATGTCAGAAATTTACCTGACCTTGTACATCAGTAACGATCCCAGGAAAGGGTTTATGTCAGTATTACCTGACCTTGTACATCAGTAGACGATCCCAGGAAGGTTGTCAGTATTACCTGACCTTGAACATCAGTAGACATCCCAGGAAGGTATGTCATATTACCTGCCCCTTGTACATCATAGACGATCCCAGGAAGGTATGTCAGTAATTACCTGACCTTGTACATAGTAGACGATCCCAGGAAGGTGTGCAGTATTACCTGACCTTGTACATCAGTAGACATCCCAGGAAGGTGTGTCAGTATTACATGACCTTGTACATCAGTAGACGATCCCAGGGGGTTGGTCAGTATTACATGACCTTGTACATCAGTAGACGATCCCAGGAAGGTGTGTCAGTATTACCTGACCTTGTACATCAGTAGACGACCCAGGAAGGGTGTGTCAGTATTACATACCTTGTACATCAGTAACGATCCCGGGAAAGGGTATGTCAGTATTACCTGACCTTGTACATCAGTAGACGATCCCAGGAAGGTATGTCAGTTTTAAACCTGACCTTGTACATCAGTAGAATCCCAGGAAGGTATGTCATATTACCTGACCTTGTACATCAGTAGACGACCCCATGAAGGTGTGTCAGTATTACCGACCTTGAACATCATAGACATCCCAGGAAGGTATGTCAGTATTACCTGACCTTGTACATCAGTAGACAAATCCCAGGAAGGTATGTCAGTATTACCTGACCTTGTACATCAGTAGACGATCCCAGGAAGGTGGTGGTCAGTATTACCTACCTTGTACATCAGTAGACGATCCCGGGAAGGTATGTCAGTATTACCTGAACCTTGTACATCATTTAGACAAATCCAGGAAGGTATGTCAGTATTACCTGCCCTTTGTACATCAGTAGACGATCCCAGGAAGGTGTGTCAGTATTCCCTGACCTTGTACATCAGTAGACGATCCCAGGAAAGGTTGTGTCCAGTATTACCTGACCTTGTACATCAGTAGACGATCCCAGGAAGGTATGTCAGTTTTACATGACCATGTACATCAGTAGACGATCCCAGGAAGGTATGCCCAGTATTACCTGACCTTGTACATCAGTAGACGATCCAGGAAGGTATGTCAGAAATTTAAACCTAAACCTTTTGTAAATCAGTAGACGATCCAGGAAGGTATGTCAGTATACCTGACCTTGTACATCAGTAGACGATCCCAGGAAGGTGTGGTCAGTATTACCTGACCTTGTACATCAGTAGACGATCCCAGAAGGTGTGTCAGTATTACCTGACCTTGTACATCAGTAGACGATCCCAGGAAGGTATGTCAGTATTTAACCTGACCTTGTACATCATAGACGTTTCCCAGGAAGGTGTGTCAGTATTACCTGACCTTGTACATCATAGACGATCCCAGAAAGGCCCTGTCAGTATTACATGACCTTGTACATCATAACGATCATAGGAAGGTATGTCAGTATTACCTGACCTTGTACATCAGTAGACGATCCCAGGAAGGTGTGTCAGTATTACATGACCTTGTACATCAGTAGACGATCATAGGAAGGTATGTCAGTATTACCTGAACCTTGTACATCAGTAGACATCCCAGGAAGGTTGTGTCAGAAATTACATGACCTTGTACATCAGTAGACGATCATAGGAAGGTATGTCAGTATTACCTGACCTTGTACATCAGTAGACGATCCCAGGAAGGTGTGTCAGTATTAAAATGACCTTGTTCTCAGTAACGATCATGGGAAAGGGTATGTCAGTATTACCTGACCTTGTACATCAGTAGACGATCCCAGGAAGGTGTGTCAGTATTACATGACCTTGTACATCAGTAGACGATCCCAGAAAGGTGTGTCAGTATTACATGACCTTGTACATCAGTAGACGATCATAGGAAGGTATGTCAGTATTACCTGACCTTGTACATCAGTAGACGATCCCAGGAAGGTGTGTCAGTATTACATGACCTTGTACATCAGTAGACGATCATAGGAAGGTGTGTTAGTATTACCTGACCTTGTACATCAGTAGACGATCCCAGGAAGGTGTGTCATATTACCTAAACCTTGTACATCAGTAGACCGATCCCAGGAAGGTATGTCAGTTTTAAACCTGACCTTGTACATCAGTAGACGATCCCAGGAAGGTATGTCAGTATTACCTGACCTTGTACATCAGTAGACGATCATAGGAAGGTGTGTTAGTATTACCTGACCTTGTACATCAGTAGACGATCATAGGAAGGTGTGTCAGTATTACCTGACCTTGAACATCAGTAGACGATCATAGGAAGGTGTGTCAGTATTATCATGTGGGAGTTCGACACGTGGATTAGGTAAAGAAATACACACGTAGGCTGGTAGTACGTATAATTACAGATAATGTGGAGTGCGCCCTTACAGCCGTACCTATCTCTCTGCTCTCTTAACACTGACTGACTGGCCGCCCACAGTACCCATATGTGAGAGGGTCTTTGAATAATGCCAGGTCAGCGCAATATGAGTTCAGATAGTGACTCAGGCAGAGACGGTTGGTCGTTGAGTCAACGGTACACTGGTTACTGGTAACTGGTTACTACTACTGAGAGCGCCTCGGAGATTGAAGCAATTAGCACACGAACTAAGCCAGGAAACTTGAAACGGCTGCAACAGGCTTGCAGGCTGAAGGTAGTGAGTGAGGGTAAGCGGCTGGCTGGAGGTTCACCTTTGACCCTGCCGGCTACGCACAAACAGTCTTGTAACGTCTGGAATTACCCGTAAAAACTAAATCCACGCTCCACACCGGTGCCACCATTTATCATGTGGGAGTTCAACACGTGGATTAGGTAAAGAAATACTCACGTAGGCTGGTAGTACGTATAATTACAGATAATGTGGAGTGCGCCCTTACAGCCGTACCTATCTCTCTGCTCTCTTAACACTGACTGACTGGCCGCCCACAGTACCCATATGTGAGAGGGTCTTTGAATAATGCCAGGTCAGCGCAATATGAGTTCAGATAGTGACTCAGGCAGAGACGGTTGGTGGTTGAGTCAACGGTACACTGGTTACTGGTAACTGGTTACTACTACTGAGAGTATTACCTGACCTTGAATATCAGTAGACGATCATAGGAAGGTATGTCAGTATTACCTGACCTTGAACATCAGTAGACGATCCCAGAAAGGTATGTCAGTATTACCTGACCTTATACATCAGTAGACGATCCCAGGAAGGTATGTCAGTATTACATGACCTTGTACATCAGTGGACGATCCCAGGAAGGTATGTCAGTATTACCTGACCTTGTACATCAGTAGACGATCCCAGGAAGGTATGTCAGTATTACCTGACCTTGTACATCAGTAGACGATTTCCCCGGAAGGTATGTCAGTATTACCTGACCTTGTACATCAGTAGAAAGATCCCCGGAAGGTATGTCATATTACCTGACCTTTTTACATCAGTAGGACGATCCCAGGAAGGTATGTCAGTATTACCTGACCTTGTACATCAGTAGACGATCCCAGGAAGGTATGTCAGTATTACCTGACCTTGTACATCAGTAAAACGATCCAGGGAAAGGGATGTCAGTATTACCTGACCTTGTACATCAGTAGACGATCCCAGGAAGGTATGTCAGTATTACCTGACCTTGTACATCAGTAGACGATCCCAGGAAGGTATGTCAGTATTACCTGACCTTGTACATCAGTAGACGAACCCAGGAAGGTATGTCAGTATTACCTGACCTTGTACATCAATGTACGTGACTATAACAATGGAGAACTCGGTATTACTTGATAATTCAGTTAATATTAGTATTGAATATTTGAAAGGAATCACAATAAGCATTCATAAGTCATGTATGGAAACTAATATCTAAATTTCTTCGGTAAAAATTGTAAATTGGGACATATAATGTCTAAATAGAAACATATACTGTCTAAGTCTAATTCACTTCTTTCAAAAAGGCCCAAGAGACCAATATCCTGAAATGCAAGAACACATTAATCTTAATGAAGTTTCTCACAGTTTGAATTATCACATTAAGAACGTGGAAGCTGTGAAGTAATCAGAAGCGTCACTCGGAAAATATAACACGAGAAGGAAGCTTTTGTTTATGTTTGACCAGCATCTTAGAAAGTTATTATGTGAAAAGGTTTGTTTCGTGTAACAAGACCCACACATGTTGTAAATACGTAAAATAACCTTAGAATGATTAATCCTAGGATAACTAGATATAGATAATTTATCCTAGGATAACCAGATAAAGTAAAACATTGTGACTTTTTTTGATCAGGAAAAAAACAATGATTAATTAAACTGGTATATCATAACATAACAACAAGAGACAAACACCAGCACATAATTTTAATGCTGCCTAAAAAAGAATTTTGCAGTTAATGTTCAGAATCCAACAAATTTTGGTGCCTAACACAGCCTTAACACATGAAACTTTGTTGCCGTTATATACGATGCATCTGTAATTGAAGACTGATGCCGTTCACAATTATTATATCTTAATCAGTAGAAAGCCTTAAATCCGTAGGGATTATACAGCGCCTGTGGAATTTGAGGCCTTAAAATATAATTCGAGTATGGGAAAAATAAGTCAAGTTCCCTGGATCAGGAGCCTCACCGATATCAAGGGGAAAATAATGCAAAAAATTAAAATAATACTATGCTATTTTGAGGTTAAAAATGGCAGAATGGCAGATAAAAGGAGAGTTTTTTTTCAGTAATAACACGAAAATAACAATGTGGAAATTGGATTTGGAGCATTGTGCATATTACACAGTCATGCAAATTACACAAGCATTACACAGTCATGTAAATTACACAAGCATTACACAGTCATGCAAATTATACAAGCATTACACAGGCATGCAAATTACACAAGCATTACACAGTCATGTAAATTACACAAGCATTACACAGTCATGCAAATTACACAAGCATTATACAGTCATGTAAATTACACAAGCATTACACAGTCATGTAAATTACACAAGCATCACACAGTCATGTAAATTACACAAGCATTACACAGTCATGTAAATTATACAAGCATTACACAGTCATGTAAATTACACAAGCATTACACAGTCATGTAAACTATACAAGCATTACACAGTCATGTAAATTACACAAGCATTACACAGTCATGTAAATTACACAAGCATTACACAGTCATGTAAATTACACAAGCATTACACAGTCAAGTTAAATTATAACAAGCATTACACAGTCATGTAAATTAACACAAGCATTACACAGTCATGCAAATTTAAAACACAAGCATTATACAGTCAGCAAATTACACAAGCATTACACAGTCATGTAAATTACACAAGCATTACACAGTCATGTAAATTACACAAGCATTACACAGTCATGTAAATTACACAAGCATCACACAGTCATGTAAATTACACAAGCATTACACAGTCATGTAAATTACACAAGCATTACACAGTCATGTAAATTACACAAGCATTACACAGTCATGTAAATTACACAAGCATTACACAGGCATGCAAATTACACAAGCATTATACAGTCATGCAAATTACACAACCATTATACAGTCATGTAAATTACACAAGCATTACACAGTCATGTAAATTACACAAGCATTACACAGTCATGTAAATTACACAAGCATTACACAGTCATGTAAATTACACAAGCATTATACAGTCATGCAAATTACACAAGCATTATACAGTCATGCAAATTACACAAGCATTATACAGTCATGCAAATTACACAAGCATTATACAGTCATGTAAATTACACAAGCATTACACAGTCATGTAAATTACACAAGCATTATACAGTCATGCAAATTACACAAGCATTACACAGTCATGTAAATTACACAAGCATTATACAGTCATGCAAATTACACAAGCATTATACAGTCATGTAAATTACACAAGCATTACACAGTCATGTAAATTACACAAGCATTACACAGTCATGTAAATTATACAAGCATTACACAGTCATGTAAATTACACAAGCATTACACAGTCATGTAAATTATACAAGCATTACACAGTCATGTAAATTACACAAGCATTAACAGTCATGTCAAATTACACAAGCATTACACAGTCATGTAAATTACACAAGCATTACACAGTCATGTAAATTACACAAGCATCACACAGTCATGTAAATTATACAGGCATTATACAGTCATTCAAATTACACAAGCATTACACAGTCATGTAAATTACACAAGCATCACACAGTCATGTAAATTACACAAGCATCAACACAGTCATTAAATTATACAGGCATTATACAGTCATGCAAATTACACAAGCATTACACAGTCATGTAAATATAACACAGCATCAACGCAAAGTCATGTAAATTACACAAGCATTATCACAGTCATGTAAATTACACAAGCATCACACAGTCATGAAATTATACAGGCAGTATACAGTCATGCAAATTATAACAAGCATTACACAGTCATGAAATTACACAAGCATTACACAGTCATGTAAATTACACAAGCATCACACAGTCATGTAAATTATACAGGCATTATACAGTCATGCAAATTACACAAGCATTACACAGTCATGTAAATTACACAAGCATCACACAGTCATGTAAATTACACAAGCATTACACAGTCATGTAAATTACACAAGTATTATACAGTCATGTAAATTACACAAGTATTATACAGTCATGTAAATTACACAAGCATTATACAGTCATGCAAATTACACAAGTATTATACAGTCATGCAAATTACACAAGTATTATACAGTCATGCAAATTATACAAGCATTACACAGTCATGTAAATTACACAAGCATTACTCAGTCATGTAAATTAACAAGCATTACACAGTCATGTCAAATTACACAAGCATTAACAGCATGTAAATTACACAAGCATTACACAGTCATGTAAATTACACAAGCATTACACAGTCATGTAAATTACACAAGCATTACACAGTCATGTAAATTACACAAGCATTACACAGTCATGAAATTACACAAGCATTACACAGCATGTAAAATTAACAAGCATTACACAGTCATGTAAATTACACAAGCATTATACAGTCATGTAAATTACACAAGCATTACACAGTCATGTAAATTACACAAGCATTACACAGTCATGTAAATTACACAAGCATTACACAGTCATGTAAATTACACAAGCATTACACAGTCATGCAAATTACACAACATTAACAAGTCATGTAAATTACACAAGCATTATACAGTCATGTAAATTACACAAGCATTACACAGTCATGTAAATTACACAAGCATTACACAGTCATGTAAATTACACAAGCATTATACAGTCATGTAAATTACACAAGCATTACACAGTCATGTAAATTACACAAGCATTACACAGTCATGTAAATTACACAAGCATTATACAGTCATGCAAATTACACAAGCATTACACAGTCATGTAAATTACACAAGCATTACACAGTCATGTAAATTACACAAGCATTACACAGTCATGTAAATTACACAAGCATTATACAGTCATGTAAATTACACAAGCATTATACAGTCATGCAAATTACACAAGCATTACACAAACATTGAAACTTTAAAGTCGATCGAATCAAGTGTTGTTGAGTAATACATTATTTTATAAACCGACGAAATTGGCCGAGAAAATTTCGAGTAAAATCGACAAGTTCCGTCGTTAAATTACACAAATCATCACAGTTCCTCGTTAAACTTAAATCGTCAAGTTTCGTCGTGTAAATTAAATCGCAAGTTCGTCGTTAAACTTAAATCGCAGTTCCATCAGCAAACTTAAATCAGTCACAGTTCCTCGTTAAACTTAAATCATCAAAGTTCCTCGTAAATTAAATCGTCAAGTTCACGTAAACTTAAATCGTCAAGTTCCGTTATACGTAAATCATCAAGTTCTCGTTAACTTAAATCGTCAAGTTTCCTCGTTAAAGACTAAAATCGCAGATTCCTCGTTAAACTTAAATCATCAAGTTCCTTTTTAAATTTAAATCGTCAAGTTCCTCGATAAACTTTAAATCGTCAGTTTCCTGTTAAATTTAAAAACCCCCAAATAAAAATCAAAAATTTTTGTTTTTTTTGTTACTTTTCATCTGAGTTTTTAAAATCCTTTTTTTAAATTAAAAATTTTTTTTATTAATTAGGATTTTTTTTAAAAACCTTAATTGTTTAAAAAGGGCTAAAAATACTTTTCAAAATTTAAGAAGTATAAAACCGCAGTTTCCCACTAGAATACCACTAGTATACCACTAGTATACCACATATCCCACTAGTATACCCTAGTTACCACTAGAATACCATATATACCCATATATCACTATATACCAAGTAACCACCCCAGTATACCACTAGTATCCCACATATCCCACTAGAAAATCACTAGTTCCCCACTATATAAAACTTATACCACAGTATACCACTAGAAAACCCACAGATACCACTAGTATATCACTATATACCACTATATACCACTATATACCATAGTATCCCACTATTATACCACTAGTATACCACTTTATACCCTATATACCACATAACCATAGTTTCCACTAGAAAACCATAGTATACCACTATATTCCTATATACATAGTAACCCAGTAAAACCACTATATACCACTATATACCACTGTATACCACTAGTATATCACTAGTATACCACTAGTATCCCATTTAAAATTCCCTAGAAAACCACTAGTATACCACTAGTATATCATAGATACCCTAGATCCCACTAGTAAAACCATATAACCACTAGTATACCGCAAAAAACCACTATTACCACAGTATACCATTTAAATACCACTTTTTCCCTAGAAACCCAAAGTTTACCACTACATCCACTTATACCACTTATACCCTAGTATCCCTAGAAAACCACTATTTAAACCACTAGTATTCACGTAACCCTAGTAACCACTAAAAATACCAAGCATACCACTAATACCACTAGAACCATAGTATCCCACTAGTATACCACTAGTATACCACAGTAAAACATTTAATCCACTAATATACCACTAGTATCCCGCTTTTTAACCACTAGCATCCCACCATACCCATAACCCTATTTAAACCGCTAGTAACCACAGTATACCATATAACCGTAGTATCCCCCCTTAGAAACCCACAGCATCCCACTAGATACCACTAGTATACCGCTATTTAAACCACTAGATACCATAGCTACCACAGCATCCCACAGATACCACTATTTTCCGCTATAACCAATATACCGCTAGTATACCAAGTATACCACAGTATACCATGCATACCACTGTATACCACAATTTAAACCCCTAGTATACCGCTATTTACCACATATACCACGCATCCCCCTTTTAAACCACTAGTATCCCCCTATTTTCCCGTAGAACACTAGTAACCACTAGCATCCACTAGTATCCACTAGTATACCACTAGAAAACCCGTAGTATACCAGTAGTATCCCGCTATTTAAACCGCTAGTATCCCCGCTAGTAACACTAGTATACCAAAGGTAACCGCTATATCCCACTAGAACCACATTTAAACCGAGAAAACCCGCTAGTAAACCTATATACCACTAGTAACCATTTATACCACAGTAACCACATATACCCGCATTTACCCTAGTATACCACTAGTATACCGCTAAAATCCACTATTATACCCTAGATACCACTGTAACCGCTATATCCATATATACCGCTATATCCACTAGCAAAACCATAATACCATATAAAAACCGCTAGATACCACATAACCACAGATCCCGCTAGTATACCAATTAACCATAGGTACCACTGAAACCCGCTATAACCCCCAAATCCCAATGTATACCATATATACACGTATACCGCACATACCACTAGTATAACCGCTAGTATCCACTAAAACCACGTTATACCGCTAATAACCATAGTATACCACAAGAACCACTAATACCACATATACCACTAGCTACCACATATACCGCTAGTAAACCACAGTATACCACAGCATCCCACTAGTATCCCACTAGTTACCACTAGATACCACAGTAACCACATATACCATAGTTTTCCGTAGAAACCCACTAGATCCACAGCATCCCACTAGTAAACCACTGTATACCCTATATCCACTAAACCGCAAGTATCCCACTAGATAACATATACCACTATTTTAACCACTATTACCCAAATATACCACATTATACCCTATAACCCGCAGAAAAACCACTGGTAACCACTATATACCACTTATACCACTAGTTTACTGCTATTTAACCACTAGTAACCGCTAGTAACCAAGTATACCACTAGAAAAACCACTAGTATCGCTAGAAACCCACTATATACCACTAGTATACCGCTAGTATACCACTAGTATACCACTAGTATCCCACTTATACCACTAGCATCCCACTAGTATACACTAGTTACCATAGTATTCCACTAGTATACCACTATATCCGCTGTAACCATAGTAACCATAATACCACAGATACCACTAGTATACCCTAGCATACCACTAGTATACCACTGCATACCACTAGAATACCGCTATATACCACAGATACCACAGTATAAAAACTATATACCACTAGTATACCGCTAGTATCCCCAAATGTATACCACTAGCATCCATAGAAATACCACTACAACCATTATACCACTATAACCACTAGCAAAACCACGAGAAACCCCGCTAGTATCCACTATATACCACTAGCTCCCACTATATCCCACTATATACCACTAGCATACCACTAGTATACCCGCTTTATACCACAGTATACCACTACATACCGCTAGTATACCATAAAACCACACATACCACTAAAACACTGTATACCATAGCTACCACTAGTAACCACTTTATACCACTGCATACCACTAGAAACCCATATATACCATACTTGAGTATACCATATTATACCTATATACCGCTATTTACCGCAGTATCCCCAATATACCACTAGTATACACTAGTATACCACTGTTACCTCAAGTATCCCCGCTAGAATACACTAGAAACCACAGTAACCCCTATTAACCTATAACCACTAGTATACCACTTATACCACTAGTATACCACGAAACCCGCTAGTAACCACTAGTTACCACTAGTATACCACAAGTAACCACAGTATACCACTAGTATACCACTATTATACCGATACACCACTAGTATCCACTAGTATCCCACCGTTACCACATTATACCATGTATACCGCATTTCCCCACTGTATACCCAATACCGCAGTATACCCTTTTTCCGCTATTTTAAACCACTATATACCACTATATACCATTGTATACCGCTAGTATCCACTAGTAACCACTATATACCACGATACCAAATAGTATCCCCAAATATACCACTAGTTACCAATTTAAACCGCAGTTACCACTAGTTCCACTATTATCCACTATAAAACCGCTAGTAACCACTAGAAACCAAGTATCCACTAGTATACCACTATATACCACTAGTATCCGCTAGTATCCCACATATGCCCTATTAACCACTAGTATCCCGCTAGTATACCACTAGATACCCACTATATACCATATATGCTGCTAATACCACTAATACCGCTAGTAACCCAGTATACCACAGTAACACTAGTATACCGCTAGAAAAAAAACCTAGTATCCCACAGTTTTACCGCTAGTTCACAGTTCCCACTAAACCACGCAACCATTTATATCACTAGTATACCACTAGATACCACTAGTATACCACTAACCCCGCTAGTTACCACATTTCCCACTCATACCATAGTTACCCCTTATACCACAGCAAACCACTGTAACCACTAGCATACACTATAACCCGCAGAAACCATAGTATCCCATTATACCACTATAACCACTATTTAAAAACCGCTAGATCCCACTAGTATACCACAGCATACCACTAGTATACCACTAGCATCCCACATATACCACTAGTATCCACTTCAACCACTGATACCGCTATATACCATAGTATACCACAGCTTCCCCAAGAAACCCAATATACCACTCTACCACAGTTACCGCTAGTATACCATAGTTACCACTAGCTACCGCTAGTAACCCTAGTATACCCTAGCAACCACTAATACCACTAGTATACCATAGCAACCACAGTATACCACTAGTATACCACTGCTACCACAGTATACCACTATTTTCCACTAGCAACCATAGTTTTCCACTAGTATACCACACAACCATAGTATACCACTAGTATACCACTAAAACCCACTGTACCACTATTATACCACTACAACCACTAGTATCCCTATGTACCACTAAAACCACAGTATACCACTAATACCACTAGCAACCATAGTATCCCCACTAGTATACCACTGCAACCCTAGTAACCTTTATCCCACTATATACTACTACATCCCCTTTGTAACCCTAGATACCATACAAACCTACATACCACTAGTATACCACTATATCCCACCAACCATAGTATACCACTAATACCACTTTATACCACTAGTATACCACTAGCAACCACTAGTATACCACTAGTATACCACTTGTAACCACTGCATACACTAGTTCCCACTATAATCACAGTTACCACTAGTATCCCCATTTTATTTTAAACCATAGCATCCATAGTATACCCAGTATACCTTAGATATCCTAGTTGTACCAAGAATACTAGTATCCCAAATAGTATTAGTATCCCACTATATACCACAGATACCACTATATACCTTTTGTATCCCCACTATAAAACCACTATTTCCCACTAGTTTTACCACTAGTATACCACTGTTATGGGATTGTCCCACTGTATACCACTGAACAACTAGTATACTACTAATAACCATAGTATACTCTATATACCACTATATACCACTAGTATACCACTAGTAACTACTAATATACCACTAATATACCACTAAATACCACTGTATACAACTAGTATACTACAAATATACCCTAGTATACCACGTTTTCCACTAATATACCCTAGTATACTACTATATACCACTAGAAACCCATTATACCAAACTAGTATCCACAATTTACCACTAGTTACCACAATATACCACTAGAATACCACAGTATACCACTATATACCACTAGTATACCACTAGAATACAACTAGTATATACTAATTACACTTTTTCCCACTTTATACAACTAGTTACTTCTAATATCCCACTAGTATACCACAGATACCATATATACCCTGTATACCACAGTAAAAACCACTAGTAACAACTAATCTACTAATTACCCTAATATACCACTATATACCCTAAGGACCATAAAAACCCTGTATACCACTAGTATCCCACTATATACCACTAGTTACAACAGTTACTACTAATTTCCCCACTAGATCCCAAATATATACAACTATATACACTAATATACCACTATATCCAAGTATCCATAGATCCATAATACCACTTACAATAGCATAAACAGTAGAAAAAACAATTTACTTAATAAAACTGGTTACTAAAATTTTTAACTTAAAAGTGATTGACAGTTGAATTTATTAAAATCCCCCAAATATTAAAATTTTAAAACCCCGATCAAAAAGTCTTCTCGAGTAACTGATCTGATTCCAACGATTTTTAGCTTTTTAATTCTTTTCAATAAAATTTCATATTTGCAGCTATTTTGACTAAACTTATTAAATAATGCATTTTCAGTAATATTTGAACCAATCAGAAGAAACATTCGAAAGTTACAAAATAAAAGAAATGAATATCCATGTTTATTCAATTAAATTGGCAGACTGGAAGTTTTTGCCATCCAATGGCAGTTTAAGCCTTGTCTCCAGGATACAATGTTGTTGTTTTGTTTATTAACACATCCGGTGGTTCCCACTCCATCACTGTCTTGTTATAGGTGTGTCTTCACTACACTTAAAAAACTGCAACATAACTCCACCCCTCCTTCAGAGTGCCGGCACTGTGCTTCCCATCTCCAGGACTCAAGTCCGGCTATATGGTTTCCCTGTATTCTTTCATATATGTTACTTTGCTCACACTCCAACAGCACGTCCAGTCATGAAAACCGTTTGTCTCCGCTCGCTCCTATCTAACATTCTCACGCGTGCTTGCTCGAAGTCCAAGCCCCTCACACACAAAACCTCCTTTATCCCCTCCTTCCAACCTTTCCTAACACGACCCCTACTCGTACCCCGTCTTCCTTCCACTAAAGATTTATATGCCCTCCAAGTCATTCAATTGTGTTCCATCCTCTCTAAATGTCCAAACCATCTCAACAACCCCTACTCTGCCCTCTGGATAATACTTTTAGAAACTCCGCACCTACTAATCTCCAAGTTATGGATTCTTTGCATTATATTCACACAGCACATTGCCCTTACGCACGGCCTCTCCTCTCCCTCCAGCCTTCTGTTTGTCCCAACATTTACACCCATACTTTACACCCATATAAGAGCGGTGGTACCACTCTACTCTCATACATTCCCTTCTTTATAGATGAAAATTAGACACATATGCAACAACTGGGTGTCATTAATGTAGACGTTTCGCCATCCAGTGGTTTTATCAATACAAATTCTAGGACATAATTTGAAGACAGTAGAACTATACGCAAAAGATGAGGTAATCAGTCCCTCAACCTTGGAGGTGTGAAGAGCACCGTAGTTGTGAAGAATCCTGTCGGTATTGTATTGCGAGGCAGGTCCAACTCACACCCACCCACGCCCACTCATGTATTTATCTAACCTATTTTTTAAAACTACACAAGGTTTTCGCTTCGATGACGCTACTTGGGAGTTCTTTCCACTCATCCACAACTCTGTTACGAAACAAGTGCTTTTCTATATCTTTTCTGAATCAATTTTTTTCTAACTTGAAACCATTGCCTCAAGTCCTGTCTTGGTTAGTTATTTTCGGATTTCTGATGCATGGGATCATCTTTGTCATCCTCCTTCATACGTTCTCCAGTGCATTTATACAATTTCTGTAATACAGTGTCCAGAACTGTGCAGCATAATCTAAATGAGGCCTAACCAACGATGTATACAGTTGACGAATAACCTGCAAACTCCTGTTATACTTTTTGGTATGAAGCCAAGAATTCTATTCGATTTATTCGAATACTTATGCACTGTTTGCCCAACTTTAGATTTATACTAACCAGAACTCCCAAATCTTTTTTGCACTCAGATATATTAAGATCTACATTTTTTAGTTTATGTGTATAATGGTTATTTTCCTTTCCAACTCTTTGAACTTTGCATTTGTCTGTTAAACTGCATCTGTTACTTCACCGACCACTGCAGCAGTCTGTTCAGATCTTCCTGGAGCACTCTAGTGTCCTCGTCAAAATCATTTCAACGGCCTACTTGCAAGTCATCGGCAAACTTGCTATGTTGCTATTTATACCCTCATCAATATCGTTCATGTAAATTGTGAACAACAAGGGGCCCAACACTGACCTCCATGGAACACCGCTTGTGCTTGTGATGCTTCTCCATTCCTAATTCTCCCCATTTATGCAAATTCTCTGTTGCCTATCTCTCAGCCACGCTTCTGTCCAGGAAAAAAAAAAGTTCTCCTCCTATTCCATATACCTAAACTTTTCTGAGAAGCCTCGATTTGGAATTCTATCAAGAGCTATACTTAAGTCCATATACACAATATCGTATTCATTACCATGATCTACCTCCTCAAATACCTTAGTGAAAAAGTACAGTGGAACCTCTGGTCACGAACGCTTCCGAACACGAACATATCAGTTCACGACCAAAATATTAGCCAATTTTTTGCATCTGGTCACGAACACATAATTGGGTGACGAACAAACACAGCCGCGCCAATTTTCACATTCCTTAAAAAACTGCAACATAACTCCACCCAATTTTCCCCACCGTGATATTTCGGATTAGCAATGTTTTATAAGCAGGTAGTGCTGAAACAGCTTTTAGCAATGCCAATACCCGGCTAGGGCTTGCCATATATGATTTTTGGTAAATATTTTTTTCTCAGTTGTTTGTTGGGCTATCTTATTGAAACTTGGGGAATGTATGATGGAAATGAAAGAATTTTTTTATTTTTATTAACACATTGGCCGATTCCCACCAAGGCAGGGTGGCCCACCAAGGCAGGGTGGCCCACCAAGGCAGGGTGGCCCACCAAGGCAGGGTGGCCCACCAAGGCAGGGTGGCCCGACAAAAATAAAAACTTTCATCATTCACTCCATCACTGTCTTGCCAGAAGGGTGCTTTACACTACAGTTATAAAACTGCAACATTAACACCTCTCCTTCAGAGTGTAGACACTGTACTTCCCATCTCCAGGACTCAAGTCCGGCCTGCCGGTTTTCCTGAACCCCTTCATAAATGTTACTTTGCTCACACTCCAACAGCACATCAAGTATTAAATGAAAGAAATCGGACGATAAATAACGGAGTTCACTGGTCAGCCATTAGATGCCCTTAAAACTCTTAGGACTCGTGCAATGTTAGTTTTCTCTGCTGTTCAAGGTTTTTCTGTGTTATAGTTTACTGTCACCCTGGGCTTTTTATGGTATAATTATCTATTTTTGTGCTTAAAAAATCATAAAAAATAATATTTACATGCAGTTCGTAGGGGTCTGGAACTGATTAATCGTATTTACCTACAATCCAATGGAGAAATTAGGTTCGGATCACGACAAAATCGGGTTGCGACCAGAGTTTTGGAACTAATTATGGACGTGACCAGAGGTTCCATTCTAAGTAAATTCATAAGGCATGAACGCCCTTTGTAAAACCCGTACTGAGATTCATTAATCAATTTAGGTGGCTTTGAACAGCCTCGGCAATTGTAGATTCCATCAATTTTCCCACTATAGAAGTTAGGTTTATTGGTCTATAGTTTTAAGTCAGGACTTGTCTATTGATTTGTAGATAGATAATACATTTGTTATTTTCCACTTATCTGGCATTTTGCCAGTTTGTAGAGACATGTTGAAAAGACTAGCCAAAGCTTTACTAAGTTCCTCCTTATGTTCTTTTAAAACCCTTGCCAACAATTAATCAGAACCTGGGGATTTGTTAGGCTTTAATTTACTTATTTGTTTGAGAACCACATCACTAGCGTCCTGTTCTGTATAATTTATTATTTCTGGAATCTTACTAGTATCTTCCTGCGTAGAAAGTGGGAGAATATAAAAATATAAAAATCTATACGTTTCTTTATCATTTTCGGTGAGCTGACTTAAGTAACTTTTGAGAAAACTTATCTTGTCCCTAATCTTACTTCTATATACCTTAAAGAAAATTTTTGGGTTAATCTTCGAATCCCTTGCGACTTTAACATCATAATTTTTTTGCTTTTCTTTTGTTTTTATTTTTCCCTTTAACTGAATATACTTATTTCCTAACTGCCCTTCTCCTTTTTATATTAGCCTGAAAATGCCTCTCTCTTTTGACCAATGAGATGTTTTAATCTATAGTTTATACATTTAGGATCATTTTTTATTTTATCTAATTTCCTTATTTGGAACATAAGTAGTCTGAGCAGCTATAACTATGTTTTGAAAAATGTCATATGGGTAACCGTCACCACCTACCTGACCCATAGTCAGGTCATTCCAGTTTCACCCATCCGAGTAATTTCTCAGTCCTAGGAAATCAGCCAAGCGCAAGTCAGGGACAGAGACTTGATTATAGCAATTCGGGTAATTCCATCATATATCGATAACTCAGTGATTTGTCATCGCTTTCCCCAACCTCATCATTATTAATTAGTGATTCCTTGTTGGCAAGATCCAAATCAAGCAGGTTATTTCCTCTAGTCGCTTCCGTCACAAACTGTTTTAAAAAGTAATCCTGAATCGTATCAGGAAAGTCTTCGGACTCAAGATTTCATGTAAAACTGCTCCATTTAATTTGTCTAAAGTTAAAATCTCCCATTAACATAACAATTTCGTAGCTAGATGCCTTGTGAATTTCGTCAAATAGAAGTTTACAGAACTCCCTATCAAGATGGGCCTGTAAATCACCCCCAACGAACATGAACACCTTGTTAACCAAAGATCTCAACCCACGTCTCTGCAACCGCACTATCAAATGCAACTTCACACGACGACAAATCCAAGATTTTATGAAACACTTGATTAAAAACTTCGATAACTATGCACATCTCATGTACCTACCAAGTGTTTAAAAATGTCAAGAAATCGTTATTCTAGCGATCCTCATCGTAACTCTCAATTGCCCAGCTGCTGAGTTAATCCTTGACTCTCTACAACTGAAGAAACTTCTCCACGGCGCTGTTCTTCACCTATACTGACTGCCTAGATGTTTCCTATTCTGAGTTACTTTTTTACTCTCGTATCATTTTAAGCGACCTAGGTCCCAGGAACGAAACATATTCAATAAAGCTTTCCTAAGTGCATGCATTGATATCCTTTCATCCATATTGTCAGTAACGTTACACCTACTTCCAGATACCCAAGAGTTGGCGAGCATGGCTAACTGTAAGCCTGAGTTGAAGACTGTTGCACTGGACCTGCCCGCGGAGGCCAATACTATGTTCTTCCCCACATGTGTCAGACTGGAGCAGTGTGGTGGCTGCTGCTATGGTCCTCTCCTGACCTGTATTCCCAGTGTCACCAAGGTCGTCAAGTTGAAGGTGAGTCACACACACACACACACACCTAGCAATGGGCTAGTAACCCCTTCTCCTGTAGACATTTACTAAAAATGAGAAGAAGAAAAACTTTATAAAACTGGGATGCTTGAATGTGCGTGGATGTAGTGCGGATGACAAGAAACAGATGATTGCTGATGTTATGAATGAAAAGAAGTTGGATGTCCTGGCCCTAAGCGAAACAAAGCTGAAGGGGGTAGGGGAGTTTCAGTGGGGGGAAATAAATGGAATTAAATCTGGAGTATCTGAGAGAGTTAGAGCAAAGGAAGGGGTAGCAGTAATATTGAAGGATCAGTTATGGAAGGAGAAAAGAGAATATGAATGTGTAAATTCAAGAATTATGTAGATTAAACTAAAGGTTGGATGCAAAAAGTGGGTCATAATAAGCGTGTATGCACCTGGAGGAGAGAGGAATGTAGAGGAGAGAGAGAGAGATTTTGGGAGATGTTAAGTGAATGTATAGGAGCCTTTGAACCAAGTGAGAGAGTAATTGTGGTAGGGGATCTGAATGCCAAAGTAGGAGAAACTTTTAGAGAGGGTGTGGTAGGTAAGTTTGGGGTGCCAGATGTAAATGATAATGGGAGCCCTTTGATTGAACTTTGTATAGAAAGGGGTTTAGTTATAGGTAATACATATTTTAAGAAAAAGAGGATAAGTATACAAGATATGATGTAGGGCGAAATGACAGTAGTTTGTATTGGTAGATAAAAGACTGTTGAGTAGACTTCAGGATGTACATGTTTATAGAGGGGCCACAGATATATCAGATCACTTTCTAGTTGTAGCTACACTGAGAGTAAAAGGTAGATGGGATACAAGGAGAATAGAAGCATCAGGGAAGAGAGAGGTGAAGGTTTATAAACTAAAAGAGGAGGCAGTTAGGGTAAGATATAAACACCTATTGGAGGATAGATGGGCTAATGAGAGCATAGGCAATGGAGTCGAAGAGGTATGGGGTAGGTTTAAAAATGTAGTGTTAGAGTGTTCAGCAGAAGTTTGTGGTTACAGGAAAGTGGGTGCGGGAGGGAAGAGGAGCGATTGGTGGAATGATGATGTAAAGAGAGTAGTAAGGGAGAAAAAAGTTAGCATATGAGAAGTTTTTACAAAGTAGAAGTGATGCAAGGAGGGAAGAGTATATGGAGAAAAAGAGAGAGGTTAAGAGAGTGTTGAAGCAATGTAAAAAGAGAGCAAATGAGAGTGGGTGAGATGTTATCAACAAATTTTGTTGAAAATAAGAAAAAGTTTTGGAGTGAGATTAACAAGTTAAGGAAGCCTAGAGAACAAATGGATTTGTCAGTTAAAAATAGGAGAGGAGAGTTATTAAATGGAGAGTTAGAGGTATTGGGAAGATGGAGGGAATATTCTGAGGAATTATTAAATGTTGATGAAGATAGGGAAGCTGTGATTTCGTGTATAGGGCAAGGAGGAATAACATCTTGTAGGAGTGAGGAAGAGCCAGTTGTGAGTGTGGGGGAAGTTCGTGAGGCAGTAGGTAAAATGAAAGGGGGTAAGGCAGCCGGGATTGATGGGATAAAGATAGAAATGTTAAAAGCAGGTGGGGATATAGTTTTTGGAGTGGTTGGTGCAATTATTTAATAAATGTATGGAAAGGGGTAAGGTACCTAGGGATTGGCAGAGAGCATGCATGTTCCTTTATATAAAGGCAAAGGGGACAAAAGAGAGTGCAAAAATTATAGGGGGATAATCTGTTGAGTATACCTTGTAAAATGTATGTAGAGTTATTATGAAAGAATTAAGAATAAGACGGAGAATGGGAATAGCAGATGAACAAGGAGGCTTTAGGAAAGGTAGGGGGTGTGTGGACCAGGTGTTTACAGTGAAACATATAAGTGAACAGTATTTGATAAGGCTAAAGAGGTCTTTGTGGCTTTATGGATTTGGAAAAGGCGTATGACAGGGTGGATAGGGGCAATTTGGCAGATGTTGAGGTGTATGGTGCAGGAGGTAGGTTACTAAAAAGCAGTTTTTACGAGGATAGTGAGGCTCAAGTTAGAGTATGTGGGAAAGAGGGAAATTATTTCCCAGTAAAAGTAGGCCTTAGACAAGGATGTAATGATGTCACCGTGGTTGTTAATATATTTATAGATGGGGTTTTTAAGAGAAGTAATGCGAGGGTCTTGGCAAGAGGCGTGGAGTTAAAAGATAAAGAATCACACATAAAGTGGGAGTTGTCACAGTGCTCTTTGCTGATGACACTGTGCTCTTGGGAGATTCTGAAGAGAAGTTGCAGAGTTTGGGGTAATGAATTTGGTAGGGTGTGCAAAAGAAGAAAATTAAAAGTGAATACAGGAAAGAGTAAGGTAATGAGGATAACAAAAAGATTAGGTGATGAAAGATTGAATATCAGATTTGGAGGGAGAGAGTATGGAGGAGTGAAAGTATTCAGATATTTGGGAGTGGAGTGTCAGCGGATGGGTCTATGAAAGATGAGGTGAATCATAGAATTGATGAGGGGAAAAGGGTGAGTGGTGCACTTAGGAGTCTGTGGGGGCAAAGAACTTTGTCCTTGGAGGCAAAGAGGGGGAATGTACGAGAGTATAGTTTTACCAACGCTCTATATGGGTGTGAAGCATGGTGATGAATGTTGCAGCAAGGAGAAGGCTGGAGGCAGTGGAGATGTCATGTCTGAGGGCAATGTGTGGTGTGAATATAATGCAGAGAATTCGTAGTTTGGAAGTTAGGAGGAGGTGCGGGATTACCAAAACTGTTGTCCAGAGGGCTGAGGAAGGGTTGTTGAGGTGGTTCGGACATGTAAGAGAATGGAGCGAAACAGAGTGACTTCAATAGTGTATCAGTCTGTAGTGAAAGGAAGGCGGGGTAGGGGTCGGCCTAGGAAAGGTTGTAGGGAGGGGGTAAAGGAGGTTTTGTGTGCGAGGGGCTTGGACTTCAGCAGGCATGCGTGAGCGTGTTTGATAGGAGTGAATGGAGACAAATGGTTTTTAATACTTGACGTGCTGTTGGAGTGTGAGCAAAGTAACATTTATGAAGGGGTTCAGGGAAACCGGCAGGCCGGACTTGAGTCCTGGAGATGGGAAGTACAGTGCCTGCACTCTGAAGGAGGGGTGTTAATGTTGCAGTTTAAAAACTGTAGTGTAAAGCACCCTTCTGGCAAGACAGTGATGGAGTGAATGATGGTGAAAGTTTTTCTTTTTCGGGCCACCCTGCCTTGGTGGGAATCGGCCAGTGTGATAATAAATAAATAAATATAATTAAACATTTCTTTTCGGTGCATCACTTTGTGCACTTAAAAAGTAGGATGGAGGAATTAGGCCTATTGCAGTAGGCAACACTTTTCGCCACCTCGTTTCCAAAGCTGCTGTCCGAAGTATTCGTGCACAGGCAGCCATGATGCTTCAACAAAACCAACTTGGCTTTGGGGTCTCTCAAGGAAGTGAAGCAGCGGTTCATACAACAAGGGCGTATATCAACAACGTGCCAGAGGACAATGAAGTGGTAAAATTATATTTCAAGAATGCATTTAATCTCGTGAAAAGAGACGTGGTATTAGCAGCGACACAAAAACATTTCCATGGTCTCTTCCCTTTTGTTTCAGCTGGATATAGCAAGGAATCAATGCTCCTCTTTGGAGAGCATGAAATGACATCATCAAAGGATGTCCAGCAAGGGGATCCTCTTGCACCACTTCTCTTCTGTAGAGCAGTTAGGGAAATCACAGTCAGACTGACAGTGAGCTAAACTTCTAGCAGGTACAAAGGAGTCCCTCCTAGATGATCTTACACAAGTGATGACACGGGGACAGGAAATGGGTCTTATTCTGAATCCATCCAAATATGAAATCATCTCAGTCAGTCAACAAGTGATAAATGCAGTGAGATCTACACTACCAGGAGCATCAATCATTGCTCCACAAATAGCGTCGTGCTTTGAGCACCTCTGGGAAGCGATGCCATTGACATAATTCTCAGGAGGAAATTGGAAGAGTTGAAGAGAATGGAACAACGAATAGGCAATCTTGACACCCACGATGCCTTGTACCTTCTCACCAAGTGGTTGAATCTGCCCAGGTTGACATATTTCCTAAGATGTGCACCTTCATATGATAATTCTATACTGCACGTATATGACAGTATCCTGAGGCAGATTTTTACGAAAGAACTTAACCTTACTCTAGAAGACGGGCAGTGGAACCAAGCTACACTTCCAGTCAGACTAGGAGGCATTGGTGTCCGCAAGTCATCACAGATTGCGCTACCTGCTTTTCTGTCCTCATGCGTTACATCCAGAGGGCTTGTAGCAGCAATTCTCTCTGAACATCTTAGGGACAACATTGGAGTCCAGGACCAAAAGTTCATTGACAGAGCCATGAGCTGGGATAATCTAACGGGCTCTGAAGCCAGACCTGCTCCCCCCAACAACTACAAACAGTCGCATTGGGATGGCGCAGTAGTGGAGAAAATAGCCTCAACAGTGTTTCAGAGTGTATCAGGGAAGGATAGAGCCCGCCTCCTGGCAATGAGAGCTCCTCATGCATGGGACTTTCTGTTGGCTGTTCCCAACTCCAGCCTTGGCACACCCCTCGACCCATACACAATCCGCATTAATGTTGCTCTTCAACTTGCCGTCCTATTCTCGCCGAACACAGGTGTATTTGTGGCAGTGAAGCAGCAGATCGTTTCGGGTACCATGGTCTTGTGTGCCGTAAACCCAAGGGAAAGATTACAAGACATGAAGAGTTGACGTTGGTAGTGTTGACCCTTTATATGCTTTCCTTTGATGTTTCATTGTTATAGTTCCTTAATAATGTGACAAGTCACGACAGCACTTGGAATTTCACTATTCTTTCACATTGGTTGTTTTCCACACACACACACACACACACACACACAAATATATACATAATATATATATATATATATATATATATATATATATATATATATATATATATATATATATATATATATATATATATATATTAATATATATATATTATTGTAACCACGAACGAGGGGTTTTGATCAATAACAACACTGAACTACCCCAAAGGACTCGAACCCTTTGCGTTTTGGGCCCTTTCCTCATGATGGGCGAAAACCTTTACCCCTAACCACGGGGACCAAAACGTCCTTAAAAAGGTGGGGGAAATTCCAAAGGGGAAAACGGGATTGTCCTTGGGGGGGGATACAATATCCTTTTTCCCGGGGCGGGGGGGAAACTTGAAAGGGGAACGTTTTTGGGTCCATTTTGGATTGGGTTTTGCCCAGGGCATTTCCCCCAACCATGGGGCGGGCCCCAAAGCAGCGGGGGTTCGAGCCCTTTGGTTTAGTGCAGTTTTGGGTTATTATCAATCCACTCTTTTCGGGTTACAATAATAAAATATATAAAATAAAATATTATTATATATATATTATATATATAAAATATATAAAAAATTTATAAATATAAAAATAATGAAAATAAATCACAGAAAACCGGGTTTGTTTTCCCAAAATATCCCAAAACAACCATTTCGAAAGAATGGGAAAAATTTCCCCGGGGCGTTTTCGAGCCCCTACTCACATTAACAAGGAACAAAGGGAAAAGTGAAGCACCCAAGAAAGCTATAAAAGGGGGCCCGGCCAGACCTCCATATCAGATCCCAAAATTTGGTTAAAAACCACGTGACGCGGGGCGAGCCAATTGGCCGGGGTCCTTTGGGCCAAAACTCCCCCCCAAGCTTTTTAAATTTGCCCATTTTATTTTTAAAAAATTTCTACCCAAATTTTTATTTTTTTAAAGGGAAACCTAATTTATAAAAAACCCCCAAAGGAAAATATTCATATTATTGTCAAAATTTTTTTTAAATGAAAAAGATTAAAATTTAAAATTTCCTGTGGGACCATGGGCCCCTTCCCTTGGGATACTACTTTCTAAAACTTTTTAAAAAACAATTGGGATTTTTTAAAATCTTTTTAACATGAATAAAAAGAGCATTGGAAACCCCTTGCCCAAATTTTTAAATGCTATATTTATGTTTTTTTTAATCTTATTTTAGATTTTTACCAGTTTGCCCGGGAAAAATAAACTTTTACGAAAATTTTTAAAAAGGGAAAAACTTATGACACAACCCCATCTTTTTTTGGGGGGAAAAAATTTTTTTAAACAAAAGTTTTTTTACTGAAATCAATTTTTTTTGAATCACAATTTTAAATATTAAAAAGTCTTAAGAAGAAAGGGCATTAAAACCAAAAGTTTTTTTCATGGTAAGGGAAAAAAAAAACCAAATTTTTTAATTTTTTGTGAAAAAGGGCCCGGGGTTGCCCTTTTTTGGATTAAAAAAGTGTTCCTGCAACTTTAAAAAAGATTTATCTTTTTACATTTCGGGGGGTATTTTAAATCATTACCTTTTTCATAAATTTTGGATATTTCCTCATAAAGGGAACCCCCGGACTACAAATTCGAAAAGGGCTTCAAAAACATTGATGGGGGGAAAACAGACTTTTTTGACTCTATCTTGCGGCGAAAGAAAAATATTTGGAAATTTGGGAACCCGTTATTTTTTGGGGTTTTCTGTAAATTTTTTTAAAATTTTTGAATTCATTATTACCCTTAAAAATTTAAAAACATCTAAAAAAGGCAATGAGTTATTTTCTTAAAACTCAACAGTTTTTAAAAACCGTTGTGGGATCTGTTTAGTGAGGTGCTGGCCGACCCCTTATATAGCTTCCTTGGATGCTTCACTTTCATAGTTCCTTGATAATGTGAGTAGTCACGAAAGCGCTTGGAATTTCTCTATTCTTTCAGAGTGGTTGTTTTGCATATATATTATTATATATATATATATAATATATATATTATATATATATATTTTAAATATATATATATTTATATATATATATATATATATATAAATATATATTATATTGTGTGTGTGGGTGTGTGTGTGTGTGTCTGCTCTTGCGAAATTCCTTGCATTGTTAAAATCTCTAGTAAGGCTGATGCAGCAGGGGATGAGACGAAAAGCTGTAAGCCTTTTCACTGAAAGCTGGCTGCCTTGGATCAACGTGTAGCGCAAGCTGCACGCCAAGGTATTGTCCAGTGTGGTGAGAAGGTTACAGCACTGCGTACTTTTTCCAAGGTTCGTAGGTTCGAGTCTCCTTCAGACAGAGATCGTGTTTATATATATATTTATATTATATATATATATATATATATATTATATATATATTATATATTATTTCTGCTACCACCGGTACTATACAACTACTACCACCAGACTAAACTACTACACCAGTACTTTCTACTACTACCAGTACTATAAACTACTACACCAGTGCTATACAACTACTACCACCTATACAATCAATACTAACCACGTCAGTCCAAAAACAATTACCAAGTCATAACAATACTACCCAAAGTACTATCAAACATTACACACGTACTATACACACTACCAAAATAAATTACATTACAACCTACCCAATACTATTTCAACTACTACCACTAGTACTTCAACTACTACCAACAGTATATAACACTCTACCCCTACTCATAACAATACTAACAAACCATAATATACAACTACTTACCCACCAGTCTATACAACTCTTCCACCGTATTCTATAACAACTTTACTTCCCATAATATAACAAACCTACCAATTCTAACAACTACACCACCATACTATAAAAACTACACCACCAGTACTATTTCAACTACTACCACCCGTACTATACAAAATCTACCACCAGTACTATACAAAAACTACTACCCCCAGTACTATACAACTATTTCCAAACCCGTACTATACAACTCTACCACCAGTACTATTTCAACTTACTAAACCCCAGAAATACAAACTATACCACCAGTACTATACAACTACTACACCTTACTATAAACTACTACCACCAGTACTATACAACTATACCCCAGTACTTTACTAATACCACCAGTAATATACAACAAATACACCAGTACTTTCAACTAATACCACCAGTTACATATACAACTACTACCCCCAGTACTATACAACTCTACCCAGTACTATACAATACCCCACCAGACTTACAACTACACCACCTTTTAATACAACTAACCACCAGTACAATACAACACTACCACCTTTATATACAACCTACCACCAGACTATAAATACTACCACCAAGACATACAATATCCCACCATACTAACAACTACTCCCAACCAGTACTATAAAACACTCCCACCAAAATAAACATACCCCCTTCTAAAACTATACACCAGTATATACAATAAAACCCACCATATTTTAAACAACACTCCCCACCAGACTATACAACAAAAACCCCCATATATAACATACCCCCATACTATACAAATACCACCATACTATAAAACTAACCCCCATACTATACAAACAAAACCCCCAGTTATACAAAACTACACCAGTACTATACAATACTCCCCCTACTATAAAACTACTCCCACCATACTATACAATATACCCCCATATATAAACAAACCCACCATACATACAATACTCCCCCCCTTTTATACAATATACCCCCATACTATACAATCTCCACCATTACTAAACAACAACAAACACCAGACTATACAAACACACCATACTAATACACTCTAACCCACCAGTACTATACAATACTACCACCATATATACAATACTACCCATACTATACAACAACTACCCCCCAACATACAACTACAACCCCCAGTTATACAACACTACCACCGTACTATACAACTACACACCAACATACAAACAACTCCCCACCAGTACATTACAACACTACCCCGTACTTAAAACTACAAAAAACTATACAACTTTTTTCCCCACCATACATAAAACAAACTACCCCCAGTACTTACAACTACTACCACCATACTATAAATATCCCCATATTACACTAACCACCAGTATTAAAACTACTCCCAACCATACTAACAAATACACAAAATTCCCAATCAACCACCGAAAATTTACAATACTAACCAGTACTAACACTACCCCACCATTTTAAACAACTACTCCACCATAATATAAATACTACCCCCTATATAAACTACTACCACCAGTATATAAACTACTAACCATAATACAAATACCCCCATACATAAACTACACCACCTACTATAAATACTACCACCATACTAACAATACCCCACCATAATACAACTACTACCCCAGTACATACAATACTACAACCAGTATTACAACTAACCACCAGATATACAATACTACCACCATACTATACAAACTACCCAGTACATACAATACACCACCGTACTAAAAAACACTACCCATACTATACAACTACTACCACCAGTACTATACAACACTACCCCAACTATAAACACAACCAGTAATACAACTACTACCCCCAGTACTATCAAACTACCCCATACTATAAACACACCCCAGAAAAAAATACCACCTAACAAAACCCCCCCAATACATAAAATACTACCCCCAGTACTATACAACACTACCACCGTAATACAATATCCACCAGTACTATACAACTATACACCAGTACAAAATCAACCCAGTACAACAACTATACCACCAGTATATACAACTACTACCACCTACAAACAAATACCACCATATATACAACTACTACCACCAGTTATTTAAAAACCCCCCCTACTAACCAATATAATACAACAAAACAAACCATTTCTATACAACTATACACCAACTATACAATCTACACCAGACATACAATACTACCACCGTATATACAAAACTACCAAGTATAACAATACTCCACCAGTACTATCAACTACTACCCAGTACTATAAAAACTACCACCAGTACTTACAATATACCCCCAGTACTATACAACTAACCCCCCATAATACAACAATACCCCCAGTACTAACAAACAAAACCACCAGTACTAACAATAACCCCAGTACAAAAACAACCCCCCTTTAAACAATATCCCCCAAAATACAACTACTACCACCAGTATTTTAAACAATATACCACCGTACTACAATACTACCCCGTACTATACAACTACTACACCAGTATATACAACTAACCCCCAAACTATACACTCTACCCCCAGTACATAACACTACTACCCCCAGTATAACAACTCAAACACCAACATACAACTATACCACCAACCAAATACTTATACAAACTCCCACCAGTACTATACAAATCTATCACCAGTACTATAAACCCCTACCACCTACTATACAACTACTACCCAGTACAAAATTTACCCCAACTTACTACCCCCCGTATATACAACTACTAACCTACTATAAAACTACTAACCATATTTAACAACTACTACCACCATATATAAAACTTTTCACCAGTACTTATACAACTACTACACCAGTACAAAAAAACAATACTACCACCGTACTATCAATACTACACCATTACTATAAACAACTAACTCCCAAAAACCATACTATCAACAAACTTCCCCACCAAATTACAACTACTATACCATACAAAAATACCCCCCTTTAAACCACAAAATTTACTAACAATACTATCCCCAGTATATAAAACTACACCACAATACATACAACTACACACCAGATAACAACTACTACCCCATACTAACAAAAACTACCACCAGTACTTACAACACTCCCACCTACTATACCACACTACTAAAAAAAATAAACCCTTAATACAACTACTATCACCAGATTTAACAACTACTACACCAGTACTATACAATACTCCACCATATATAAACTACTACCACCATACTAACAACAACCACCAGTACATACAACTACTACCCCCAGTACATACAACTACTCCCACCAGTAAAAAAAATATTTAAAAGTTATTTATTTATTTATTTTTTTAAATTTTCAATTTGTGCACACATACAAGGTACAAAAAAAATACGGGGAAGAGCAGTAGCCAAACCCTTTTATCTATGCATAGCATTACGGTGGTTTAAAATTAATTAAGATTAACTAACAATGATGAAATCATGAAAAAAACATTAATGTAAAAAATTTAACTTAAACACAAGTGATTTACAAAGAAGGTCATATTTTTGCATCAGTTGGGGTAGTGATTCGTTAGGATTAATTTAAAAATAAAAAGTTAGATTGGGTTTTTAGTTTAACATTTTTTGATAAAATTTTGGGGAAAAATTTAAAATAAATTTTATAAGGTTCATTTTTCAGTATTTATTTGGTTTTGGGTGATAAGGATTTTGGGAAAAGAGACTTAAATTTTATAATCAGGTAGTGTTTCTTTTATATTTACAGGAAATGATTCCAGATTTTTAGGGCCTTTTATGTGCATTGAGTTTTTGATGTGGGAGGACACAGGAACATAAAAAGAGGATCGGCCTTTGTGTTATGGTCATTTTCTGTTGAGGTTGGAAAGGGAGATGTTTGAGGGGGGGGGTTTTAATATCAGATTTTAAGTGTTCTATGTATGTAATGGGTGCAGAAAAATAGGATGTTTTTTATGTGAGTAGGTTTAGTGTATTAAATATTGGGGAGTGTGCTACCCCCAGTACATAAAACACTACCACCATACTATAAAACTACTACCCCCAGAAATACAACTACTCCACATACTATAAACTATACCACCAGTACAATACAACATTTTCACCAGTACTATACAACTACTATCACCGTACAAAACAACATACCCCAGAAAATTACAACACTTCATTACCTCAACCTCCCGCTTCCCCAAAAATAAGGTTCTTTGGCAGATTTTGTATTTTCACTCCACATTACACATAATAACAAATAAAATCAACAAACATTTCCCCCTTATTTTAATAAAAATTGTATTTATTTCTTTAGAAAAATCAACTTTTTAAATAATTTAAACATTATTTAGTTATCTCTTTATTAAGTGTCTTCACATCATTAAAAAAATGATAAAACGTAAAAAAAAAATGTTAATGTGCCCCAACCTTCTTTTTTTCCCGTCTAAACAAAATATATGATTGTTAACAAAATTTAATTTCTATGGAAAATTTTAAAAATAAGTCAAAATTTAACATGGAAAAAAGTCAAAAAAATACCCCCGGCTAATGAAAAATACCCCTCAGGTGCTGAAAAGTTGCGTCTTCTCGAAGGGAAAGGCGACGCAGAAATCGTCGTCGTCGCAAACGAAGTGACTACCAACATGGAAGCCCTCAATGGGGAAATTACTTGGGGCTGTAAGGGCAGGAGGAGCACTGTAAGCCCAATATCCACACTTACAACGAAAGGGGTGCTCCTGTTCGCAATAACAGGTACCCCCACATATTTTTTTCTTGTAAACTGGTTACCTGTCGTACTAATGTTTCTTAAAATTTTCAGAACACGCTCTTCTTCATATTTTTTTTTCTCTTTTTTCTGCTAAGAAAAAAATTTAAAAATTTAAAATTTTAAAGAAAATGGCAAGCGAATAACTGTCTGCGACACTGATCTAAAATAATACGCAGGTTTTTATTTCAGTACTTTTGAAAGTTTTAAAGTTTTTTTAAGAATGCCCTTGTGATACATAAGTTGATGAGTTACAACTAACCAAAATGCCTAAGGAATCTATCACCGTCTTTGACAGACATTTCCTTTTTTTCATTTTTACTTAAGCCTGCTGAGAGAACCAAAATGTCGGTTGGAAAGATTTTTATTTTACGAGAACATGTTAATTCCACATTCTTGGGAAAAAAATTCGCCCTAAAATCGTTTTGTTAAAAAAATGTTCGGGGCCTCGTCCGCAGATGTCAATACTTATATCTCCTCAGTGGTTTTATATCCAAACAGGCATGACCCTACCACAGAGAGACAGGTCTTTATATGCACATTAAAAATATTTTAGTAGAAAAACTTTCCCCAAGCACTGTTCTCACAAATATCCCATCAGCGTGCCATAGCTCCTGGTCACCAGTGCCATAGCTCCTGGTCACCAGTGCCATAGCTCCTGGTCACCAGTGCCATAGCTCCTGGTCACCAGTGCCATAGCTCCTGGTCACCACGCAGCCAGTCAGTAAAGTTATCCAGAGTCTGCATGTAAGTGTCAATTACTTTAAAGGAAACAAGTATATGATTTTTTAATAGTTATATTAAATTCTTTCATTATATATTTTTGCAGTGCCAGATTTTTAAGTGATGCAGCTAATTTTGTCACATGCCAATGTCGGGGATATGATTAAAACTAAACACAATACAATGTTTAATATGGAAATACCTTTCCATGATATAACCTTAAGGAAATAAAAGGATATTTTGAAAATTGGTAAAATATGGCCGAATATCATTAGAAATTTTATCATTGAGTCATTTTCAAAACTTCTCATTGAATATTTACACATGCCTCTCATTAATGAATTATGAAAACTGTAGATGTTATAAATATTACTAAGAAACATTGATTATACTCTTTGCGAACTGCAGTTCTGAGCCAAACATTTAAATAACAAAGACACATCCATAAACATGAATATGTATTACTAAGCGGGAAGAATAAATCGCGATTTTTTATTATTAGAAATATTTGAGTTGAGCCGACCTGCAAAAAAAAAAAAAATTTATTTGATCCTCAGGTTAGAATATGTAGAAGAGATGGAGGAACATTCAATTTTTTCAAAGAGGAGATTGGAGGCAGTGACGATATCATGCTTAAGAATATTATGCAGACAATACAGCGTGAAGAAACTAGATGGTGTGATTTTATAGATAAGCATAATTCATAGACAACTGCTTAGGTGGTCTAACAAATTAAAATGAATGGAAGAGGATAAGTTGGCAAAGAGTGTGTGCAGTCTGGGGTGAAAAAAAAATGTGTTGGAGGGAAGGTGTAAAGGCGGTTTTGAAAGAGACGGTTTGTGTGTCCATCATGCATGTATGAATATGTTAAAATGGAGTGAGGGAAGTGGCTACACGTGGATTTTACGACCGAACGTGTTATTGTGTGAGGAAGCAACGTAATGTGCATGAAGAGATGCTCGAAAAGAGATTAACTGGATTCGAGTTCTGGAGGTGGGGAGTACGGTGCTTGAGATTAGTGTCTGGTAGGAATATAATAAAGCCTAATGAAAACGTTAAATGTTTGAAGTTCTTGGATACTTGCACGATGGTTTATTGTTATCTGACGTTCCAATATTTCAAGCAGTCACTGATGAAGCTTTGTTAAATGTTTTCCTTGTCTTCCCCAGTGAAGAAAAGAACAATTGTGAGGCACAAAACTTGACTAAATACTGGGACAACGACTCTTGCAACTGCTACTGCCGTAGACCCGAGGAATGCAGCAGTGGCCAGTACTTCTCTCAGATCTCGTGCAGGTGAGTCTGCTGACAGACAAGGTAGCGTAACATGATGTAACAGGAAATAAAACACAGTTAACTATGACCAGCCTATAAAATTTAACATTATTTCTCATTTTTATTTTAATTCGTTATAAATATACAATATGTTTATTACAAAAAGTTATAATAAATATTATGTTAATTTTCCCATATGTTTAACAGATGCGAGACGATTGCGTCGAGAATCGGCAAATAGGCTCCGACAGACAGTTAATTAAGGCCTCTCTGCGTAGACCGGTGACATAACTGCAAGTCCTTGTATCTTGGATTACCACTGTGTTTCACGCATGGCTTCACTGTAATGAGGTGGTCGTTGTTATGCCATTATACACTCGCTTGTTTTATGTTCACATTGACTGTTCGTTACAAAATTCAGTAACTAGACACTGTGTTTAGTACCAGACGTTTATTTCAATCAGTTTTACACTGAACTGTATCAACTTTCACAGTCGCCGAAAACTGTGCATTCATGACACTAAACAGTATCAATGTTGTATGAAAGGGATTGACAAAAGCTTATCACATCAACTGAGGAACCGTCATTTATGCTAAATTATTTTAATAAATACAAATATGTTATCCGTCACATATATTGATGACTTAAGTACGAACAAGACAGCCTTATGCCTAAGGTCGTATAATTCACTTCATTGTTCATAATTTTCTGTTTCATAAAGTAAATAAATTTGAAAATTTAAATGTGTCTACTGCAGCAGAAACACTGCAGTAGGCCTACTGGCCCATACCAGGCACGTTCTTATCAAATTCAAACTAACAAAAATATTGAGTCCCTCTAGCAAAAATATTCCGAACTCCCTAACAAAAATATTGACAAAAATATTTGAAAACAGTAACAGTTTGATAAAGTATGTGAAAGTGTGTTTGAGAACAGCAGACAGACGTCAAAAAGTGTTGACATGTTAAGTGAGAACAGTAGTATAGGTGTTAATAAATATTTACATGACGAGTGAGAGCAGCAACACAGACGTCACTAGTGTTTACGTACTGGAGAGTAACATCGTTGTTTTTATACTGTTATATTGCAAGGATCAATAAAACCTAATTAACCTTTACATTGTTTTAACAATCCTGCTTAAATTAATGGATTACTAGTTCAAACCTAATTATCTAACTATATTAATATATTTTAATCCATTACGACGTACATCGCAATAACTTTTCTTTATAATATTTGAAGCGAACTGTATGATTGAGTTTCTAGAAAATAGCGAACGTGTAGTTTTTCAGGAAAGAATCATCAGTTTCACAACCTTGCTTCAGTGTTTCAAACACCATATTAACTTCTTGTAAATGTTATGTAAGAAAAACCTGTAAAGGTCTCTGTGAATCTCCCTACAAGTGAAGCCGAACCACTGATGTATAAGGAAGTCAATAATATGACTTCATCATTGATGCATCAGTCAACAATATGACGTCAACACTGATTTTATTTTTGGCAACACTGACTTTTAACACTGATTCTTCACTCGACAAATAAGACTTCAGCATTGATGCATCAGTCAATAAATAGATTTCAGCACTGATGCATCATTCAACAATAAAACTTAAGCATTGATGCGTCAGTCAATAAACTTCAGCAGTGATGCATCAGTCAACAAGTAAAACTTCAACATTGATGTATCAGTCAACAATAAGACTTCAAAACTGATGCATCAGTCAACAATAAGACTTCAGCATTGATGCATCAGTCAACAAATATAACTTCAACATTGATGCATCTGTCAACAGACTTAAACACTGATGCATCAGTCAACAAAAAGTCTACAGCACTGGAAGCATCAATCAAAAAATAAGCACCAGAGGCATCAACATAGCATAAAGACAGTAGAAAGAGCTGTGTTAGGCTCAGAGTAACTGGCAAGACGTGACCCTAAGTCAGGCTCGCATATTACTTGGTCAACTATATCTTGCCATCATTGAAATAATATTTATTAACACATTTAACATAAAGATACAAATGGCACACAAAGACTGGCACTAGTAACGCCATTACATAAAATAAAGTAAGTCTATTGACACATTTCGAAAAGCTTCATCTGAAATCCAATTTTATACATTACGTGCATAGTGCAAGAGTGCAAGTACTCAAATTATTTCTTCATCCGCATATATTTTAATATCTTTAAAAACTCAGCCCATTATGGTGGACATCACTAATGAATCCCTCAGCCAGGTAACACTATCAACATAACATTGATTCTGACTGGAATATTCGTATGTTACTGAACTAAGACAAAATGCCCGTAATATTAATGAAGACTAGTAATATGCTCTCAGTGAAAGGCACTGGGGCAAAAGCAACATGAAAAATAACACATCAACTCAACACAAGCATACATATTAAAATATAAAAAAATTCTCACTATACTTACTAATAAAATCAGCTTATGCAAGAAAACTGCAAAAATATAATAATGATTTCTGTTTTACAACAATAAATACCCTGAATGAACTCATTAATTAGACTGAGAAAGTAAGTCTTGTAACACAAAGGTTCTGTACTACTTTGAAAGTGACGTGATATTGATCAGCCTTCTTGAGCTCTTCCCGCAGTTGTTCTCAATGACCTTCTAAGCCCGGCAAGTATTTCATTTGTATGAGGAGTGTTACTCACACTTTCTATAAGTTAGCTATCACTTCCACTGCACACTATCTTCCTCATTAGGCAATTCACCTCCTACCACTGAAACATGATCACCTACATTAATTTCAAATGGTATCAATTTATTAATCGTTCTTGGGTTCTCGTGACCTCTACATATTGCTCAATAGTTCAAAGGCCATTGGGTCCTGTGACACTCGTTATCAGTAAGCATTCTGTACCCGAGTTACATAACAGACCGGTTGTAATGTTCATTCTTCATGCCAGACTTTCATCGTTCTAGAAGTTTATTTACTCGGGTAAACGTATCCTGCAGCAACATCGCATCACTTTTTTTTCATCATTATTAGATGTACCTACTTAAACATGTATAGGTTTTGACACAGGTTCTAACGTGCGTCCAATGTACAAATGTACATAGGACCCACGAGAAAAGTTTTCTTGGTATATAAAGTGTTCAGTGAAGCCTCCGTGCCATGGATCCCTAGGTGATATAAACTGCTGTATACATTCTTGGCACTGCAGTAATCGGATTAAATAAACATTGTTATCCCTCCACGAAACTCGTTCCATAATCCGATATCATTTTTCTAGGAGACGATCTTTTTGCCTCAAATCTAGCAAAGAATTCCGCTGAGAGGTCAGTGCATGTTTGTATATGAATGGCTCTTGTTGCTGAACAGGTAAACAGACAGACATATACTTTAAGAGGGAGGTTATCTGAAGTGCTCGTCAAAACAATAGGATCACTGTGATCAAGTCCTGTTACCTCGAAAGGCGGTATCCTCTTATACTAGACAGCTGTAGGAGTCAACTTAACATAAATTTTTATACGTTTATGGATACTTTGTTGTCCCTGAGGAGCCCACAAGGTTTGTCTTAAATAACGCCAAGGTCCTGTATCCATCCGTGCATAGTATACACATGAACGTTCATAATGATGACTTAGGTAAAAAGGTATGGTATTTTGAATATTCATTTAGTGAACTATTCTTTAGTCTGTCTCTTGGTCTTATCATCTCAGAATAAGTTTACTGTATCTGTAATATTCCCAGTTCCTCATTATCCATATTTTTGATAAATTTAATGATTAATTAAGGAACTTCAACTTGAGTGGCAGCATTGTCTACCACTGGTACAATATATACATTTTGCTCTGGCGAGTCACGGTCATCAATCTACTAGCTAGGCCCATCGAACATAGTGACTTTTTCTGAAATTTCTTAGATATCTCACATTCCCTTGAAAACAAGATCGCGGACTTTTCCGGTCCTGGGATATGATTAAATTCAATGATACAATTAGAGTCATCAATAGTAATAATTATCCTGCACTTTCTGGTTATCTACAAAGCGATATATAACATAAATTAATTTACTGTTATTGTTGCGTATCCATTGTGTGATACGACTGTGATAGACTGTTAGATACTGCTGAACACACAAAGTTTAACTCCAACACACATAACTAACATTATTGTGCACTTTTATGGAATCCCCACAAAATATACGTATAGAATTAAGGTAGCGTATTACCTTCCCATGGAAATTCAAATTACACAGTAGTATAAAATCAAACACCATTTCCTCCCACTGAGTTTTAATTTTAGTCTCCAAGGATTTGTACTAACAATTTACCTTTAATAATTACAGGAGTTACTAACCGTAATGAATTGACACATTTTGTGACCTCTGAGAGTGAGGTTCATTATGTTAATTTGATCGATACAAGATTATTACTAGGTTTAATGTGAAGAATATCTGATTCAGTATCTCAATTTAATCTGGAAAATCAACAATGCGATCATTTTTAATGGTTGTGAGTTACTTTCCATTCTCTTAGTGACATATTTGCTGCCTGTATCACCTTATTACTTTCCTGGAATATGATCCCAAATTGTTCTTTGCTCTTATCTACTCAATTGGAATCGTCCATATAAAATTGCTTGCTCGAGAAGTCTTTGAAAGACTCTGAATTCTTCCATTGAGTAACAGTGGTAACTTATAGAAGGAAAGGTATATCCTGAGAATATTATTAAGGCGTAGAATTAAATATGTTGTGGGGCGGGTAGTGTCTGAATCTCAATTTGGGTGGTCACGGGATCATTAAGGGGTTTGTGGAAAGCATTGAGGGGGAGGAGGGGTTGTTGGCACTGGATTGGCAGGGGGCGTATGACAGGGTGGAAAAAGGAGCATTGCGAAATATTCTCATCAGACAGGATTTTGGGGAGGAAATTGTGTGGTGGGTGGAAACATTGTACTTGGGAGCGAAAGCACAAGTGCAATTCAATGGGTGCATAGGAGAGACAGTCAGCACTGGGAGGGGTCTTAGGCAGGGATGTCCAGTGTTGCAACTATTGTCCGCATGTGTTCAGGACCCCTTTTATAGGATGGTGGAGGATTGTCTAAGAAACGGGGGAGGGGAAGGTGTGGAGAAGCTTTGGCCTGGTTTGGTAGGTTACATGGATGCTACAACTATTCTGGTGTGTGAGGAGACGAGGTTAGGGGCATTGGAGGAGGTCGTGCACATGTTTGGGGGAGCTATGGGAATGAAAGTAAACTTGGAGAAGTCGATGATCATGGGGCTGGGAGAGTGGTCAGGGAGGGTGGCGTGGGGATGTGATGTTGTGCAGCGGCAGGCTGGGAGTCTTAAAATCTGTGGTGTCCTCTATGAGGCCGACCTGTGTGCAGCGAGGGAGGAGAATTCGAACAGGATGGTGGAACGGATGCAACAACGCTTAGGAATGCTGCGACCTTACCATTTAACCCTTAGGCAATGAGCAATTGTGATCAACGTAATATTATATAGTAAAGCCTGGTTTGTATCGGCAGTGTTGCCATTGACAGGAACGGCGACACGAGTATTCTCAGAATGGTGTTTAAATTCTTGTGGGGTTCTGGATGCGACTGGTTGTGGCTGGAGGTAGTGACATTGCCGGTATGTAAGGGAGGGTTAGGATTGTTGGACTTGTGAAGATGCGTGAAATGTGTGTTCATTAAGAGGGAAGTGATACATGTAGGTGGATGGAGAGGGGCTGCTAGATAGGGTACATGATCACCTGAGGGGATGGTATGGGGAAGCGGAGATGAAGGAATGTGAAACAGTGTCAACTCACTTACAGTGATAATGAAATGTGTAGATTTTTAACACTTATTTCCTCTCAAATTTTAAGCAGGAATATACTAGCGACATTCCATAAATAATAAATTATATGGAACAGGACTAAAGAATAAGGTGATGAGGATTAAAAATTTAGGTGACGAAAGATTGGATATCAGACTGAAGAGAGGGAGTATGGTGGAAGTGATTGCATTCCGATATTTGAGAGTGGACTTGTGAGCAGATGAGTTTAATAAAGACGAGGCAAATCATAGAAATGATAAGGGGAAAAACGTGAGTGGTGTACCGAGGAGTCTGTGGAGACATGCCATTATCCATGAAAGTAAAGAGGGGAATGTATGAGAGTATAGTTATACCAATTCTCTTTTATGTGCATGAAGCACGGGTGGTGAATGTTGCAACAAGGAGAAGGCTGGAGGCAGTGGAGATGTCTTGTCTGAGGTCAATGTGTGGTGTGAATATAATGTAAAGAACCGGTAGTTTAGAAATTAGGAGGAGGTGCAGGGTTACTAAAAGTATTATCCAGAGGGCTGAGGAGGGGTTGTTTCGGTGGTTTGGACATTTAGAGAGGGTGAAACGAAATAAAATGACTTGGAGAGCATATAAATCTGTAGTGGAAGGAAGGCGGGGTAGGGGGCGTCCTTAGAAAGATGGAGAGAAAGGGAAAAGGAGGTTTTGTGTGCAAGGGGCTTGGGCTTCCAGCAAGCGTGCATGAACATATTAAATAGGAACGAGTGGAAATGTATGGTTTTCATTATTTGATGAGATGTTGGAGTGTGAGAAAAGTAACATTTATGAAGGGATTCAGGGAAACCAGCAAGTCGGACTTGAGTCCTGGAAGTGGTAAATACAGTATCTGTGCTCCGAAGGGGGCGTATTAATATGATGCAGTTTTTTAAGTGTAGTGTAGGCGTGCCTCTCTCAAGACAGTGATGGAGTGAATGACAATGAAAGTGTTTCTTCTTCGGGTCACCCTGTCTTGGTGGGAAAGGGCCGATGCGTTAAAAAAAAGCAAAAGACAAAAATAAGTTATGCACGATCAAAGTCACTAGTGATGTGGGTCTCAGACAAATAGATAAATTAAAATCTAACAAATCCCCTGGCTTTCAAAGAAGATAAGGAGGAACTTAGCAAACATATTACTGCATACTGGCATAGTGCCTGATAAGTGGGAAATGGCAACTGTGATACCTGTCTACAAAGCTGGAAACTGGTCCTTGTCTTTGAACTATAGACTAACAGGCCTCACCTCCAGTGTGCGAAAATTGATCGAATCAATAATTGCCGAAGTTATTCGAAGCCACCTTGAGAGATATAAACTGACTGATGAATCTCAGCACCGTTTTACAATTGGCATTCCCACCTTACGAATTTAGTAACTTTTTTCGCTAAGATATTTGAGAAGGTAGATCACTGTAATGAATATGATTTTGATAGAATTCCTCATCGGAAGTTATTGAGGAAAGTAGAGGCACACGGAATACGAGGTGAAATTTTTTCTTAGAGGCGTAGCTGACAGATAGGCAAAGAGAGTTTGTATAAACAGGGAAAAATCAGAGTGAGGCGAGTCACAAATGGAGTTCCACAAGGGTCAGTGTTGGACCTTTCTTGTTCATATTTTACATAAACGACGTAGATGAAGGAATGAATAGCAAAATTTGCCGACGACTCTAAAATAGGTCGTCATTTGGTTACGTTATGTAGACGACGTCCTCATAATAACTCCTAAACGTTTTGATATGCAGAATCTTCAGGGAAGTCACAACAGTTGAACCGGCTATCCAGTTTACACTTGAAGAAGAATCCAATGACAAGTTACCTTTTCTAAACGTCCTCATTCCCAAAGTAGATAACACTAAGGTTTCAAGTTTAAAGGAAGCCCACAAACAAAAACAATCTCATACACTTCTATTCCAGTCAATATACTAAGACCAGAAGAGGAGACATCACTGGATTTTTTTCCTAAGAGAATACCGAATTTGCAGTCCAGAGTTTCATGGCGAGGAGTGTACAAACATACACCAAATCTTCACTGATCTACATTTCTATTCCATTTCCATCAAAAACTGCAAGAAAAGACCCCTTCAAATTTTATAATCATTCCCTACAGCCAGATTGCATTGAACATCATTAAAGTACTCGCACAAGCTAACACTAGGTGAAACAGCAAGAAATCTTGAAACAGGTCTCGGTGAACACATTAATGCATGTAGGAACGATAAATTGAATAATGCCTGCTTGCAACACCGGAATTCCGCCCACCACCTGACGAAATTCAAAGACGCCCGGCTAGTGTTTAAATAACCTTGCCTTGAATCATTATTAATTGCTATTTTGTCACAATTAAACAGAATAAAGGCAGCTTCATCATCTCTGAAGTATTGGCAAAAAGTATATGAAATTAAAACGGAATTCAGTTAAACATTTTATACCCAGTCTATTCATCTGTTGCTTAACTCATGTTATGATATATATATATATATATATATATATAATATATATATATATATATTATATATATATATATATATAATATATATATATATATATATATATATATATATTATATATATATATATATATATATATATATATATATACCTGGAGTTTACCTGGAGAGAGTTTCGGGGGTCAACGCCCCCGCGGCCCGGTCTGTGACCAGGCCTCCTGGTGGATCAGCGCCTGATCAACCAGGCTGTTGCTGCTGGCTGCACGCAAACCAACGTACGAGCCACAGCCCGGCTGATCAGGAACTGACTTTAGGTGCTTGTCCAGTGCCAGCTTGAAGACTGCCAGGGGTCTGTTGGTAATCCCCCTTATGTGTGCTGGGAGGCAGTTGAACAGTCTCGGGCCCCTGACACTTATTGTATGGTCTCTTAACGTGCTAGTGACACCCCTGCTTTTCATTGGGGGGATGGTGCATCGTCTGCCAAGTCTTTTGCTTTCGTAGTGAGTGATTTTCGTGTGCAAGTTCGGTACTAGTCCCTCTAGGATTTTCCAGGTGTATATAATCATGTATCTCTCTCTCCTGCGTTCCAGGGAATACAGGTTTAGAAACCTCAAGCGCTCCCAGTATATATATATATATAATATATATATATATATATATATATATATATATATATATATATATATATATATATATATATATATATATATATATATTTATATATATATATATATAATATTTATATATATATATATATATATATATATATATATATATATATATATATGTCAATGCACCACGTAGAAACAAGCGGGTATATACAAAGAAAGATCACAGCACGATTCGAAACTACTACTGGGGACGGTCAAGATATCGGGACAGCGCTCTTGTTCACTCGGTCACACAAATGCCATATAGACTGGGCAGCCTGGTTCACAAGCCATGTTTCTTTCCCAGCCCGGGCACGTCAGTCAGCCTCAAGCATGGATTAAAACTATTTTTGAATCTCCTCCTGTATGTTCTGATCTCTCAAGCAATTTTTATACCAATGCACCACGCAGAAATAAGCGGGTATATACAAAGAAAGATGGCAGTTGCAATGATATAAAAATTGCTTGAGAGGTCAGAACATACAGTAGGAGATTGAAATAGCTTCAGTCCATTCATGAGGCTGACTGACGTGCCCGGGCTGGGAAAGAAACATGGCTTGTGAATCAGGCTGCTCAGTCTACGTGGCATTTGTGTGGCCGAGTGGACTAGAGCGCTTCCTGGGAATCTTGACCGTCCCTAGTAGTAGTAGTAGTAGTAATAGTAGTAGTTACGAATCCTGCTGACTGCGATCTTTCTTCATGTATAATATATATATTATATAAAATAATGGGGTCCACCTCTGGTGTAAATTGTGGGACCCATAGCCTCGGAGAAGTGGATAAAAAGACTTCAAGGAAGAATATTTGGATTTTTTCCTGAAGCCATTTGAATATTCCACTTCCCTTACCACCCCATCTTTTCATATTTTTTTTTTACCAATAGGAATATTTTATTACATTATATGGTACAAAAGATTTAAGAGATACATTGTTGATATAAAGGTGGCATATACGGTACATGTTGTTACGTGTGTATCACCGATTATAAGGCGAAAATCTCATCCAGCTCCTTAGAGCTGAGGCGTGTGCCCAAAATACAGCAGGCATTAACCCTTTGAACAGCCGCACTGAGCTGCTGGAACAGAAAACTAGCTGCCCTGGGATCCCTAGTTACCCTGATGAGTCTTTTGCCCAGCTCCTTAAGGTATTTAGATGCATTCTTTCCCCATGAGCCAAGGGTCTATGAGCCTATGGGGACAAACATATAATGATGGGCAAGTTCTCCATATTTTCTAGACTTTTGGGACTCCCTGAAGCTGGCAGCTGCCCCTCCATCCTCCCTGGCGTATTGGAGATAGGTATCAGCCAAGGTAGATGCACATGTGTAGTCCCACACCACCTGCTTACCGTCTGTCCAAGCTTGAAGGGTGATACCATCTGGATGCTTCTAGCTACCATCAGATCTGCATAGCTGGGGTGGCTCCCTTACTGCTGGGCATCCGGCTGTTGTGAGGCTCCTCTTGATAATGTTATTAACCTCCTCATGTCTTGTAATCTTTCCCTCGGATTTACGGCACACAAGACCATGGTACCCGAATCGATCTGATGCTTCACTGCCACAAATACACCTGTGTTCTGGGAGAATAGGGGCGGCAAGTCGAAGGGCAACACCGATGCTGATAGTCTGTAGGTCGGGGCATGTGCCAAGACTGGAGTTGAGAACAGCCAACAGAAAGTCCCCTGCATGAGGGGCTCTCACTGCCAGAAGGCGGGCTCTATCCTTCCCTGACACACTCTGAACCATTGTTAAGGCTATATTTTCCACTATTGAATCATCCCAGTGCGGTTGTTTGTAGTTGTTGGGGGGGAGCAGGTCTGGTTTCAGAGCCCATTATATTATCCCAGATCATGGCTCCGTCAATAAACTTTTGGTCGACTCGAAGCTACAAACCTTGGAACAAGGTACGCAGTGCTTTGCCGATCGTACGATATGGTTGACAAGGTCCTGTTTCGGCAGACACCATCGTGAGTATCCACCGGAGATTACAGAGTCGTGACAACCCTCTGAATTAGACCATTACTTCTGTATCAGTGAAAGTGCAGTGTGCATGTTTGGATTTGGGGAGTAGTGGTGGAGTTGAGGGGATCCTGCCTGTGGACGTTTGTTTAATCTCTGCGTTCGGCCTGGGTTGGAGGGGAAAGTGGTTGCTCACGACTCCGTCAATGGATGCTGAACAGAAGAACACCTCGGTTAACAGTGAGAACATGGTGATTAGTGTGCCAAATGGCGAGGGTTTTTTACTAAATGGAATAATAAGTGTATAACAATAAGCAAAAGATAGTCAGTGATGTGCATCTTTATAACGGCACAAAACATACTCAACCCCTGCCAATTTGGATTCAGGAAAAATAAAAGCACTAATGACGCAATCATAAAAATGCTAGATCTGCTTTACACAGCATTGGAAAATAAGGAATATCCACTAGGAATTTTTATTGACCTAAGAAAAGCTTTTGACACAGTAGACCACGACATCCTACTCCACAAACTTGACCATTACGGTATAAGAGGCCATGCGCTTGCTTATTTCAAATCTTACCTTACTAATAGGTATCAGTATGTCACCATTAAAGACACAGCATCAACAACACGGCCACTTGATACTGGAGTTCCGCATGGAAGTGTCCTTGGTCCCCTGCTCTTCCTCATATACATCAATGATCTTCCAAACGTATCCCAACACCTGAAACCCATTCTCTTTGCTGACGACACGACTTATGTCATCTCTCACCCTAATCTTGCCACCCTCAACACCACTGTTAACGAAGAGCTGATCAAAATATCGACTTGGATGACAGCCAATAAACTTACGCTTAACACTGACAAAACCTACTATATTATGTTTGGTAGCAGAGCAGGAGATGCACAAATTAACATTAAGATCGACAACACTCTAATTACCAGACATAATGAGGGCAAATTCCTAGGCCTATACCTTGACAACAACCTGAATTTCGACCTGGAGGTTATTCCGGGAATCAATGCCCGCGCGGCCCGGTTCACGACCAGGCCTCCCAGTGGATCAGGACCTGATCGACCAGGCTGTTACTGCTAGCCGCACGTAGTCCAACGTATGAACCACAGACCGGCTGATCCGGCACTGACTTTAGGTATCTGTCCAGCTCCCTCTTGAACGCAGCCAGGAGCCTATTTGTAATTACCCTTATGCTTGGTGAGAGGCTGTTAAACAGTCTTGGGCTCCAGACACTTATGGTGTTTTCTCTTAGTGTACCAATGGAGCCCCTACTTTTAATTGGAGGTATTTTGCATCGCCTGCCCAGTCTTTTACTTTCGTAGGGAGTGATTTCTGTGTGCAGATTCGGGACCATTCCTTCCAGGATTTTCCAAGTGTAGATTATGATATATCTCTCTCTTCTGTGTTCCAACAAGTACAAGTCAAGTGCTTCCAAGCGTACCCAGTAGTTAAGGTAGTTGATAGAACTTATACGTGCAGTAAAGGTTCTCTGTACACTCTCTAGATCTACAATTTCACCTGCTTTGAATGGAGATGTTAATGTACAGCAGTATTCCAGCCTAGAGAGAACAAGTGATTTGAAAAGGATCATCATTGGCTTGGCATCTCTCGTTTCGAACGTTCTCATTATCCATCCTATCATTTTCTTTGCACTTGTGATCGTGGCACTGTTGTGATCCTTGAAAGTGAGATTCTCAGACAATACTACTCCCGGGTCCCATACATTATTTTTCCACTGTTGTATGGCCAAAGTTTGTAGTATACTGTGTTCTATTTATTATCTCCTCAAGCTTCCCATAATGGAGTAGTTGGAATTTGTACCTCCAGGGATTGTTTCTGCTGTAACATTATTCGCTACATTCTTCCATTTTGTATTCCTTAGGTTGAAATCACCAAGCAGTAAGATGTTTGGGTATGGAGCTGGAAGGCTTCCAGACAGTAATCAATTTTTCAATAGCTGTTCCTTGAATTGTTGGGAGGTTGCATCTGGTGGCTTATATACAACCACGATGACCAGGTTTTGGTTCTCGATCTTTATTGATAGAATTTCAACTACATCAATTGTGGTGTTCAGCAACTCCGTGCAGATGAGCGACTCTTTGACATACAGGCCAACCCCTCCCCCCCTCGTTGCCTGTTCTTTCTGTCGCATCTAAAAAGGTTGTACCCATTTATCCATATTTCACTGTCGAAGTGATCTTTTGTGTGGGTCTCTGTGAAGGTTGCAAACATTGCATTAGACTCCTCTAGAAGTCCACTGATAAAAGGTATTTTGTTGTTGGTGGATGGCTTAAGGCCCTGTATATTAGCAAATATAAACGAGGTTGTATTCTGTGTTTGTTGGGGGGATTTTATTAGCTTCAGTAGTTGTAGTTCTGGAGGGCCGTGGGTGGCCACTGGCTGTGCCTCCAGTCCAACAAGGCTCCAAGGTGGTGGACTATTTTTGTTTTTTCCTTCCTGGAGTTGGGTTGTCGTAGGTACTATTGTTTTTCTTGTGGGGTCTGTGCCTCCTGGTCCCTTTTAGATGGATGTTGTAACACTGCTTTTGGAGGACCGAAGAGTGACACATTTTTGGATGAAAGAAAGTACAGGAAGAAGAATGACACACTCCTTTAGACAGCAGGTCACTACATTTTTTGGGATGCTCAAAGCAGCATGTCCCAATTTTTTCCTGATATTCCATTCTTACAGATGCCCCAAACATAGTATTTGCACAATTTCACTTTTGGTTGGATAGAACTTTTCGGAGGTGTGTTGTAAATTTCTGCAGGTTCTGGAACTGCACTGTAATCCTCAGTATCCAAGCCAGGGCCACCCCATCCTGGATTCGATCTACTTTCCTCAGTAGAAGAAGAAGGAGACTTCTGTAATGTGGGCTATGGTCTTGTGCAATGATGGTTGTAGTGGTGACTGTGGTAGGGTCCCTAGTAGAGTCTGGACTGGCAATAAGGCTGGGAGCTGAGACTGAGTCAGCACTGGGGCTAGGGGCTGAACTTGGGCCAGCACCAGCACTGTGGGCATTAGTGCTATGTGGGGGGTTGGGTTAACTAATGTTTTTGTTTCCTGTGTTTTTTTCAGTGGGTGACTAGATAGTTTCGAGTCATCTGTTGTGGCATGGGCATTCTGCATTTTTTGGTTCACTCCTGTTTCTTTCTCCCATGTTTTATATATTTTTGGTAGATTGTCCAAGAGGTCATCTTTGTTTTCTTGATTATTTTCATCATTTATTACTTTCCTTAATACCTTTCTGATACCTACCCAAAGTTCTATATCATTATTGCACAACCAGAAACACTTTGCTAGTTCGAGGTCACTTTTTGAGGCTGTATTTAGTCTAGTACAAGAGATATGGTGTTTGGAAAAGCAGAGATTGCATGTGATTCTGGATTTCCTTCCAAGGATTTTTTACACGTCCCACAGATATGCTGTGCTGACATCCTGTCTGTATCCTACTACACTCTGTATGCCACGGAAGAAAACTGATTTCCACTTTACCTTTCTCTCGCTGGTGAGAGTAATATGCAGGATGTGTTTATAGAAACCAAGTTTGCGGCATGTGTGTAGTGGATGGGTGTTGAGTGGGTGGGTGTTGAGTGGGTGGGTGTTGAGTGGGTGGGTGTTGAGTGGGTGTTTTGGGTGTTTATGGTAGGCCTGAGTGGCTGCCTGGCAGCACTGCCAGACGTATGACTGTAGCACACCACTCAGGGTATGTGACACTATCTCATGCGATACCACATTTTAGTTCAAACCATTTCCATTATGTTAATCATTATCCTTGTGTTGTTCCGCTAACAATTTAGGTTCACTAGATCTTTCTATTATGTCTCGGTATCCTAGTCTATTCGTTATATGTAGTAACTCAAACCTTCGTGCATCACTTGTCACATGTCAACACCAGGACAAGTAGACTGACCCACCACAGCTACACTTCACTATTGTTTTTATTTTATTTCCTTTTATTTTATCACTGGTATTTTATCACTGTACTGAACACTGGTTATATCAACGATATACACTATGTTCATTTAAGCTACACTTTTTTTTTCCACTGCACTACACTGGGATCGTTGTTTTATTATTCACACAACAACTTGACCTACGGTAAATTTCCCCTACACTTCCATGAAAATTTATTTCATGCTTAGTAGAGGTAACGGGAAAAACACCTCACACAGTAGGTTTATGCCTTTACATGGAGTGTATGCTCAGTTTATGTATACTGTGATTCCTGCACTTCAATGTTACCATCACTCCTTTTATCACTTATGACTATAGTAAATATTCATCCGTTATTTTCGCTGTGCCAGTCACTTGTAAGATATTCCCATATGCTACACCATATATTTCACGCTATATTGAGGATAATTAACATTACTCTTATGTACAATTAAGTTCACTATGTCACATAAGAACATAAAAATATAAGAAAAGGGAACACTGCAACATGCCTACTGACCTATGCGAAGCAGGTCCATGTTCCCCCCTAATTAGCCCAATGACCCACCTAGTCAGGTCACTTCCACTTAAGGAAGGAGCAAGACATCAGACCCAGTAGCACAAGCTAGTCAGGTCCAACTCACACCCACCCACACCCACTCATGTATTTATCTAACCTATTTTTAAACCTACACAACGTTTTAGCCTCTATAACTGCACACGGGAGTTTGTTCTACTCATCCACAACTCTATTACCAAACCAGTGCTTTCCTATATCCTTCCTGAATCTGAATTTTTCCAACTTGAAAACATTGCTGCGAGTCCTATCTTGGCTGAAAATTTTCAGCACACTATTTACATCCCCTTTATTTATTCCTGTTTTACATTTATACACCTCGATCATATCCCCCCTAATTCTACGCCTTTCTAGAGAGTGCATATAGGGCCCTCAGTCTATCCTCATAGGGAAGATTTCTGATTCATGGGATCAATTTTGTCATCCTCCTCTGTACACTTTCCAGAGCATTTATATCCATTCTGTAATACGGTGACCAGAACTGAGCAGCATAATCTAAATGAGGCCTAACCAAGGATATATAGAGTTGAAGAACAACCTGAGGGCTTCTATTATTTATACTTCTAGATATGAAGCCAAGGATTCTGTTAGCTTTATTGCGAACACTAATGCACTGTTGTCTTGGTTTTAGATTACTGCTAACCAGAACTCCTAAATCCTTTTTGCAATCAGTAGTATTAAGATCTACATTATTCAGTTTATATGTAGCATGGTTATTTTCCTGTCCAACATTTAAAACTTTGCATTTGTCTATATTAAACTGCATCTGCCACTTCTCCAACCATTGCATCAGTCTATTCATATCATCCTGGAGTGCTCTAGTGTCCTCATTAAAATGAATTGACCGTCACTGCACATATATATCCTTGTCACTCACTATATTACTTAATGATAGTTCAATATCTGTTTATTTCCACTTGTGTCGACATCTGGCAATAATTCGCTGGTCAGGTCTATTCCACAGTAACAGTTATTCCACCAACACTCTCCATATGGCACTAATCCATATTTTTTCATTTAGTTCTCACTGATATTCCTTTTATGTGGATTCAAAGGAGTATATGCACTTTATGGTTGCACACGTTTATTTCCCGCACTCTGTTCCCTCTGTTACTATAATGAAACGCAATTTTTGACGGAGCTCAACCGCGCGTGACTCGATTTGTCGCCGCCGCCTGGTTTCCTCCCCAACATTCCAGTCTAGGCCTACTGACTTCCTGACCAAGGGTGCTGCCGTCTAGTGCCCCACCAATTACTCACCCTACCGCTAGCTACTCCCCCACCCTTATCCCCAATGCATTCATGCTGTCCTTTATCCGTTACCCCATAGCTGGCGACCTCCCACCCCCACGATGTCACCAATGTCACTAAAAGTACCAGGCTCCCAGGAATCTCTGTGACAGAGCCAACGCCGTGGAATCCGTTCACGAGGCATCTGTCAGGTGTGCCACAGGGAATGTGCACTCAATTCCTCATCTGGCAACATCCGTGCACACAATGGATGTCTAGGCTCCAGGAGAGCTCCAAATGGGAGCAACGAACCGTCCCTCCCAGCAGACAGAGCTGACAGCTACCCTGACTTCACCTCTACAGAGGACCCAAAATCTGCAATCAATTAACCTCTACCAGGGCACTGACACACATCCCCAAAGCAGCTCGCCCTCAAGCTACAAGCAAATTCGCTGAGCTGAAAAAAGTCAATGAAGCTCCTGTAAACAACGGATCCTGGCACAACCTACTGCTATCTGGCAATGCCTGTTTGGCTGTCCCACCAAGGAGGGACAAATCAGCAACATATGTTATTAGGGCAATAAATGCATTCCCTAAAGATGACAACCTCGTCCGTCTCCCTCCTAGGGCGACAAACAACCATCGGGAAAATGCCAACAACAGGACACCTGACGCCTCAAAAATTAGAGCCCTAATTAGCAAAAAAATGGAAGAGGATAATACTATTGGAGAACCGAGGCATATAACCAATGAAGATATCATCGCACCTAAGGACGTCAGCACGGCACAAGTCCTGAAGGACAAACGTCCACCCAAGGCTCCCAGTACCAACACTGACCTCCCTGACATTGCAGAAGGTGAAGAACATTTAACCTTACAGGCTGCTGATGTGTATTAAGCTGCCATGTCATTTCCACAGGGCTCAGCAGGAGGTTTCACCAGTTTAAGGCTACAACACTTAAAACAAATGCTCAGTCCATCACTTGGTGATGTTGCTGTCTGAACTCACCAAGTTTTCTAATGTGTGCCTGACTGGCAGTATCCCAGAGGCAATTAGACCTCTTTTCTTTGGTGCCTCACTGTGCCACATTGCAGTTGGCAACTCCCTTCGGCGCCTACTGGCCAAGGCTGCGGTAAGAATGGTGAGTCAAGAGGCTGCCTCAATGTTGAAACCAATTCAACTCGGTTTTGGTGTTCAACAAGACTGTGAAGCAGCTGCCCACGCAGCATGAGTATACATGAACAACATGTCCAATGAAAAAGCCTTGATCAAATTGGACTTTGCCAATGCGTTCATCTTAGTCAAAAGGGATGCTGCTTTCCAAGGAGTTTCTAGACACTTTCCTTCCCTCTATCCCTTCATTGAATCGTGTTATAGTGTGGCTTCTAAACTATTGTTTGGAGACCATGAGGGTGTGCAACTGGGAGACGCTCTTGCCCCCTTTCTACTCTGTCTGGTCATCAAGGAAGTCACAGAAGCACTCTCCAGGGTACCATCATCTTGGATAATGGTACCCTGGCTGGCACTACACAATCACTCCTAGAGGACATCAGAAAAATTAAAGACACGGGAGAGAGCCGGGGCCTATCTTTAAACCCTACCAATCGACAGATGATCCAGAATATTAGTAAAGTAAAAGGACGCAAGTGCAACTAATGTGACATTTTTTATTGTGGCAACGTTTCGCTCTCCGGGAGCTATATCAAGCCGTTACAAAGAGTACATGGACACAGAGGGTGTATATAGGCTCAAAGCCTACATATACCCTCTGTCTCCATGTACTCTTTGTAACGGCTTGACAAAGCTCCTGGAGAGCGAAACGTTGCCACAAGAATGTCACATTAGCTGCACTTGTGTCCTTTTACTTTACATATTGTGGGTAATTCTACCAACTTTATTACAGAATATTAGTGCTGTTTTACCAGGAGCACAAGCCATTGATCCAGCCAACAGCACTCTCCTTTGTGCTCCTCCTGGACCCAATGTCATCGATCTGATCCTAGAAAAAAAATCTCAGACCTCAGGACGATGCAAGGCAGAATGAAAGACATCGATACACATGATGCCTTCTAGCTACTCACCAGGTGCCTCTCAATTTACCTACTTCCTGAGATGCTCCCCAGCCTTCAGCAGTCTGAAACTCAAGGAATATGACTCTCTCCTTAAGACCATGCCAGAGAGAGTATTGAATCTTTCTCTCGAAGATGGACAGTGGTTGCAAGCCTCACTTCCAGTCAGGCTTGGGGGCTGGGAGTACGCAAATCCTCCCAGATCACCCTACCAGCTTTCCTATCCTCTTCCATAAAATCAAATAAGTTAATAAAACAAATTCTTCTGGACAACCTCAGTGACTCAGCTGGAATACAGGACCCCTAGCTACGCCAGTGCAATCACTGAATTGGAGACTGTTGCTGCTCCAGCACCAAAACCTAGAGCAGCACTGGCCTACAAAAAGTCAAGTTGGGTTGGCCCAATAGCAGAAAAGGTGCTTGCCAACATGCTTAGAGCTGTAACATCAGACAGGGAGACTGCCCGTCTCCAAGCTGTTAGTGCACCTCACTCCGGGGACTTCTTCCAAACAGTTCCCATTCCAGCAATGGGAACACACCTCGACTCTAAGACCATTCGTAATGCAGTGGCTCTGTACCTTGCTGCCCCAATTCACATGGAATATACGTGTAATTGAGGCGATACGTAAGGCGACCAGTATGTCTACATGGTCTTAACTGTTCCAAAACTAAGGGCTGACATGCAAGACACAATGAAGCCAATGACATCATAAAGATAACCATTGCTACAGATGGATGCCCAGCCGAGAGAAAGCCTCGATCACTAGCAGCCAACAATACCCACAACCGTCCAGATGGGATCACCATCTATCCTTGGAAAAATGGGAAGATCTTAGCATGGGACTAGACCTGTGTGTCCACACTGGCAGACACCTATATATATCACAGTGCCAGGCGACAGGGAGGAGCTGCTGCCCACAGGGAGGAGTACAAGATCAGAAAGTACATGGACATAAGCCAACAGTTTCAATTTGTTCCAGTGGGATCAGAGATCTTGGGATCATGGGGAAAAAATGCCACTTGTTTCCTTAAATAACTGGGTTCTAGACTCTTCAACACCACCAGGGGCCCAAGGGCAGCCACTTTTATATTCCAGCGTCTCAGCATGGCCATCCAGAGGGGAAATGCTTGCTGCATATTGGACTCGCTTCTGGCTTCGGAGGAGCTGGAGGAGATTCATAATCTTTGATATATTGTACCTATGTATTCGTGTTTGTGTTTTCTGAATTTCATATAGAATATACAATATAGAGGGGTGGGAGGAGAAGAAAATATTCAAACATCTCCGGGGAGAATCTTGAATTTTCCCTGACGTACGTTTATTGTCTTCTCTGAGGATGATGGTCACCATTAAAGTTCTAGAAGCGGTACCTCCCTTGCAATTTCACTATTCTTTCACATTGGTTTTTTGCATATATATATATATATATATATATATATATATATATATATATATATATATATATATATATATATATATATATATATATATATATATATATATATATATATATATATATATATATATATATATATATATATCGTGCCGAATAGGCAGAACTTGCGATCTTGGCTTAAACAGCAATGCTCATCTTGCCATATAGGACAAGTGAAAATTTGTGTATGCAATAATTTCGCCAAAATCGTTCTGAACCTAACGAAAAAAATATATTTCACTGCGTTTGTTTAGTATTTAATTATTGTAAACAAATCTAAAATATATTTAGTTGGGTTAGGCTAAAATAAATTGCGCTTGTTATAATAAGGTTAGGAAAGTTTTCTAAGTTCCTTTTGGTGCAAAATTAATTTTTTTTGCATTATCATTAATGAAAAAATATGTCTTTAAACGTATAAGAGAAAATTTTAGAAAGGACTTAATTTTAAATGAGTTCTTGCTAATTGACCAGTTTTACATATTCGGCACGATATATATATATATATATATATATTATATATATATATATATTATATATATATATATATATATATATATATATATATATATATATATAAATTAATTTTTCTATATTGATTCCTGTGCAATTAGGAGACATTGGTTGAGACAAGATAGCGAAGGCGATGATCCTCAGAGCCATTGAGGACACGCAGTCAGAATTACTCAAAGGGACTCTCCTTACTCATGTGCCAAAGTCCTTCAGTGAGTTATCTGCACTTATAAAAATTTATGAGCAAAATAAAAATTTACCGTCGATATCCAAGTAGCAGCCAGCCAGCCACTGAACAGACCGGATGACGCCACTGATTACTGAAGTACCAGAATAGGAGACACAGCAGTCCCTGAGTCACACTACAACAGCACACTACTGTGATGTCTCACACTGCAACAGTACACTACTGTGATGTCTCACACTGCAACAGTACACTACTGTGATGTCTCACACTGCAATAGTACACTACTATGATGTATCAGACTGCAACAGAACACTATTATGATGTTTCACAATGCAAAAGCACACTAGTGAGTTATTTCACACTACATCAATATTTTATCCACACAGCCAGACTTCAAGTAAGTATGTGCAGTACCTTCAGCCACTCTGGCTGAGTGGCAAAATTACCGAGTACTTTGATACAGAGCGTGCAGGTTCGAATCCTTCTGTGGACTGAAAGGCAATGGGTGATATATATATGTTGTGCCAAATATTTAAAATTGGTCAATTAGCTATAACATTTAGTAATATATACAGGAGAAGGGGTTACTAGCCCCTTGCTCCCGGCATTTTAGTCGCCTCTTACAACACGCATGGCTTACTGAGGAAGAATTCTGTTCCACTTCCCCATGGAGATAAGAGGAAATAAACAAGAACAAGAACTAGCATGATAAGCATATATATACACACCCAAAGGGGTGTGTATATACATGCTTGCACATGTATGTATAGTGTGAGCTAAGTGTAAGTAGAAGTAGCAAGACGCACCTGAAATCTTGTATGTGTATGAGACAGAAAAAAAAAAACAACAATCCTACCATCGTGTAAAACAATTACAGGCTTCAGTTTTACACTCACTTGGCAGTACGGTAGTACCTCCCTGGGCGGTTGCTGTCTACCAACCTACTACCTAGAATATATATATATACATTATATATATATATATAATATATATATATATATATATATATATATATATATATATATATATATATATATTATATATATAAAGCTGAAGGGGGTAGGGGAGCTTCAGTGGGGAGAAATAAATGGGATTAAATCAGGAGTATCTGAGAGAGTTAGAGCTAGCTAAGGAAGTGGTAGCAATAATGTTGAAGGACCAGTTATGGAAGGAGAAGAGGGAATATAAATGTGTAAATTCAAGGATTATGTGGATTAAAATAAGGGTTGGATGTGAAAAGGGGGTCATAATAAGCGTGTATGCACCTGGAGAAGAGAGGAGTGTAGAGGAGAGAGAGAGATTTTGGGAGATGTTAAGCGAATGTATAGGACCCTTTGAATCAAGTGAGAGAGTAATTGTGGTAGGGGACCTGCATGCTAAAGTAGGAGAAACTTTTAGAGAGGGTGTGGTAGGTAAATTTGGGGTGCCAGGTGTAAATGATAATGGGAACCCTTTGACTGAACTTTGTATAGAAAGGGGTTTAGTTATAATAAAAAGAGGATAAGCATACAAGATATGATGTAGTGCGTAATGACAGTAGTTTGTTGGACTATGAATTAGTAGATAAAAGACTGCTGAGTAGACTTCAGGATGTACATGTTTACAGAGGGGCCACAGATATATCAGATCACTTGGTAGTTGTAGCTACAGTGAGAGTAAAAGGCAGATGGGATACATGGAAAATAGAAGCATCAGGGAAGAGAGAGGTGAAGGTGTATAAACTAAAAGAGGAAGCAGTTAAGGTAAGATATAAACAACTATTGGAGGATAGATGGGCTAGTGAGAGTATAGGCAATGGGGTCGAAGAGGTATGGGGTAGGTTTAAAAATGTAGTGTTAGAGTGTTCAACAGAAGTTTGTGGTTACAGGAAAGTGGGTGCGGGAGGGAAGAAGAGCGATTGGTGGAATAATGATGTAAATAGAATAGTAAGGGAGAAAAGGTTAGCATATGAGTGGTTTTTACAAAGTAGAAGTGATGCAAGGAGGGAAGAGTATATGGAGAGAAAAAGAGAGGTTAAGAGAGTGGTGAAGCAATGTAAAAAGAGAGCAAATGAGCGAGCAGGTGAGATGTTATCAACAAATTTTGTTGAAAATAAGAAAAAGTTTTGGAGTGAGACTAATGAGTTGAGGAAGCCTAGGGAATAAATGGATTTGAGAGATAAAAATAGAAGAGAAGAGTTATTAAATGAAGAGTTAGAAGCATGGGGAAGATGGAGGGAATATTTTGAGGAATTGTTAAATGTTGATGAAGATAGGGAAGCTTTGATTTCGTGTATAGGGCAAGGAGGAATAACATCTTGTAGGAGTGAGGAAGAGCCAGTTGTGAGTGTGGGTGAAGTTCGTGAGGTAGTGGGTCGAATGAAAAGGGGGTAAGGCAGCCGGGATTGATGGGACAAAGATAGAAATGTTAAAAGCAGGAGGGGATATAGTTCTGGAGTGGTAGGTGCTATTATTTAATAAATGTATGGAAGAGGGTAAGGTACCTAGGGATTGGCAGAGAGCATGCATAGTTCCTTTGTATAAAGGCAAAGGGGATAAAAGAGAGTGCAAAAATTATATGGGAATAAGTCTGTTGAGTATACTTGGTAAAGTGTATGGTAGAGTTATTATTGAAAGAATTAAGAGTAAGAGAGAGAGTGGGACAACAGATGAACAAAGTGGCTTCAGGAAAGGTAGGGGGTGTGTAGACCAAGTGTTTACAGTGAAACATATAAGTGAACAGTATTTAGATAAGGGAAAAAAATTTTTGTGGCATTTATGGATTTAGAAAAGGCATATGACAGGGTAGATAGGGGGGCAATGTGGCAGATGTTGCAGGTGTATGGTATAGGAGGTTGGTTACTGAAAGCAGTGAAGAGTTTTTACGAGGATAGTGAGGCTCAGGTTAGAATATGTAGGAGAGGAAGATTATTTACCAGTAAAAGTAGGCCTTAGACAAGGATGTGTGATATCACCGTGGTTGTTCAATATATTTATTTATGGGGTTGTAAGAGAAGTAAATGCTAGGGTCTTGGCAAGAGGTGTAGAGTTTAAAGATAAAGAATCAAACACAAAGTGGGAGTTGTCACAGTTGCTCTTTGCTGAAGACACTGTGCTTGTGGGAAATTCTGAAGAGAAGTTGCAGAGGTTGGTGGATGAATTTGGTGTGTAAAAGAAGAAAATTAAAAGCGAATATAGGAAAGAGTAAGGTTATGGGGATAACAAAAGGATTAGGTGACGAAAGACTGGATATCAGATTGGAGGGAGAGAGTATGGAGGAGGTGAATGTGTTGATATTTAGGAGTGGACGTGTCAGCAGATGGGTCTCTGAAGGATGAGGTGAATCACAGAACTGATGAGGGGAAAAGTGTGAGTGGTGCGCTTAAGAGTCTGTGGAGACAAAGAACTTTGTCTGTGAAAGCAAAAAGGGGAATGTATGAGAATATAGTTGTACCAACACTCTTATATGGGTGTGAAGCATGGGTGATGAATGTTGCAACGAGGAGAATGCTGGAGGCAGTGGAGGTCATGTCTGAGGAACTGTACAGAAATCATAGCTGAAACACTGTGTATGGCTTATCTTATTCTTATAGGGACTTGAGGGATAGGACTTGTAGATCATTTGAAACACATAGTATGCGCAATTTTGTTCACTGTATCATCAATTCGAGGTAGGCGGGTTACATCATCAGAAGCGTAACTTTGTTGATTGTCTCAGAGTAATGATAGCGTTCGTTTCTTAATCATCTTAACCAAACAACCTGTGCACGCAAGGGGAATTACTGGCTTAATAATTACCCTCCTTCAGCATGCTCTGAGTCTTCTTTAATGAAAATCGATCTCATAAGAAATAGGCGGCGTGACTTAGCTGATATTAGGATGGATCTGCGGTAGATTTGCAATGAGCTTTGGTGGGTTACCTTAAAGTGCTTAAGTCACAGACAACTCAAGAGGAGGCAGGTTCACTCATATTTAAGGTCGACATACATGAGCTTCTGACAGTCTCGTGACTAAGGATCACATCAGAGCACAGTTGTGGGAATAGCTAAATGTACATCTTATAATCTTTCCATATCTGAGATTTACCTTACAAAACCCTCTAAGGTTGATTAGAGAGCGATGTTGATGATGGAAACAGTACTGATGAGTGCTTGTTTCAGTAAGGAGTGCGTTTAAACTAAGTAGGTTGATGAAATCTCTGAGCTGCACTATCCAAAAGTTCCAGTTACTTTGTTCCTCTTGAAGATATTTCAAAAATGCCTTGACAGTGATATTGGGTAGACTGCAGAAGTCTGTTGCTAGAGGTCGATGCTCCTGGAATGTGTGGACGGCACTTCTCTTGTTGGTGCATTAGCACGGATACACTTTAGCAAGTGACCTTTCTAGTCGGCATTTTGGCAATTGCTTCACGAGTAGGACACTTCTGGCGTGGATGTCTGAAAAACACAAAAGAAAACACCGTTACTTGTGGCTGTCAGGAATTGAGATTAATTGCAGAAGGACTGAGTGGTATGTCTATTATAGTTTCTTTGTGGTGCAATCTAGAGTCTTGCCTGGTCAAAAAGGCAGTGGGCTAAGTCGAGAGTTTTTTTTCCAATAAAGCTGACCTTATTATTGGTGTTGCCGGCAACTGATAAACGATCCCTGATGGTCTTCACAATATGAGAGCTGTCATGCTTGTAAGTGACGGTCCTTACTAAAATTTTCAGTGCTAGAAAGTATTCTCTTAAGGATCTCAGTCTGCTGGCGGGAGAGTTGACAGGCGATAGGTGCAAGATTTCATTTGTAGGTTTAATATACTGATTAGGATGAGGGTTTTGATAGCATCTTGTAGGTATTTACATCAGAAATAGCCCTATATATCTTAGGTGACCAAATTGATAAGAAGACTAAGTTATCTAGATATGTTTTATGAAGGGCTCCAAGAAGTTTTCGAAGTCTTAAACCACGAGTTCCTTCTGAGCAGCTGTTGATAAGTGGGGTCACAGTTAGTCTCAGGTTTTCAGTAACGCTCATGTTCGTGATGTGGTCTAGCGCAGGATCACCACCAGGTAGCCAGGAATCTGTTCAATAAATTGGTGTGATAGAACACAGGCTCTATCTCTAGGTTTATTGAAATAGAATTTCATAGTACTTCTGCAACACAAAATATACTTGCTAGTAACATCTAATAATGTTTACAGGATTGGTGATGGCTTGCATATGTAAGAAGAAAAGTTTATAATACAGGACTTATTTAAATCACCATGTAATCTGCATCACTAATATATGATGTAAAAGAAGGAAATACCACACCATGTGTTGGCGCCTCTGTGACACACACCAAACTGTTGTTGTTGTTAAAGGGCGAGAGGTGGTGTGTATTATCTGATGTGCTCCCACAGGAGCTCAGTATCATAAAGTCTAGGCTCTCAGTTTTCCTTTGTATAGGGCAGTGACGGCACCATGGGGTGTGTGGCATCTTCGTATTTTGATCTACTGAGGGTGAACTGAGCTGGATAACAGCAAAGAAACCATGATTGTAGTTAGTGTGAAAAAAGTGTCTCACAAAAGACAATAATCATTACAGAGGACAGTGTGATAGCTTCTTTAGTGACTAAGATTGTGTACAAGAAAGACAAATTTTGGAAAGTGTATCAGTGTGAGCTTTTCTAGGACTATGGAGAGTGGAATCCATGGACACTTAAGCTTCTATCAAGTCACTGACTATCTGTCGAAGGTTGTGAAGAAGAACACATAGCTCATTGTAAGAGCAAGGTAGGTTACGAAATTTCTTGTAGTATGGGGGACTGCGCAGTTTTGAGTCGCAAGGAGATTGGAATCAACCTATATAGTCGGCATTAGGGGGGGTCTTTTGAGTTCCACACATAGTAGTTAGTCAGCCAGCTCAGTGAATGAATATGCTGAATACCACTAGGGAGTTAATTTATTATTTAAATATTTAATCATTACAGCCTGATCGAGATGAATCTATGACAACAATTCAAGACTGTTAGTCTGCAGGGGCGGCTGTGTAGTCGATGAGTGTTTTCTCAAGTTACGTTTTCTATATATACTAAATGGTACTGCCATTTCTAACATAATTGGTCGTGCTCGACGGATAAAGGCCACAGTGTACAACTATGTTGTAACTTCAGTGTACAATAACTATTGTTGCCAAGGTCCTTGAAAAAAGTGTAAAACTATTGTTTTACAATTTAAACAATATAAATGAGTCTCACTCTGACTCAATACAAGGAATGGCAGCCAAAAGAATCGGGCACTCACCCAGCGTTACCCAAAGAAAAACGGGCGATGAGTGGACTCATCAAACAGAAAACGGGGGAATGGATGACTCAATGGTCCATTCGAAAACGTGATTAAGCAACAACAAGTGATGTTCGGTTCGTTGGTTGTATTTTACCTAGTGTTTATAATGTTTATAGACCAGAAATTAAGAGACAAGATTGTTAAAGTCTTGTTTTTATAGATCTACCTGTATTTAAGAACTATAACATATAAAGAGTAAGCTTTCAAATATTAATACTGTGAATTTATTATGTTGTAAGTATATTACGTGTTGATTTACAGATATACAGTGAATTATAGTGTATAGGTGAAACTGAAGTGTATAAATGGTTATTTACAATTAATATCGTGAGTAGGCTGAACAGAAATCAAGCCATAAACGGAGCATATGTATGTAATATGGTATAGGACTGAGGTTTAAGTTATTAGGTTCAGTTAGTGTAGATCGATTATCTGATGGAGATACAAAAATCAGTGTTTTTTAGCAGTACAGTGTTTTTTAACTCTTTAAGTGTGGTGCTTAGAATTTTCATTTAACATTAAAATGGTTTTTTGAAAACTCAGTTTCAGTCTTTACAGGACTAAAGTACACAATTAGAATCTAATTTCATTTTGTATAGGGAATTAATCAAGTACTAACATAGATTTTGATGATCTTGGAGGTCATATTTGAATATTAGAAACGTTGTAAATAATAGGGGTATCCACTTATGAAATAAATTCTTTGAATAGACATTGAGGATGAAATTAAAAATGCTTTGGATAATTTGTAATCAACAAATTAAGGTGGACCGGAGTACAGTATCATGCCGCAAACTCTGTCAAGAGACTATGTAACTATGTGGTCAAAATGTCGCACTGTAACCAACAACAAGTGTCCCATTCACCAAGCTTACCTACTTGTATTATACTTTCCAAGGTTATAAATTATGAGAATTATTAGTGGTTTTCAATCAAGAGAAATTCACGAATGACATAGAGAGTATTGGTAAGTTACTAATTTAATGTCTTGTGAGGGAGATCCCTCATGAACTGATTAAGTATTTCGGTGGTTAAAGTATTATCAAGAAGCTCTTACTGTGGGTCTTAGGACATTATTTGATTTGACAAGCTAGAGTTAGAATGCAGTCTTATTATCAAGTTGAGCCAAAAACATTTTATCAGATTACAGGATTTCGAATCACATTATAACAATAGTTCATAGATTTAGTTGTACAATAGACTAGAATGTGATTGGTTATCGTGGTATAGTACAGGTAAGTTGTCACAAATCTTGAAACGATTAATATTATGTTCAAAAACGTATTTCATGTGAAGAAATTAGAATGTTTTTCAAAAAATAGTTTATGCCTGCATGCAACGTAGGACACGATGAAAAAATCAAAATCCGTGGATAATAAACCTTCAAAACAGTATAAAGAGTTTACTATCCCACTAAAACAATATGTAAATCCATTGCAATTTATCAAGTGAGTGAATACAAAAGACATTAAACTGACTGCTCAAATAAAATGTTACTCAAAAAGTGTACTTTGTGATGGAACACATTGGGCAAGTATAGTAGCAATAAATCTTGAAGGCACGTAAACAACGTGTTATTCGCTGAAAGGTGCATCAAGTGTTTAGGTTAACACAAGGGAGGAAAATGTACTGAAGCAAGTGTTTTAGGCAAGGGTATGATCATACCGATTATTGTCAAATACTTTGCTGAACAGCCGCAGACTTACACGAATTCAGGAAGTTCAACAAGCTCAAAACAGACATTAATGTGAGAGAGATACGTTAAAAGCAACTGTTCAGTAGTGAGTGAGTTATACTAATTAACAAAACAATGTGTAAACTATTGCTCAAAGGTACAAACGTCCTTCATAAGGAAATTGTTTGCAGTAATGAAATAACAAACTATGCCAAAAATACAGTTGATATAGTGGTTTTGCAAATTTGTAACAACATACTATGACTAGCAGAATCATGTTGTTCTAGGAAAAGAAAGACGTAGAAGTGTGGACTTAGCGATTGGTAAGTTGTGAGAGAGGGATTAAAAGAACGTTGCAGCATAAAAGAGCTAAGTCAAGTTAGCTTCATGACATACAGAAGGACCACAATTAGTCCAATTGATTTTACTATTGGAAGTGATTTATATCCTGTTTTGTGCCAACTATTAGTAAGTAAACATGATGTTCACTAGCTGAAAACAAGCAGACAAAGTACACGGCCACATGAAATGTGGTCCACTTTCTTCAACTCGTGGGATCAAAGAAGCAGATTTTGATTCAGTGGGAAAATGTATAGAACGAGAATCGTGATTCAGGTTCACAGCAAAAAATTTCATTACTGGAGAATGACTTGAACAGTGATAAGCTGTGGGATTTAGATGCGCAGGTATTGATGGTAAAAAAACAAGCCACAGAGTCTCAGACTTATAAACCAATATCGTGGACACTGTCAAATATTGAAGATGACGTCATTGGGTTAGGATACTGGAATTAAATCCACCACATCTGTAGCAATTATCGCTGGCTTTGGACAATGGAAAGCACAAATAACAGAGCTAGGAAGAATCCAGAGCTACAGACTGTCGATGATAACTATCATACAAGAACCACTTGGACAATAAATTCACGGAGGAAATAGTCGAAGATAGTTGTCGCAGAAGTATTATTCGCACCATGGAGTCAGACGAGATTCTGAAACACTCACTCATGGGGTGTAATGTTATTGCGCGCACGTGAAAATAAAGATGTAGAAGGTCTAATGATGTTTGCTTACGGACCTTCATAATGAGAATCTTGGAGGCGTGCTTATGAAATATTCGCACAAACCATATGCCTGGTGATATTTCAACGCTTTCTTACGAGTAGGACTACAAGAAATAGATAGAGATTATACTCGATTCTCTGTAGGCTGTAAATCACAGATCCTCAAAGTCTGTGACAAACCTTATCGTTTCAAATCATGTATTATTGGTGCAACTTCTCATTTTATAGAAGCTATTAACTACAATTTGAGAACAGAGAATTGAAAGTTCCTTCAACAGACGTTCTTAAGAAAAGTTCTATGTGGGCCAATGTCTTCAAGGTACTGTGAATTAAAGAGGGAGGGTTTGAAAGATTGAATTTATACGGGAAAGGCTAACAAGGAGAGATGAAAGTGAAGCATGGCTTAAGGATGTGGAACACACTCTTAAAGCAATTAAGGGAACTTATCAAAGAGATTTCTGAAGCTGAAATTCTGATTGAAACATATGCTGGGACTTATTGGGAACACAGGAAGATATTTGCAGTCTCAAAAGATAAACAATAAAATCAGCGTACTCACTAAAAGTAGTTTACTGTGAGTATACATGTTTGATCCTCTAGGATGTTCACCAATTACCATAAGGGTAATCACTGCTTTCTATGCAAGGATGGCTTGAAGCTCAAAATTGTGATGGTTGAGAAATTGCTTTAGAAATGAGTCAGATGGGATGGAAATATCCTAAGGAGTTTAAACAACTTCATTCAAATTCATTTCCAGTCAAATAGGTCAAGGACGGCAAACAAGTACACATTACATGTGTTTGTGATGCGTCATCCAGAGGTTATGGCGCGTAGTTACAAGAGTAATGCTGACGGAACAGTACACTAATTACTTCAAAGGTAGGGTAGCACCTTGAAGTAGACAGTACAAATTGGAATGACAGCATTATGTAGGTACAAAAATTAGCTGGTCTATCTCAACAAAGGTATTGATCATTCATATTGAGAAACGTGATCTGGAGTGATAATGAAGCGTTCTCCAGTGGTTAAGAAATAATAAGAGTAAGTTGGTCTATGGACAGAACAGAGTCAGCAGAAATAAAGAGATGCAGAGAAGATTATCTCTCTTTTCACGCTCTACCAAGAGAAAGAGAATCAGCTGACCTGTTGTCAGTGGGTGTACACTCAGCAAATTATGTGGATAATAAATTAGGCTCACGGACCGAACTGGCTCTTGATGAAAAACTGGCCTCACGCAAAAAGCTCTCCTTATGCAGAAGAAAAAGTCATGCTTGAAAATAGCAGAATAAATACTGCAGAACAACAGAAATAGTCATTGATGGATCTAATTACTCATTCTTTGCGGGTAACTCTTAAGAAGTTAAGTTCTTGTTCTTTATAATATATTAAGGAAATAAAACTGATTATGAATGTCTTGAACCATTAAATACTGGGGTGAATAATAAGAAAGTAGTTTTCTCTACAGACAATAATTTTCTGGAAACACAATATAAATCCATAGAAACCTGTCATGATTAATTCTTCTAGGACTTTTGACTCGAAAGAATTAAGATGTCGATGGAAGGAATTCACAATTCTTCACTACCTAAGAAGCATACATCCAATATTGATCCAAGAATCATTGGCTAACAAAGGATTGTGCAAAGAATGCCACTGTAAGTGTACATGGTGGGCGTAGCTGAAACACTATGTCATATAGACAATCTGTCTGGAATACCTCAAGGTCGAAAAAAGTGTTGAAATAAACAAAATAAAGGACTGTATTACTTGTCGTTCCAATGATATGCAGATGTCAGCATCAAGGTCGTCATATCTTCGAAGGTTTGTATATAACTCCATTTGGAGGTGACAGGTGTAGATTACACATGGACCAATATTTTAACCAAAAGATGACAAAGTTTTCCATCAAGGTGTACAACTGTTTGTTCATTGTGCTACGATAGAGCAGTAATCTAGAAGTAGCACTGACATGTATGCTGAACCTTTATCAAATTATTCAGAGGTTTTGCAGCCAGAAGCGGGATGTCCAGGTGATTGCATTTCAGGTAATGCAAACTCTAATTTGTTCTGGGCATGCTTATGAAGCAAGTCTTTGATCAACCAGAAGTACAACAGATGCTTGAATCAAGCGTTGGTGTTGGAGATTACATTCTCTAATCTCCATGGCACGGCGGAATTTTATGAAAGAATGATCGGATGTAAAACGTTGTGTTTAACGTGAAGATTCTTATCGTCAAGAATCGGACTTAGAAAGATTTGTAAGTTGTGACTGATAATAGAAAATAGAGTCAACAACAGACCCTGTAACATATGTTACGATGATCTAGACAAATTTAGAAAGTGTAAGTCCATTATTTATCACCATGGAAGAAGGTCGAAACTGTTCTCCCTGAATGAAAAGAAATCATAGAGGATTATTATTCGACCTGAGCAAAAGCAACTCAGACGTAAATTCAAAACACCTTCATAAGTGATTGACGTTGGTGAGACGACTATACACTCGCGCTGGCACGTCGGCCTCTGGACTATTCACCTCATTGAGAGAACATTCTATAGGAGTTGGTTGTGATTCTGAAAATTCAAAAGTCTTATAGACTGATGAATAGTGATTATTGACAATGAAGGTCCGAGGTCCCAATGGCTACTTGGAAAAATTGTGTGACCATATATCTAGATGTAAAATGGAAATCATCAGGAAAGTTGATGTTTTAAGCAAAGGTTGTGTAGTGAATATGCGGACAATACAATAAACTAGTGCATTAGAATTAAAGTGTTGAAAACAAAATTAGTGATTCTCAGCTATCACACAGACTAAGTGTTCAGAAAAGAAAAGCAGCAGGGTGGGAGTGAGAGATAAAATGAAAATAAAGTAAGTGATGAATAGTTACTGCAGCGAAACCTCTGCGACAAGTGTGGAGGAAATTTTAGGAGGGGGGGTATAGCCCTTCAGACCCCTTCAGCCCATTTTAGCCTGTCCGGCCAGCCCTCTCTGAAGTGGGCAAAATTTGTTTACTGCTACAGTGAGAGAATTGACCCCCGATGCGAGTACAGTATGTGACGTGGCTCGACAGCTCCGTGCGGTTGTGTTGCAAGTTTAGCTTAATTAAAGACGTCATCTCTTACCTTGAGGACAATTAAGGGAAAATCTCTCCACTTTATTACATGGTAAAGATAGTGTACTTTGTTGCTCTATGCTTTAGACAGCGAATCAAAAATTTGCTTTGTTCATCGATGAAGCGGCAAGGTAGAAAAGTATGGTCAGCTTTTTCTTTTTACGCAGGGCAGTGGACGGATGGGGTTATGGGCGTGTGAGGCTTCCGATTACTTTTGAATCTACTGAGAGTGAAATGACGCAGGATAAAGCACAAGAACACTGATCTGTTACGTTTCTTAGGTGAATAAAGTGTCTCTCATAAAAACACAATAATTATCCACTTAAGAGAGTTGTACTCAGCTTCTTTAGTGACATAAGATTGTGAACAATAAAGCACAAATTTGTGGAACATAGTGTACAGTGTGCCGATTTTCTAGGGATATGGATGTCGTGGAATCAAGGAACTTCAGCTACTATTCAAGTCACCGATATCAGTCGAAGGTGTGAAGACATAGTCACGTACAAGTGCAGGTTAGGTTACGAATTCTTGTGTAAGGGGACACTGCGCAGTTTTGAGTCAAAGGAGTTTGTATGCAATCACGTATAGTCGCAGTAGGGGGATTTGAGTCACACAGACGTAAGTTTGTCAGCCATCAGTGAATGAAATATGCTGAATGAGCAATATCCCTAGGGGTAATTTATAACTTCTACAAATTATAATCATTACAGCTGTTGAGAGATCGATCATGACAACAAACTCAAGACTAGTCTGCTGGGGGGTGTGTAGACAATTTGCTTGTTTTTATAGCTAAGTGTTCCTATATTTACATTTAAAATTAGTTAATGGTATCCCATTTCTCAAACATAAGTATTGCTTGCTATCAGTTATGACACTCACAAACATTTACATTACGCTTGTTATCAGGGAGAAGGTGACAAATTTACGAGGGAAAGCACTTTGGAAACGTCTTGCCGTTGTCAGCCGTGTCAGTGTGCCTCGTTGTGCTCGGGGTTTTCTCGTGTTCTTTTTTTTCGGTCTCGCTCTTAGTGCATAGAACTTTAATTTGGTCATCAATTCTATACGATACATCCTCTATCGCTGGAACCAATCTTGGGCGGAAAAACATTATCTATGAGTAAAAGGGGAAGAATTAGAGTGCACTACTCTGCAGAGTTTACTGCAGAGGGGAATCATAGGCCTGTGTTCGTGTGCAAATAATAATATAGATTTTTTTTTCAGAGGAAAGAAAGTCTACTGTTAACATGGTGTAATAGTGTATAGTGATTTACTACAGTGGCTCCTAGTATTTTGGATGATAAAGGCTAAAGTGTCATTTGAAAAAGGTGAAAATATTTGTAAAGGCAGTGATAAGCTATAGAGGGAGGTGCAGAAGTCGCCAGAAACTTACAACAGTGGGGTTTTCCCCCAGCAGATTTTAATAATCTCTCTGGGCTTGCTAGTGTACTCGATATAATCTAGTGATTACCTAGTGATAGCAGAATACAGTGTTGTAGTAGCAAACTAACCGTATTATAATGGTATTAGTGGAGTGGAGTGACTTTCATTAGTTTCATTTTTTTGAAATACCAGACGTTATACTGTGAATTTCATATAACTGTAGTTTACACGCGGTCGAATTTATACACAACGAGAAGCAATTAATTATACAGAAAAAGCGTCCTTCCTCAAAATTTTCACCAGTCCAACTATTAGTGATTAATATAGCATTTATTGTGGTGGGACCGGAAGAAAAAAAAAAAATAGAAAAGCTAGATACAGCGATTGAGAACAAGGTTGAGGTCGGGGACCGTTCGTCATTGTAGGCAGTTGCCAGCAGTACTGTTTTTCAACAGCAGTTATACTTTTTGTATTCATATCATACATATTACTGGGTAGATTAATTTTCCAGTAGATCTATGCGCGTGTTATCCAAATCCCGACAGTATGTTTTTTAAATAAGTGACCACCATATCAGATCAGATCGCTGGTCACGACCTGACTGGCTCCCGAAACTTGGACTGGTAGAAACCTTGATGGTCGAACCTTGATGGTTTCAAAACGGTTTCGTTGGACAATAAGCAGACTGTAAACGGATGGGGTTGTGGCGCTTATTAACACAAAATTAAATATAAATCAGGAAGCTGCACGGTAAGTGTCCATATACAAAAAAACAGTTTAGAGAAAACAGAAATACAAATAGCGTAGAGTTCTCATTTAAGGAGGTTATTAATAGAATTTTCAAGAGCGTTGGTAGTAGAATTACAGTAAATAAACATTCAAATCATTACTCAGTGTGTGTGTCTGTGGTCTCAGTCAAACCAACGGGCTTCCACATGGGTAATTCGCATTTTTGTGGGAATCACAGTCGTACGCCTTGTGCAGATTCCAAGATAGTACAAGAGTGTAAACAGGAAGTGTTTTGGGTATGCCCAAATGAGATAAATCTGTGACCTAAAATCACACGGGTATTAAAAAAGAGGACAACATCAAAGTGCTTTCATAGACAACCTGGGCTTTTAAAAGCTGGGAACATAAAAAGGTGGGTGTTGGCTATGCCTCTGATCTTGGGCATGTAAGTCAGAAACTGTAAGGCTGGAAAGGTGATGTTCCGGGATAGTCAGTAAATGCGGGGTTGATAGTGCTGTTCGGAGGAAGTACTGTGAAGCTGGATAGAGTGCTGTCCTGCGAGACTGTAATGGTGAAGCTGGTGGTGCAGTTGGAGACAGTAATGGTGAAGTGGAGGTGCTGTCCTGGGACGGCAGTAATGGGTGAGCTGGAGGTTGCTGTCCTGGGAGACAGTAATGGTGTGAAGTGGAGGTGCTGCTGCTATGGGAGGACAGTAATGGAGAGCTGGAGATTTTGTTCAGGTAGTCGGGAATTATACGCAGGAAGGAATAATATAAATGACTATAGGGGGACAGGGAGCATAGTAGGGAATCAAGTGTAGTCTCAAGATAAGATAAACCAATATTGACAACCTAGAAATATGCAGGAATATAGCAAACTCAACGAGACTCCATAGCAATAGTGTGGATATATTACCAACAAACATGGTGGGAGATCCATTGTTGGTGCTAGGGAGGATCGAAGTAAGACAGGGAAAAACATGCCACCAAAAGGGCTAATACCAGTCACAGAAACCAAGGTGCAAACGGAAAACCAGCCTTGCACTTATATGCACACGGTATCTGCTGGATGACAATCTGGAAAACAGCGGGAAGCTGCAACTATGACCACCCTGTAGAAAAAGAAAATTTCATGCAATATGACACAGGGAAAATTCAAATCTCTTTGTAAGCATTTTTTCACATGAGTGGACTTTCAGTACATGAAAGGACTTGTGCTATAAACTTAATTTGCCATGCATACCCATCTAAAGGGGACAAAAAGATCAAAAAATCAGGCATGGGAAAACACTGGGTAGCACAGCACGACAAGAGGGAGAGGTTTTTTTGTGCAGGAAGGAAAAAAAAACTGGGCAGAATGGCAGAAATCGATACACCAATCAGTCGAATTCCTGGGAGTGGAACACAGTCGATGGCTCCACTCCAAACAAACAGATACGATAACTAAATGCCGGAAAAAAAAATAACCCCCAGTACACAATACCACCAGTCGATTAACATTCTTCTTGAAAATATACAGGGTTCTAAGCAAGCAACAAACAACAAAAATCCTTTATGTGGATGCTTGTTTCTTTTTAAGAGGAAGGAATGGTTCGCGGCTTTACTGAGACAATAAAGGATTCACTTGGGAATGAAAATATGTGATCCAGGTTACAACTTTAAGATGTCGACAGTGGTGAACACAGGAAAGGGGGGCGGGTTGGCTGTACAGTGCAGAATTCATTGTTTGCACAGGAATGCTTATGCCTCAAATGATGTAATGGGAAGTTTTAGCGTAAAGGTGAGAACACAAAACTAGTGCATGTGGTAGTTACAAGGGGGGCTCGGATGAAACATTCCCGCAAATTAAGGAACAGCTGTTAAAAATAGACCACTTCTGGCAAATCTTCAGCTCCTGACACCAACATTCTTGCTCTGGGGGATTTCAACTCTTAAGCACTTAAATGGAGAATATAGCAAAATAATAATTGTTGCAGTAATAACACAGGAGGGATTGATTGAAAACTCACACCACTCACGAGCTTTTAAATCTTGACAAAAATTCAATTGAAACACAATAATAGAGACTAATGATGGAGATACATAGACCTATCTTCACTAAACAATGAACTGAACCTCTGATTAAGAAATGTATATCAAAAACAATATACTAGATCTACAACATAAATTGAGGTTCAGTCTGTATGCGATGGAGCCCAGACGCATATGAGATAGTCACGGGGGAGCATGATCGAATTCAAACTTCCATAACAAACATAAAGTGGGGACCAAGTAAAACAAGTCTACGATATAAGTTGGGAAGATATACTAGCAACACAGCGACCCAATTATGCTAGACAGATTAACTCGTTGGACTCGATGTATTGCAAAGGCTTATTCTCTAAGAAAACAGGAGGAGTAGACGTGCTATAATAATAGAAAATGCTGATAAGGCGCTCCTCTCGTTACTGGGACCGTATGCCAAACGTACTGAATACAGAGCGGCTAAAGGAGGCCGCCAAATAATCTATCTGAATGGTTAGGGAGAATGGTCAGAGAAATAGCAGATAGAAACTTAAGTAAAGATCTTACGGTGTCAGGAACTCGCGGAAGAACCTAAAAGATAATGAATCGAAAGAAACCCAAAAGTTATTTTTTCCTATGCAAATCAAAATCGTGAACAACGTCCAGTTTTTTGGCCCTAACTTAAAACAAGATGGGTCTACAAGGATGACAGCAACGGAAATGATGTGAGTACTGCAAGAAGCCCTCTCAGAGCTTTCCCATATATGGAGAGGGAGATGGACAGGGGGGTGTCAATGTTACTAAAAAAACAGCATAGCCCCTCAAAAGGGTGGCAGTAAAGAACAGCAAAGAACTACCAGGCAATAGAATAACATCATATTTAAAAAAATCTTTGAAAGGGTCTAAGAAGCAAGTCTACACACATCTAGAAACTTCAGTTCAAACAGGGCAAATGGGTTTTAGAACAGGTCGTCTGTCTTCTCAACTATTGGTACTAGAAGGTCTAAATGATAGAAGGACAATATGATGAGTGTAATATTACAGACTTGGCAAAAGTTCGACAATTGTAGGCCCTGGTGTAACAGCGACAACATGAGTGCTTAACTAAAGGAATAACAGGAACTGTTGGTCGATGGCATCTTAATGTCCTCACTAACGATACACAGAGGTAGTCGTCACAGAGGTAAAGTCCGAGGAGAGCTAGGTGGAAAAAAAGCTCTGTTCCACAAGGACAGCTCGCTCATCTTGTTCCTCATCTCATATCCGACATGACAAGGATGTTCAGCCACAGGCACGAGTTTCCTTTGCAGATGAACCGAATTGCACGACAGTGTCCTTCCATTGCAGACACTGCAAGGGCTCAGGCCGGACATCAACCAATCTTTCAATGGGTGCAGAAAAATCCATATGGAAGTTGAAACGAATGAGAAATTTCAATTACTAGATATGGTAAACATGAGAAATTAAATCTTCATCAGAGTAACAACACAATTCTGGCAAAAGAATAGAGACGAAACACCAAAGTCAAAGGACAGGGAGGTGATAATGTCGGAGGATTCACTCAAAGGACATACATTGTATCATCGATTGCTAGAAAAAATGACAGAATGGATAATGAGAATTCCAAATAGGGAGGCCAAGCATGATGACATCTCGGTAACTTGTCTCTATTAGGCTGAATTTGCCTGCACTCACTAACAGCACTTTCAAGGCAGGTGAAATTGACGACTAGAAATGTACAGAGAACTTTCACGGCGCGCAATAAAGGAAGATAAAACAACTCAATATGGGAGACGATGCGTTCCTAAACTGGATTCTGGAATGCAGGAGAGAGGGTAGGGATAATGATTAATACACCAGGAAAATCTAGAGGGACTAGTACGAATTGAACGAAATATCATCGAAAGCAAAAAGACTTGCAGTCGAAGCAACATCCCCAATGAAAGGGAGTGTCTTAGGACGTTAAGAGACTACAATTAAGTGTAGGGGGCCGTGACGGTTCAATTGCTCCCAGACACATAAGGGGGATGATTACAACTGACCTGGCAGTCTTCAAGCTGGCATGGTCAAGACCTACTAAGTGGTTCGACCCGGGGTGTGGGTTCGTAGTTGGTTTGCGTGCAAGCCAGCAGCAAAGCACTTGGTTGTATAGGGCCTGATCACAGGCAGGTGGTCACAGACGGGCCGCGGGGCAGTAGACCGGACTTCTCCATGTAAACTCTCAGGTAAATGGCTCATTTTACATTCAAAACTATCGATCAATCAGTGGAAAGAAATTTATTTGGGACAAAGTCATGGGAAACATAAATAAAAAACTAAACACTTCCATCCATTCCATCAAATCACTGTCGCAATTAACTATTTCGCTCGGATTGCAAAACTCATTTCTTCAACAGAAATTAATTGTGAAAAATTGTCTACTGTAAACTTTATTCATCAAGTTTTCCAAAACTGATTCATAGTTAGTTCTTATTACTTTACCAACTAGTAAGCAATACTTAATTGAACGATTTTAATAATAACCGTCAAACTTCTTTCAAAAGTTCAATACTTTTTTGTCAGTATGCTTTCAAAGACAGGAAAGTATTGAATGGTGTGGTGTCACTGAGTTGAATTTCGCGAAAGTGATGGCTACGTATGTGTGGCTATGTATGGTGTGGTTATGTATGTGTTACTGGGTAGAGAACAGGGAGAGACAACAAGGTGGTGGTAAACTGACTTGGTTTACCTGGGTAAAGGAACAGTAGGGCAGGTGGTGGAACCTAACATCTGCTAAATAACCGAGTTAGACTAGAAAGACGCACAAGCAGCACCATACTATCCACCGCTCACCTACTATGTCGACGGGTGCAACTGGACTCTGTACACATGCTCCTGGTAAGATGGTTGTATCTCTTTTGTTACAGCTAAACACAGTGACATGCTGATCACTAACCAACATGTGTAAATTGTTACAAAAACATGTGTACGTGCTTTTAAACCACATGTGTACACTGCTGTCGCAACAACATGTATGACTTGCAGTTAAACAACACTATATACATTTGTTACAACCAACACTGTGTGTATACTTCGTTTCATCCAGCACTGTGTACACTGGTGTTACACCAACACTATGTTCAATGCTGTTAAAACAACACCACTGTACATTTGTGCACACTCATTCTGTTTGTGTGTGTTACAAACCAACACTTGTACGACTCCTTTTACAACCATCAATAATGCACTGATGTTACAGCCAACTATGTGTGCTCTGTGTTTCACAACACTATGTACAAATGAGTGCGTACAACCATCATATGTATAATGATGTTAAACAAACTATGTATAATTGCTAAACAAATTGTGTAACTGCTTTACAACAGCCCTGGTACATGGTTGTTACATCCAACACTATGTACATTGCTGTTACAAACTATGTACATGACTTTACAGCAACACTATGTAATTGTGTTATAAACATTTGTTCTCTGTTGTTACACCCAAACCATGTACATGTTGTTACAAATTCTAAGTACACTGTGTTATAACAAAATATGTTTCTGATGTAATAACACACTATGTACATGTGTTACAACACCCTGAGTTCTGCATTAAAATCAAATGTGTTCATGTTGTGCTACAACATTGCGTACATTGCTGCTGGGTTAAACTGTACAGAAATCATAGCTGAAACACTGTGTATGGCTTATCTTATTCTTATAGGGACTTGAGGGATAGGACTTGTAGATCATTTGAAACACATAGTATGCGCAATTTTGTTCACTGTATCATCAATTCGAGGTAGGCGGGTTACATCATCAGAAGCGTAACTTTGTTGATTGTCTCAGAGTAATGATAGCGTTCGTTTCTTAATCATCTTAACCAAACAACCTGTGCACGCAAGGGGAATTACTGGCTTAATAATTACCCTCCTTCAGCATGCTCTGAGTCTTCTTTAATGAAAATCGATCTCATAAGAAATAGGCGGCGTGACTTAGCTGATATTAGGATGGATCTGCGGTAGATTTGCAATGAGCTTTGGTGGGTTACCTTAAAGTGCTTAAGTCACAGACAACTCAAGAGGAGGCAGGTTCACTCATATTTAAGGTCGACATACATGAGCTTCTGACAGTCTCGTGACTAAGGATCACATCAGAGCACAGTTGTGGGAATAGCTAAATGTACATCTTATAATCTTTCCATATCTGAGATTTACCTTACAAAACCCTCTAAGGTTGATTAGAGAGCGATGTTGATGATGGAAACAGTACTGATGAGTGCTTGTTTCAGTAAGGAGTGCGTTTAAACTAAGTAGGTTGATGAAATCTCTGAGCTGCACTATCCAAAAGTTCCAGTTACTTTGTTCCTCTTGAAGATATTTCAAAAATGCCTTGACAGTGATATTGGGTAGACTGCAGAAGTCTGTTGCTAGAGGTCGATGCTCCTGGAATGTGTGGACGGCACTTCTCTTGTTGGTGCATTAGCACGGATACACTTTAGCAAGTGACCTTTCTAGTCGGCATTTTGGCAATTGCTTCACGAGTAGGACACTTCTGGCGTGGATGTCTGAAAAACACAAAAGAAAACACCGTTACTTGTGGCTGTCAGGAATTGAGATTAATTGCAGAAGGACTGAGTGGTATGTCTATTATAGTTTCTTTGTGGTGCAATCTAGAGTCTTGCCTGGTCAAAAAGGCAGTGGGCTAAGTCGAGAGTTTTTTTTCCAATAAAGCTGACCTTATTATTGGTGTTGCCGGCAACTGATAAACGATCCCTGATGGTCTTCACAATATGAGAGCTGTCATGCTTGTAAGTGACGGTCCTTACTAAAATTTTCAGTGCTAGAAAGTATTCTCTTAAGGATCTCAGTCTGCTGGCGGGAGAGTTGACAGGCGATAGGTGCAAGATTTCATTTGTAGGTTTAATATACTGATTAGGATGAGGGTTTTGATAGCATCTTGTAGGTATTTACATCAGAAATAGCCCTATATATCTTAGGTGACCAAATTGATAAGAAGACTAAGTTATCTAGATATGTTTTATGAAGGGCTCCAAGAAGTTTTCGAAGTCTTAAACCACGAGTTCCTTCTGAGCAGCTGTTGATAAGTGGGGTCACAGTTAGTCTCAGGTTTTCAGTAACGCTCATGTTCGTGATGTGGTCTAGCGCAGGATCACCACCAGGTAGCCAGGAATCTGTTCAATAAATTGGTGTGATAGAACACAGGCTCTATCTCTAGGTTTATTGAAATAGAATTTCATAGTACTTCTGCAACACAAAATATACTTGCTAGTAACATCTAATAATGTTTACAGGATTGGTGATGGCTTGCATATGTAAGAAGAAAAGTTTATAATACAGGACTTATTTAAATCACCATGTAATCTGCATCACTAATATATGATGTAAAAGAAGGAAATACCACACCATGTGTTGGCGCCTCTGTGACACACACCAAACTGTTGTTGTTGTTAAAGGGCGAGAGGTGGTGTGTATTATCTGATGTGCTCCCACAGGAGCTCAGTATCATAAAGTCTAGGCTCTCAGTTTTCCTTTGTATAGGGCAGTGACGGCACCATGGGGTGTGTGGCATCTTCGTATTTTGATCTACTGAGGGTGAACTGAGCTGGATAACAGCAAAGAAACCATGATTGTAGTTAGTGTGAAAAAAGTGTCTCACAAAAGACAATAATCATTACAGAGGACAGTGTGATAGCTTCTTTAGTGACTAAGATTGTGTACAAGAAAGACAAATTTTGGAAAGTGTATCAGTGTGAGCTTTTCTAGGACTATGGAGAGTGGAATCCATGGACACTTAAGCTTCTATCAAGTCACTGACTATCTGTCGAAGGTTGTGAAGAAGAACACATAGCTCATTGTAAGAGCAAGGTAGGTTACGAAATTTCTTGTAGTATGGGGGACTGCGCAGTTTTGAGTCGCAAGGAGATTGGAATCAACCTATATAGTCGGCATTAGGGGGGGTCTTTTGAGTTCCACACATAGTAGTTAGTCAGCCAGCTCAGTGAATGAATATGCTGAATACCACTAGGGAGTTAATTTATTATTTAAATATTTAATCATTACAGCCTGATCGAGATGAATCTATGACAACAATTCAAGACTGTTAGTCTGCAGGGGCGGCTGTGTAGTCGATGAGTGTTTTCTCAAGTTACGTTTTCTATATATACTAAATGGTACTGCCATTTCTAACATAATTGGTCGTGCTCGACGGATAAAGGCCACAGTGTACAACTATGTTGTAACTTCAGTGTACAATAACTATTGTTGCCAAGGTCCTTGAAAAAAGTGTAAAACTATTGTTTTACAATTTAAACAATATAAATGAGTCTCACTCTGACTCAATACAAGGAATGGCAGCCAAAAGAATCGGGCACTCACCCAGCGTTACCCAAAGAAAAACGGGCGATGAGTGGACTCATCAAACAGAAAACGGGGGAATGGATGACTCAATGGTCCATTCGAAAACGTGATTAAGCAACAACAAGTGATGTTCGGTTCGTTGGTTGTATTTTACCTAGTGTTTATAATGTTTATAGACCAGAAATTAAGAGACAAGATTGTTAAAGTCTTGTTTTTATAGATCTACCTGTATTTAAGAACTATAACATATAAAGAGTAAGCTTTCAAATATTAATACTGTGAATTTATTATGTTGTAAGTATATTACGTGTTGATTTACAGATATACAGTGAATTATAGTGTATAGGTGAAACTGAAGTGTATAAATGGTTATTTACAATTAATATCGTGAGTAGGCTGAACAGAAATCAAGCCATAAACGGAGCATATGTATGTAATATGGTATAGGACTGAGGTTTAAGTTATTAGGTTCAGTTAGTGTAGATCGATTATCTGATGGAGATACAAAAATCAGTGTTTTTTAGCAGTACAGTGTTTTTTAACTCTTTAAGTGTGGTGCTTAGAATTTTCATTTAACATTAAAATGGTTTTTTGAAAACTCAGTTTCAGTCTTTACAGGACTAAAGTACACAATTAGAATCTAATTTCATTTTGTATAGGGAATTAATCAAGTACTAACATAGATTTTGATGATCTTGGAGGTCATATTTGAATATTAGAAACGTTGTAAATAATAGGGGTATCCACTTATGAAATAAATTCTTTGAATAGACATTGAGGATGAAATTAAAAATGCTTTGGATAATTTGTAATCAACAAATTAAGGTGGACCGGAGTACAGTATCATGCCGCAAACTCTGTCAAGAGACTATGTAACTATGTGGTCAAAATGTCGCACTGTAACCAACAACAAGTGTCCCATTCACCAAGCTTACCTACTTGTATTATACTTTCCAAGGTTATAAATTATGAGAATTATTAGTGGTTTTCAATCAAGAGAAATTCACGAATGACATAGAGAGTATTGGTAAGTTACTAATTTAATGTCTTGTGAGGGAGATCCCTCATGAACTGATTAAGTATTTCGGTGGTTAAAGTATTATCAAGAAGCTCTTACTGTGGGTCTTAGGACATTATTTGATTTGACAAGCTAGAGTTAGAATGCAGTCTTATTATCAAGTTGAGCCAAAAACATTTTATCAGATTACAGGATTTCGAATCACATTATAACAATAGTTCATAGATTTAGTTGTACAATAGACTAGAATGTGATTGGTTATCGTGGTATAGTACAGGTAAGTTGTCACAAATCTTGAAACGATTAATATTATGTTCAAAAACGTATTTCATGTGAAGAAATTAGAATGTTTTTCAAAAAATAGTTTATGCCTGCATGCAACGTAGGACACGATGAAAAAATCAAAATCCGTGGATAATAAACCTTCAAAACAGTATAAAGAGTTTACTATCCCACTAAAACAATATGTAAATCCATTGCAATTTATCAAGTGAGTGAATACAAAAGACATTAAACTGACTGCTCAAATAAAATGTTACTCAAAAAGTGTACTTTGTGATGGAACACATTGGGCAAGTATAGTAGCAATAAATCTTGAAGGCACGTAAACAACGTGTTATTCGCTGAAAGGTGCATCAAGTGTTTAGGTTAACACAAGGGAGGAAAATGTACTGAAGCAAGTGTTTTAGGCAAGGGTATGATCATACCGATTATTGTCAAATACTTTGCTGAACAGCCGCAGACTTACACGAATTCAGGAAGTTCAACAAGCTCAAAACAGACATTAATGTGAGAGAGATACGTTAAAAGCAACTGTTCAGTAGTGAGTGAGTTATACTAATTAACAAAACAATGTGTAAACTATTGCTCAAAGGTACAAACGTCCTTCATAAGGAAATTGTTTGCAGTAATGAAATAACAAACTATGCCAAAAATACAGTTGATATAGTGGTTTTGCAAATTTGTAACAACATACTATGACTAGCAGAATCATGTTGTTCTAGGAAAAGAAAGACGTAGAAGTGTGGACTTAGCGATTGGTAAGTTGTGAGAGAGGGATTAAAAGAACGTTGCAGCATAAAAGAGCTAAGTCAAGTTAGCTTCATGACATACAGAAGGACCACAATTAGTCCAATTGATTTTACTATTGGAAGTGATTTATATCCTGTTTTGTGCCAACTATTAGTAAGTAAACATGATGTTCACTAGCTGAAAACAAGCAGACAAAGTACACGGCCACATGAAATGTGGTCCACTTTCTTCAACTCGTGGGATCAAAGAAGCAGATTTTGATTCAGTGGGAAAATGTATAGAACGAGAATCGTGATTCAGGTTCACAGCAAAAAATTTCATTACTGGAGAATGACTTGAACAGTGATAAGCTGTGGGATTTAGATGCGCAGGTATTGATGGTAAAAAAACAAGCCACAGAGTCTCAGACTTATAAACCAATATCGTGGACACTGTCAAATATTGAAGATGACGTCATTGGGTTAGGATACTGGAATTAAATCCACCACATCTGTAGCAATTATCGCTGGCTTTGGACAATGGAAAGCACAAATAACAGAGCTAGGAAGAATCCAGAGCTACAGACTGTCGATGATAACTATCATACAAGAACCACTTGGACAATAAATTCACGGAGGAAATAGTCGAAGATAGTTGTCGCAGAAGTATTATTCGCACCATGGAGTCAGACGAGATTCTGAAACACTCACTCATGGGGTGTAATGTTATTGCGCGCACGTGAAAATAAAGATGTAGAAGGTCTAATGATGTTTGCTTACGGACCTTCATAATGAGAATCTTGGAGGCGTGCTTATGAAATATTCGCACAAACCATATGCCTGGTGATATTTCAACGCTTTCTTACGAGTAGGACTACAAGAAATAGATAGAGATTATACTCGATTCTCTGTAGGCTGTAAATCACAGATCCTCAAAGTCTGTGACAAACCTTATCGTTTCAAATCATGTATTATTGGTGCAACTTCTCATTTTATAGAAGCTATTAACTACAATTTGAGAACAGAGAATTGAAAGTTCCTTCAACAGACGTTCTTAAGAAAAGTTCTATGTGGGCCAATGTCTTCAAGGTACTGTGAATTAAAGAGGGAGGGTTTGAAAGATTGAATTTATACGGGAAAGGCTAACAAGGAGAGATGAAAGTGAAGCATGGCTTAAGGATGTGGAACACACTCTTAAAGCAATTAAGGGAACTTATCAAAGAGATTTCTGAAGCTGAAATTCTGATTGAAACATATGCTGGGACTTATTGGGAACACAGGAAGATATTTGCAGTCTCAAAAGATAAACAATAAAATCAGCGTACTCACTAAAAGTAGTTTACTGTGAGTATACATGTTTGATCCTCTAGGATGTTCACCAATTACCATAAGGGTAATCACTGCTTTCTATGCAAGGATGGCTTGAAGCTCAAAATTGTGATGGTTGAGAAATTGCTTTAGAAATGAGTCAGATGGGATGGAAATATCCTAAGGAGTTTAAACAACTTCATTCAAATTCATTTCCAGTCAAATAGGTCAAGGACGGCAAACAAGTACACATTACATGTGTTTGTGATGCGTCATCCAGAGGTTATGGCGCGTAGTTACAAGAGTAATGCTGACGGAACAGTACACTAATTACTTCAAAGGTAGGGTAGCACCTTGAAGTAGACAGTACAAATTGGAATGACAGCATTATGTAGGTACAAAAATTAGCTGGTCTATCTCAACAAAGGTATTGATCATTCATATTGAGAAACGTGATCTGGAGTGATAATGAAGCGTTCTCCAGTGGTTAAGAAATAATAAGAGTAAGTTGGTCTATGGACAGAACAGAGTCAGCAGAAATAAAGAGATGCAGAGAAGATTATCTCTCTTTTCACGCTCTACCAAGAGAAAGAGAATCAGCTGACCTGTTGTCAGTGGGTGTACACTCAGCAAATTATGTGGATAATAAATTAGGCTCACGGACCGAACTGGCTCTTGATGAAAAACTGGCCTCACGCAAAAAGCTCTCCTTATGCAGAAGAAAAAGTCATGCTTGAAAATAGCAGAATAAATACTGCAGAACAACAGAAATAGTCATTGATGGATCTAATTACTCATTCTTTGCGGGTAACTCTTAAGAAGTTAAGTTCTTGTTCTTTATAATATATTAAGGAAATAAAACTGATTATGAATGTCTTGAACCATTAAATACTGGGGTGAATAATAAGAAAGTAGTTTTCTCTACAGACAATAATTTTCTGGAAACACAATATAAATCCATAGAAACCTGTCATGATTAATTCTTCTAGGACTTTTGACTCGAAAGAATTAAGATGTCGATGGAAGGAATTCACAATTCTTCACTACCTAAGAAGCATACATCCAATATTGATCCAAGAATCATTGGCTAACAAAGGATTGTGCAAAGAATGCCACTGTAAGTGTACATGGTGGGCGTAGCTGAAACACTATGTCATATAGACAATCTGTCTGGAATACCTCAAGGTCGAAAAAAGTGTTGAAATAAACAAAATAAAGGACTGTATTACTTGTCGTTCCAATGATATGCAGATGTCAGCATCAAGGTCGTCATATCTTCGAAGGTTTGTATATAACTCCATTTGGAGGTGACAGGTGTAGATTACACATGGACCAATATTTTAACCAAAAGATGACAAAGTTTTCCATCAAGGTGTACAACTGTTTGTTCATTGTGCTACGATAGAGCAGTAATCTAGAAGTAGCACTGACATGTATGCTGAACCTTTATCAAATTATTCAGAGGTTTTGCAGCCAGAAGCGGGATGTCCAGGTGATTGCATTTCAGGTAATGCAAACTCTAATTTGTTCTGGGCATGCTTATGAAGCAAGTCTTTGATCAACCAGAAGTACAACAGATGCTTGAATCAAGCGTTGGTGTTGGAGATTACATTCTCTAATCTCCATGGCACGGCGGAATTTTATGAAAGAATGATCGGATGTAAAACGTTGTGTTTAACGTGAAGATTCTTATCGTCAAGAATCGGACTTAGAAAGATTTGTAAGTTGTGACTGATAATAGAAAATAGAGTCAACAACAGACCCTGTAACATATGTTACGATGATCTAGACAAATTTAGAAAGTGTAAGTCCATTATTTATCACCATGGAAGAAGGTCGAAACTGTTCTCCCTGAATGAAAAGAAATCATAGAGGATTATTATTCGACCTGAGCAAAAGCAACTCAGACGTAAATTCAAAACACCTTCATAAGTGATTGACGTTGGTGAGACGACTATACACTCGCGCTGGCACGTCGGCCTCTGGACTATTCACCTCATTGAGAGAACATTCTATAGGAGTTGGTTGTGATTCTGAAAATTCAAAAGTCTTATAGACTGATGAATAGTGATTATTGACAATGAAGGTCCGAGGTCCCAATGGCTACTTGGAAAAATTGTGTGACCATATATCTAGATGTAAAATGGAAATCATCAGGAAAGTTGATGTTTTAAGCAAAGGTTGTGTAGTGAATATGCGGACAATACAATAAACTAGTGCATTAGAATTAAAGTGTTGAAAACAAAATTAGTGATTCTCAGCTATCACACAGACTAAGTGTTCAGAAAAGAAAAGCAGCAGGGTGGGAGTGAGAGATAAAATGAAAATAAAGTAAGTGATGAATAGTTACTGCAGCGAAACCTCTGCGACAAGTGTGGAGGAAATTTTAGGAGGGGGGGTATAGCCCTTCAGACCCCTTCAGCCCATTTTAGCCTGTCCGGCCAGCCCTCTCTGAAGTGGGCAAAATTTGTTTACTGCTACAGTGAGAGAATTGACCCCCGATGCGAGTACAGTATGTGACGTGGCTCGACAGCTCCGTGCGGTTGTGTTGCAAGTTTAGCTTAATTAAAGACGTCATCTCTTACCTTGAGGACAATTAAGGGAAAATCTCTCCACTTTATTACATGGTAAAGATAGTGTACTTTGTTGCTCTATGCTTTAGACAGCGAATCAAAAATTTGCTTTGTTCATCGATGAAGCGGCAAGGTAGAAAAGTATGGTCAGCTTTTTCTTTTTACGCAGGGCAGTGGACGGATGGGGTTATGGGCGTGTGAGGCTTCCGATTACTTTTGAATCTACTGAGAGTGAAATGACGCAGGATAAAGCACAAGAACACTGATCTGTTACGTTTCTTAGGTGAATAAAGTGTCTCTCATAAAAACACAATAATTATCCACTTAAGAGAGTTGTACTCAGCTTCTTTAGTGACATAAGATTGTGAACAATAAAGCACAAATTTGTGGAACATAGTGTACAGTGTGCCGATTTTCTAGGGATATGGATGTCGTGGAATCAAGGAACTTCAGCTACTATTCAAGTCACCGATATCAGTCGAAGGTGTGAAGACATAGTCACGTACAAGTGCAGGTTAGGTTACGAATTCTTGTGTAAGGGGACACTGCGCAGTTTTGAGTCAAAGGAGTTTGTATGCAATCACGTATAGTCGCAGTAGGGGGATTTGAGTCACACAGACGTAAGTTTGTCAGCCATCAGTGAATGAAATATGCTGAATGAGCAATATCCCTAGGGGTAATTTATAACTTCTACAAATTATAATCATTACAGCTGTTGAGAGATCGATCATGACAACAAACTCAAGACTAGTCTGCTGGGGGGTGTGTAGACAATTTGCTTGTTTTTATAGCTAAGTGTTCCTATATTTACATTTAAAATTAGTTAATGGTATCCCATTTCTCAAACATAAGTATTGCTTGCTATCAGTTATGACACTCACAAACATTTACATTACGCTTGTTATCAGGGAGAAGGTGACAAATTTACGAGGGAAAGCACTTTGGAAACGTCTTGCCGTTGTCAGCCGTGTCAGTGTGCCTCGTTGTGCTCGGGGTTTTCTCGTGTTCTTTTTTTTCGGTCTCGCTCTTAGTGCATAGAACTTTAATTTGGTCATCAATTCTATACGATACATCCTCTATCGCTGGAACCAATCTTGGGCGGAAAAACATTATCTATGAGTAAAAGGGGAAGAATTAGAGTGCACTACTCTGCAGAGTTTACTGCAGAGGGGAATCATAGGCCTGTGTTCGTGTGCAAATAATAATATAGATTTTTTTTTCAGAGGAAAGAAAGTCTACTGTTAACATGGTGTAATAGTGTATAGTGATTTACTACAGTGGCTCCTAGTATTTTGGATGATAAAGGCTAAAGTGTCATTTGAAAAAGGTGAAAATATTTGTAAAGGCAGTGATAAGCTATAGAGGGAGGTGCAGAAGTCGCCAGAAACTTACAACAGTGGGGTTTTCCCCCAGCAGATTTTAATAATCTCTCTGGGCTTGCTAGTGTACTCGATATAATCTAGTGATTACCTAGTGATAGCAGAATACAGTGTTGTAGTAGCAAACTAACCGTATTATAATGGTATTAGTGGAGTGGAGTGACTTTCATTAGTTTCATTTTTTTGAAATACCAGACGTTATACTGTGAATTTCATATAACTGTAGTTTACACGCGGTCGAATTTATACACAACGAGAAGCAATTAATTATACAGAAAAAGCGTCCTTCCTCAAAATTTTCACCAGTCCAACTATTAGTGATTAATATAGCATTTATTGTGGTGGGACCGGAAGAAAAAAAAAAAATAGAAAAGCTAGATACAGCGATTGAGAACAAGGTTGAGGTCGGGGACCGTTCGTCATTGTAGGCAGTTGCCAGCAGTACTGTTTTTCAACAGCAGTTATACTTTTTGTATTCATATCATACATATTACTGGGTAGATTAATTTTCCAGTAGATCTATGCGCGTGTTATCCAAATCCCGACAGTATGTTTTTTAAATAAGTGACCACCATATCAGATCAGATCGCTGGTCACGACCTGACTGGCTCCCGAAACTTGGACTGGTAGAAACCTTGATGGTCGAACCTTGATGGTTTCAAAACGGTTTCGTTGGACAATAAGCAGACTGTAAACGGATGGGGTTGTGGCGCTTATTAACACAAAATTAAATATAAATCAGGAAGCTGCACGGTAAGTGTCCATATACAAAAAAACAGTTTAGAGAAAACAGAAATACAAATAGCGTAGAGTTCTCATTTAAGGAGGTTATTAATAGAATTTTCAAGAGCGTTGGTAGTAGAATTACAGTAAATAAACATTCAAATCATTACTCAGTGTGTGTGTCTGTGGTCTCAGTCAAACCAACGGGCTTCCACATGGGTAATTCGCATTTTTGTGGGAATCACAGTCGTACGCCTTGTGCAGATTCCAAGATAGTACAAGAGTGTAAACAGGAAGTGTTTTGGGTATGCCCAAATGAGATAAATCTGTGACCTAAAATCACACGGGTATTAAAAAAGAGGACAACATCAAAGTGCTTTCATAGACAACCTGGGCTTTTAAAAGCTGGGAACATAAAAAGGTGGGTGTTGGCTATGCCTCTGATCTTGGGCATGTAAGTCAGAAACTGTAAGGCTGGAAAGGTGATGTTCCGGGATAGTCAGTAAATGCGGGGTTGATAGTGCTGTTCGGAGGAAGTACTGTGAAGCTGGATAGAGTGCTGTCCTGCGAGACTGTAATGGTGAAGCTGGTGGTGCAGTTGGAGACAGTAATGGTGAAGTGGAGGTGCTGTCCTGGGACGGCAGTAATGGGTGAGCTGGAGGTTGCTGTCCTGGGAGACAGTAATGGTGTGAAGTGGAGGTGCTGCTGCTATGGGAGGACAGTAATGGAGAGCTGGAGATTTTGTTCAGGTAGTCGGGAATTATACGCAGGAAGGAATAATATAAATGACTATAGGGGGACAGGGAGCATAGTAGGGAATCAAGTGTAGTCTCAAGATAAGATAAACCAATATTGACAACCTAGAAATATGCAGGAATATAGCAAACTCAACGAGACTCCATAGCAATAGTGTGGATATATTACCAACAAACATGGTGGGAGATCCATTGTTGGTGCTAGGGAGGATCGAAGTAAGACAGGGAAAAACATGCCACCAAAAGGGCTAATACCAGTCACAGAAACCAAGGTGCAAACGGAAAACCAGCCTTGCACTTATATGCACACGGTATCTGCTGGATGACAATCTGGAAAACAGCGGGAAGCTGCAACTATGACCACCCTGTAGAAAAAGAAAATTTCATGCAATATGACACAGGGAAAATTCAAATCTCTTTGTAAGCATTTTTTCACATGAGTGGACTTTCAGTACATGAAAGGACTTGTGCTATAAACTTAATTTGCCATGCATACCCATCTAAAGGGGACAAAAAGATCAAAAAATCAGGCATGGGAAAACACTGGGTAGCACAGCACGACAAGAGGGAGAGGTTTTTTTGTGCAGGAAGGAAAAAAAAACTGGGCAGAATGGCAGAAATCGATACACCAATCAGTCGAATTCCTGGGAGTGGAACACAGTCGATGGCTCCACTCCAAACAAACAGATACGATAACTAAATGCCGGAAAAAAAAATAACCCCCAGTACACAATACCACCAGTCGATTAACATTCTTCTTGAAAATATACAGGGTTCTAAGCAAGCAACAAACAACAAAAATCCTTTATGTGGATGCTTGTTTCTTTTTAAGAGGAAGGAATGGTTCGCGGCTTTACTGAGACAATAAAGGATTCACTTGGGAATGAAAATATGTGATCCAGGTTACAACTTTAAGATGTCGACAGTGGTGAACACAGGAAAGGGGGGCGGGTTGGCTGTACAGTGCAGAATTCATTGTTTGCACAGGAATGCTTATGCCTCAAATGATGTAATGGGAAGTTTTAGCGTAAAGGTGAGAACACAAAACTAGTGCATGTGGTAGTTACAAGGGGGGCTCGGATGAAACATTCCCGCAAATTAAGGAACAGCTGTTAAAAATAGACCACTTCTGGCAAATCTTCAGCTCCTGACACCAACATTCTTGCTCTGGGGGATTTCAACTCTTAAGCACTTAAATGGAGAATATAGCAAAATAATAATTGTTGCAGTAATAACACAGGAGGGATTGATTGAAAACTCACACCACTCACGAGCTTTTAAATCTTGACAAAAATTCAATTGAAACACAATAATAGAGACTAATGATGGAGATACATAGACCTATCTTCACTAAACAATGAACTGAACCTCTGATTAAGAAATGTATATCAAAAACAATATACTAGATCTACAACATAAATTGAGGTTCAGTCTGTATGCGATGGAGCCCAGACGCATATGAGATAGTCACGGGGGAGCATGATCGAATTCAAACTTCCATAACAAACATAAAGTGGGGACCAAGTAAAACAAGTCTACGATATAAGTTGGGAAGATATACTAGCAACACAGCGACCCAATTATGCTAGACAGATTAACTCGTTGGACTCGATGTATTGCAAAGGCTTATTCTCTAAGAAAACAGGAGGAGTAGACGTGCTATAATAATAGAAAATGCTGATAAGGCGCTCCTCTCGTTACTGGGACCGTATGCCAAACGTACTGAATACAGAGCGGCTAAAGGAGGCCGCCAAATAATCTATCTGAATGGTTAGGGAGAATGGTCAGAGAAATAGCAGATAGAAACTTAAGTAAAGATCTTACGGTGTCAGGAACTCGCGGAAGAACCTAAAAGATAATGAATCGAAAGAAACCCAAAAGTTATTTTTTCCTATGCAAATCAAAATCGTGAACAACGTCCAGTTTTTTGGCCCTAACTTAAAACAAGATGGGTCTACAAGGATGACAGCAACGGAAATGATGTGAGTACTGCAAGAAGCCCTCTCAGAGCTTTCCCATATATGGAGAGGGAGATGGACAGGGGGGTGTCAATGTTACTAAAAAAACAGCATAGCCCCTCAAAAGGGTGGCAGTAAAGAACAGCAAAGAACTACCAGGCAATAGAATAACATCATATTTAAAAAAATCTTTGAAAGGGTCTAAGAAGCAAGTCTACACACATCTAGAAACTTCAGTTCAAACAGGGCAAATGGGTTTTAGAACAGGTCGTCTGTCTTCTCAACTATTGGTACTAGAAGGTCTAAATGATAGAAGGACAATATGATGAGTGTAATATTACAGACTTGGCAAAAGTTCGACAATTGTAGGCCCTGGTGTAACAGCGACAACATGAGTGCTTAACTAAAGGAATAACAGGAACTGTTGGTCGATGGCATCTTAATGTCCTCACTAACGATACACAGAGGTAGTCGTCACAGAGGTAAAGTCCGAGGAGAGCTAGGTGGAAAAAAAGCTCTGTTCCACAAGGACAGCTCGCTCATCTTGTTCCTCATCTCATATCCGACATGACAAGGATGTTCAGCCACAGGCACGAGTTTCCTTTGCAGATGAACCGAATTGCACGACAGTGTCCTTCCATTGCAGACACTGCAAGGGCTCAGGCCGGACATCAACCAATCTTTCAATGGGTGCAGAAAAATCCATATGGAAGTTGAAACGAATGAGAAATTTCAATTACTAGATATGGTAAACATGAGAAATTAAATCTTCATCAGAGTAACAACACAATTCTGGCAAAAGAATAGAGACGAAACACCAAAGTCAAAGGACAGGGAGGTGATAATGTCGGAGGATTCACTCAAAGGACATACATTGTATCATCGATTGCTAGAAAAAATGACAGAATGGATAATGAGAATTCCAAATAGGGAGGCCAAGCATGATGACATCTCGGTAACTTGTCTCTATTAGGCTGAATTTGCCTGCACTCACTAACAGCACTTTCAAGGCAGGTGAAATTGACGACTAGAAATGTACAGAGAACTTTCACGGCGCGCAATAAAGGAAGATAAAACAACTCAATATGGGAGACGATGCGTTCCTAAACTGGATTCTGGAATGCAGGAGAGAGGGTAGGGATAATGATTAATACACCAGGAAAATCTAGAGGGACTAGTACGAATTGAACGAAATATCATCGAAAGCAAAAAGACTTGCAGTCGAAGCAACATCCCCAATGAAAGGGAGTGTCTTAGGACGTTAAGAGACTACAATTAAGTGTAGGGGGCCGTGACGGTTCAATTGCTCCCAGACACATAAGGGGGATGATTACAACTGACCTGGCAGTCTTCAAGCTGGCATGGTCAAGACCTACTAAGTGGTTCGACCCGGGGTGTGGGTTCGTAGTTGGTTTGCGTGCAAGCCAGCAGCAAAGCACTTGGTTGTATAGGGCCTGATCACAGGCAGGTGGTCACAGACGGGCCGCGGGGCAGTAGACCGGACTTCTCCATGTAAACTCTCAGGTAAATGGCTCATTTTACATTCAAAACTATCGATCAATCAGTGGAAAGAAATTTATTTGGGACAAAGTCATGGGAAACATAAATAAAAAACTAAACACTTCCATCCATTCCATCAAATCACTGTCGCAATTAACTATTTCGCTCGGATTGCAAAACTCATTTCTTCAACAGAAATTAATTGTGAAAAATTGTCTACTGTAAACTTTATTCATCAAGTTTTCCAAAACTGATTCATAGTTAGTTCTTATTACTTTACCAACTAGTAAGCAATACTTAATTGAACGATTTTAATAATAACCGTCAAACTTCTTTCAAAAGTTCAATACTTTTTTGTCAGTATGCTTTCAAAGACAGGAAAGTATTGAATGGTGTGGTGTCACTGAGTTGAATTTCGCGAAAGTGATGGCTACGTATGTGTGGCTATGTATGGTGTGGTTATGTATGTGTTACTGGGTAGAGAACAGGGAGAGACAACAAGGTGGTGGTAAACTGACTTGGTTTACCTGGGTAAAGGAACAGTAGGGCAGGTGGTGGAACCTAACATCTGCT
>NC_069427.1:47545082-47611768 GCF_026875155.1 Cherax quadricarinatus
TAAAAACCTTTTTACACTGTTTGAAACCCAAAAACACTGTGTACTTTTTGCTGTTAAACAACACTGTGTACACCCTTTTACAATTTGTACACGCGGGTAAAACCCTGTTCACGGGCGGGTTAAACCCAACCCTGTGTAACACGGGCTTTTTAAACCAAAACTGTGTAAAATGCTGTAACAACACTGGGGTACCATTGCTGTAACAAAACTGTGAACACTGCTGGAAAAAAACACGGGTGTACCCCTGCCGGGTTAACAAACGTGTTCCCACTCCTGTAACAACACTTTTAAAACATGCTGTAAAAAACCCTGTGTACAACTGTAAAAACCATGTTTTAAACACTTTGTAAAACACGTGGGGGGGGGGTTTGGGGGGGGTTTGGGGGGGGTTTTCCAATGCTTTTTTAACAACCTGTGCCCCTGCTGTAACAACACTGTGTTTAACTCCAAACAAAAACCTTGTGTACAGGGGCGGGGTAAAAAACCCTTGGAAATTTGCTGAAACCAAAAATGTGTACACTGCTGTAAAACATTTGTTTACACTGCTGTAACAACACTTGTACCCCTGCTTAACAACCCCTGTTTTTAAAAGCTGAAAACAACACTGTGTACACTGCGGTTAAAACACTGTGAAACCTGCGGGGTAACAACACTGGGGAAAATCCCTTTTAACAACATGGGGTACACTCTGTAAACAAAAACGGGGTTTTCACTGCGGGGTAACAACACGGGTGTCCATGCTTTTAAAAATTGTGAAATTTGGGGGGTTTGGGTTTAAAATTTGGGGGTTTTTAATTGGGTTGGGGTTGGGGGGGTTTTGGGGGGGTTTTGGGGAAGGGGGGGGGGGGAAAAAGGGGTGGGTTTTAAAAGGGGGGGGGGGTTTGGGGGGGGGGGGGGGGGGGGGGGGGGTGGGGGGGGGGGGGTTTGGGTTTTTTTTGGGGTTGGGGGTTGGGTTTATTTGGGGGGTTTTGGTTTGGGGGGGGGGTGGGGGTTGGGTTTGGGGTTTATTTTTTGGGGGGGTTTTTTTGGGGTTGGTTTTTTTGGGTTGTTTTGGGGGGTGTTGGGAAAAACACTGTGAACACTGCAAAAGTAGCCAACACTTTTTGTAACACGGTAAAAACACTTTTGAAACACTGCTGGAACAACACTGGGGTAAATGTTTTGTAACAACCGGGTGTACCCCTCTTTAACAACACTTTTTTCATCTGTAACAACATTGTGTACACGGCTGAAAAACAACACTGTGAACATCTGTAACAAACTGTGTAACTACTTTTAACAACACTGGTACACTGTGTAACAAACTGTGTACACTCCCAAAAACAACACTGTGTTACTCTTTTAAAAAACACTGTTTTAACACGCGGAAACAAACGTTTTACACTGCTTTAACAACATTTGGGGTCCCACGCTGTAACAACACGGGTGTACACTGCGTAAAAAACACTGTGTCACGCTTTAACAACCTGTTTTACATGCGGGGTAACAAACAGGGGTTAAAACTGCGTAACAACCTGTGTACACTGCTGTAACAACACTGTGTACATGCGGTCAAAAATTGCCCGTGTACCCCCGGTTTGAAATTTTTTTTTTAAAATTTTTCCTTTTTTGGGTAAAAAAACCGTGTACCCCTGCTGTAACAAACTGTGAAACTGCTGAAAACAAATTTGTGTACACTGTTTGTAAAAACACTGTGTCACTGCGGGAAAAACCCTGGTACAGGGCGTAACAAACTTTTGTCCCTTGCTGTAACAACACTGTTTTACATTGCTGAAACAACACTGTGTACACTGCGTAAAAACACGTGAACACTGCTGTAAAAAACACTTGTGACACTGCTGGAAAACAACACGGGTTGGTACACTGCTGAAACAACACTGTTTTAAAAGCAAACAAAAAGGGTAACTCCCCGGTAAAAAACCACTGTGTACCTGTTTGTAAAAAACATTTGGTACACTGTTTGAAAACAACACAGTTTTCACTGCTGTAACAACACGGGGTTGTACACGTGAAAAAAAAAGTTATAATCCTTTTTTTAAAAACTGTGAAACACTGTGTAAAAAACACGGGTTTTCACTGCTGTAACAACACGTGTACATGCGGGTAAAAACCATTTGGTACACTGCTTTTAACAACACTGTTTTTCCAACTGCTGTAACAACATGGTAAAAACTGCTGTTACAAAAATGTGTCCCCTTTCTGTAAAACACCTGTGTACACTGCTTTTAAAACCACTGGGGTACACGGGCTGTAACAACACTTTTGTACACTGCGGGGTTACAAAAATTGTGTACACTGCGGGGTAACACTTTTACACTCCCTGTAAACAAAAAGTGTCCCACTACTGTAAAATTTTTTTACAAAATTACGCTTTTTTCCCCTATTTTTTTTTTGTTTTTTATCATTAATAAAAACAGGAACCCGGGTTTTTTTAAATCTATTTCATAGGGAAACCCTTTTTAAACTATAAAAATATATCGGCAGTAGTAAAGAAAACACAGCGAAATTAGGGCCCAAGTGTTTTTTTAACGGGGTTTAAAAGGTTTTTTTTTTATAGTTTTTAGAAATGCGATTTTTAAATTTATTTTTTCAGTCGACACTGTACGTAAAAATTGTTTTTAAAACTTTTTAAAAACCCACCCATTTAAACCAAGAGTATGAAACAAAAATTTCCCCGCTCTACAGCGGGTTGGGTTTCCCAACTACTTTTGTTCACAAAAATACCCTGAAAACTGAAACTAGCTTTTCTTCCTTTCAAATGCAAATAAAACATGAAAACATTTTAAATTAATATGATACAAAAGTGAACAACAGAGTTGGCTTAAAAAACCTATATACATTTAAAAAAACCCCCCCCCGTAGCAAGACCTTAAAATATTTTTGTCGGGTAGCTTAAATAAAGAGTTGTGTATAAATTTTCCTGAAGTCTGAATTAAAAGAATAAAATTACTAAAAAAACCGTGCATTGGAAACTCGTACCACACTAATGAATAATAAAAATTTAAAGTTTATAAAATTCCTCAACCATGAAAAATTTTTCCTTCTTTCAAGGCAGGGGATTTGGACCACTCTGGTAGCTCAGGGTTAGCCCAGAAAGGGAAGGTAGTCTCAGGGTAGCGGGCACAGGGAAGGTATTCTCAGTGGTGGGCACACAGGGGGTAGTTCAGTGGTAGTCAGCACAGGGGGGTTAGTCTCAGTTTTATTAAGCACAGGGAGGTAGCTCATTAGGGGTCAGCACAGGGAGGTAGTTCGTGGTAGTAAAGCACAAAAAGGGTAGTCTCAGGGAAAGTCACCCACGGGAAAAGGTTTGTTGCCCAGTGGAAAGTCAGCAAAGGAAGGTAGTCTCATTTGGTAGTCAGCACAAAAAGGGTAGCCCCGGGGTTTAGTCACCCACAGGGGGGTTTGTTGTCAGTGGGGGTCAGCACAGGGAGGAGTCTCAGGGGAAGTCAGACGGGAAAGGGTTACCCTAAAGTGGTAGTTCAGCACAAAAGGGTAGTCTCGGGGGTGGGTCACCCAAAAGGGAAAGGGGAGTGTCGGGTGGTAGTCAGCACAGGAAGGTAGGCCCAGGGGTAAAGTCAGCAAAAAAAAGGTAGTCTAAATTGGTAGTCAGCACAAAAATTTTGTGTGCCCAGGGGTGGGGTCAGCACAGGAGGGTTAGGTCATGGTGGGTCAGCACAGGAAGGAAAGGTGTCAGTGGAAAGCAGCACAGGAAGGGTGGGTTCAGGGTTTGCCCCAAGACCGGGAATGTAGTCTCATGGTGGGTCAAAAAGGGAAGGGGGGTCCGGTGGTTGTCAGCACAGGAAGGTAGTGTCATGGTGGGTAAAGCACAGGAAGGGTATTTTCCAGGTTTTAGTCAGAAAGGGGGGGGGGTGGGGGGTTCCAAGTGGTAGTCAGACGGGAAGGGGTATTTCTCAGTGGTAGTCAAGACGGGGGAAGGTAGTCGCGTGGTAGTCAGAACAAAAGGAGTCTCAGTGGGTTTTCAGCACAGGAAGGTAGGGCCCAGTGGTAGTCAGACGGGAAGGTATTTCTCAGTGGAAATCAAAAAGGAAGGTATCCCCAGTGGTAGTCGCACGGGAAGGTATTCAGTGGTAGCAGCACGGGGGAGGTAGCCCTCAGTTTTTAGCACCAGGGGGGAAAGCCCTAAAATGGTAGTCAGCACGGGAAAGTAGTCTCAGTGGTAGTCACACGGGGGTAGCCCCTCAATGGAAAGTCACACAGGAAGGTAGTCTCATTTGGAAAGCAGCACAGGGGGGTTTAGCCTCAGTGGTATCATCACAGGGGAAGGTAGTTAAAAGGGGTAGTAAAGCACAGGGGGTTTAGTCTCAGTGGAAAGTCAGCACGGGAGGGTGGGTCCAATGGTAGTCAGAACGGGAAGGTATCTCAGTGGAGACTCAAAAAGGATTGGGTGAGAAGGAATTCCAGTGGAAGTCAACGGGAAAGGTAGTCTCATTGGTAGTCGGGCACAGGGAAGGTAGTCTAAAGGGGGTAGTCACCCGGGGTAAGGTAGCCCCAAAATTGGTACCCCGACGGGGAAGGTAGGTCCAATGGTATTCAGAACGGGGAAGGTATTTTCCAAAAGTGGTGGGGCAGCACGGGGAAGGTGTCTCAGTGGAAGTCAGCAAAAAAAAAGGGGAAGGTAGTCTAAAGGGGTAGTCAGACAGGAAGGTATTAAATGGTAGTCGGGCACGGGAAAAGGTTTAGTCTCGTGGTATTCAGCACGGGAAAGGGTGGGTTTCCCAAAGGGAATCGAACGGGAAGGTATTTAAATGGAAAGTCAGCACGGGAAAGGGAATCCAGTGGTAGTCGCACCAGGGGGGGTAGCCCTAAATGGTAGTCAGCACGGGGGAGGTAGTCTAATGGTAGTCGGGCACAGGAAGGTGGGTTTTCAGGTGGTAGTCAAAGAAAAAACAAAGAAAAAAGTTTTCAGTGGTATTCACACAAAAGGGGTATCTCAATTTTAGTCAGCCGGAAGGTGGGTCTCAGGGGGAAGTCGGCAAGGAAGGTAGCCCCGGGTGGAGTTCAGCACGGGAGGTAGTCTCAATTTTTGCCAGCACGGGAAGGAAAGTTTCATTTGGGTAGTCAGCACAGGGTAGTCTCAGTGGTGGGGTCACCCACAGGGAGGTAGCCCTCATTTGGTAGTCAGAAAGGGAAAGGGTTAGTCTCAGTGGTAGTCACACAGGGAGGTAGTCTCAGGGGTAAGGTCAGCACAGGGAGGTATCTCAGTGGTAGTCGGCACGGGAAAGGGAGTCGCAGGGGTTAGTCAGCAAAAGGGGAGTCGCATGGTAGTCACCCACGGGGAAAAGGTAGTCTCGGGTGGTAGTCAGCACAGGAAGGGTTTAGTCCCCGTGGGTAGTCGGGCAAGGGGGGTTTAGTCTAAAGGGGTTTATTTCAAAAAAAGGAAGGTAGTCCCCCATGGTAGTAGCCCCAAGCACTGAACGTAGTGTCAGTGGTAGTCAGCACGGGGAAAGGGTATTTCCTTCATGGTAGTCGCCCAGGGGGGGGGTAGTTTTCATTGGTAGTCAGACAGGGAGGGGGTCCCCAAGTGGAAAGCCCAGCACGGGAAGGTAGTCTCAGTGGTAGTCCCCGGGGAAGGTATCTCAGTGGTAGTCAGCACGGGGAGGTAGTGTCAGTGGTAGTCAGCCCCAGGGGGGTTTAGCGCATGGAACGGGGACAGGAAGGTAGTTAAATTGGTATCACACGGGAAAGGGAAGTGAAAAGGGGGAATCGCACGGGAAGGTAGTCGCAGTGGTAGTCCAGCCCGGGAAGGGTTTAGTCTCAGGGGTTTGTAAAGCACAGGAAGGTATCTAAAAGGTAGTCAGAAAAGGGAAAGGAGTCCCGTGGTAGTCGACGGGAGGTAGCGCAGTGGGTGTCAGCACGGAAGGGTGGGGTCTAAAAGGGTAGTCACCCACAGGGGGGGTTAGTGTCAGTGGTAGTCAGCACAGGGGGGGTAGTCGCATTGGAAGTCAGCACGGGAAGGTAGTTCAGTGGTATTTCAGCACGGGAAAGGGTTTAGTCTCAGTGGTATTCAGCCGGGAAAAGGTAGTGGTGGTGTCACACGGGAAAGGGTTGCCCGCAGTGGTAGTCCACGGAAGGAAAGTCTCAGGGGGTATCAGCACGGGAAGGAAGCCCTCAAGGGTGGGTAAAGCACGGGGAAAGGGTTTTTTTCTCAGTGGTATCAGCAAAAGACTAAACCCGTAGTAGTCGGGTATCAGCACATAAAAGGGTTATTCCCAGGGGTAGTCAGCACAAGCACTGAACGTATTGGTCATTGGGGGTGGGTCAGCACATGAAGGTTTTTCCCGTGGTAGTCACCCATCAAGGTACCCAAAGGGGGTTGTCGGGCACAAGCCCACTGAACGTAGTGTCAGGGGTTTATTTCCAGCAAATGAAGGTGGGTCTCAGGGGTAGTAAAGCAATAAAGGTAGTCTCATTGGTAGTCAGCACAAGAAACTAAACCCGTAGTTCGTGGTAGTGCACATGAAGGTAGTCCGGGTGGTATCGGGCACAACACTGAACTTTATTTTCCCCGTGGTAGTCAGCACAGGGGGGTTTAGTCTCAGGGTATCAGCAAAAGGGGAGGTAGTCCCCATGGTGGGCCCAAGCACAAAAAAGGTACCCCCCAAGTGGTAGTCGGGCACAGGAAGGTAGTCTCAGGGGTAGTCACACAGGGGGGTTTAAGGTCGCCAGTGGTAGTCAGACGGAAGGTAGTCCATTTGGTAGTCAGCCGGGGGGGTTTACTTCTCAGTGGTAGTGGGCACAGGGAGGTATTTCAGTGGTGGGTCGGGACGGGAAGGAAATTTCCAGTGGTATTCACACAGTAAGGTAGTCTCAGGGGTTTTAGTCAGAAGGAAAGGGTGGCCTAAAGGGGGTTTATCGGCACGGGAAGGTAGTCTCAGTGGTATAAACCCGGGAAAGGGTTTGCCCCTAAAGGGTAGTCACCCACAGAAGGTATTTTGTTTAGTTAGTCAGCACAAGCACGGGAAGAGTGTCAGTGGAAGTCAGCCAGGGAGGTGGGGTTCTCAGTGGTAGTAAAGCACAGGGAGGTATTCTCAGTGGTAGCCCAGCACAGGGAGGGTAGTGTCAGGGGTAGTCAGACGGGGAGGTAGTTAAAGGGTAGTCAGAAAGGGGGAGGTAGTGTAGTGGAAGTCAGCACAAAAGGGTTTGTCTCAGGGGTAGCAAGACGGGAAAGGGTATCTCAGTGGTAGTCAGCACAAAAAAAGGAAGTTTTCATTGGAAGTAAAGCACGGGAAAGGGTTTATTGCCCGTGGTAGTCAGAAGGGGAAGGGGTAGCCCTCAGGGGTAGCAGCCCCGGAAAAGGTAGTCCCAGTTTTAGTCGGGACAGGAAGGTTTAGTTTTCATTTGGTAGTCGGCACAGGGGGGGGGTAGTTCAGTGGTAGTCAGCAAAAAGCCCTGAAGTGGGTGTCAGTGGTAGTAAAGCACATAAAGGGTATCCAGTGGTAGTGGCAAGGGGGGTTTGGGCCCTCAGGGGTTTGTCAGCAAGGAAGGTAGCCCTCAGTGGTATTTCCAACACAGGAAGGTTTCTCATTGGTGCCCAAGCACGGGAAAGGTATTTGCCCAACGGAAAAATCGCACAAGCATGAAGTAGTGTCATTGGAAATTCAGCACTTTAAAAGGTAGTCTCAATGGTGTCAGCACGGGAAGGTATTCAGGGTAGCCCCAAGCCCGGGAAAGGTGCCCAGGGGTTTAGTCACCCAAGGGAGGTACCCCTTAGGGGTTTAGTCAGCACGGGGAAGGTAGTCTCAGGGGTTTAGTCAGCACGGGAAAAGGTAGCTCATTTTTAGTCAGCACAGGAAGGTAGTCTCAGGGGTAGTCAGCACATGAAGGTAGTTCAGTGGTATCACCCAAACACTGAACGTGGGGGGGAAGGGGGTCGGGCCGGGGGGGGGGGGGGGTGGGGGGGGTTTCCGAAAACCCCAATTAAGGAAGTCCCCAGGGGGTAGTCAGCACAAGCACTGAACGTTACCCCTCAGTGGTTTGCCCGACAGGAAGGTAGTGCAGGGGGTGTCCACAGGAAAGGTGGGTTTTCATTGGTTTAGTCGACAGGGGGTAGTCTAAAGGGGGAAGTCAGCACGGGGGGTAGGTCAGTGGTGTTTCAGAAACAGGAAGGTAGTTAAAGGGAATTTCAGCACAGGAAGGAGTCTAAAAGGTAGAGAACAGGGGGGGTTTAGTCTCAGTGGTAGTCAGCAAGGGAGGAAAAGGGGTCATTGGTAAGTCCCCCCCCACAGGGGGGTTTGGTTTCCCAGTGGTAGTCAACGGGAAAGGGGTAGTTTTAAAGGTAGTAAAGCACGGGAATTTTTTTTTCTCAAGGGTAGCAAAAACAGGGAGGAAAGTGTCAGTGGGTCGCACGGGAAGGGTTTAGTAAAATAAGATAAGAAAAAGATTTTCTTTGGTTTTTTAACCCCCGGGGGGGTTAGCCCCCCAAAAAACCCCAAGAAAGTTCAGTGCTTTTAATCGAGGACGTCTAACTTATTTCCCTGGGGGTCCAAAATCTTGGGGGGGGGACCCCGGGGAGGGCCGACCCAAAACCAGTGGGACTAAACCCGGGTACCTATTTGTCTAGGGGGGAACGGGGGGACTTAGGGGGGGAAGGGGGGAAAAAGGGGGGCGGAAATTTCCCCACCCCCCGGGAATCAAACCCCGGGCCCCCCGTTTTGGGGAAGCGGGAGTTTTAGCCCCCGGGCCCACCACCCTTCCGGGTCTAAAGGGGGTAGCAAAAGGGAAAGTTTAGCCCTTGGGGGTTTAGTCACACGGGAAAGGTATCTCCTTTGGTAGTAAACACGGAAAGGTAGTCTCGGGGTAGCAGCAAGGAAGGTATCTCGGGGAAGTCAGCACGGGGAGGTAGTGTCAGGGGTTTAGTCAGCACAGGGAGGTATTTCTCAGTGGTATTTCGCACAGGGGGGTAGTCTCAGTGGTTCAGCACGGGGAAGGGAAAAATTTCCTCAGTGGTAGATCAGCACAAAGGTGGGTGTCAGTGGAAACAGAACGGGGAGGTAGCCCCTCAGTGGTAGTCCCCACAGGAAGGTAGCCCTCAGGGGGTAGTCAGCCAGGGGGGTAGCCCAAATTGGTAGTCAGCACGGGGGAGGTGTCTAAGTGGTAGTCAGCACGGGAAAGGGTTGCCAAGGTAGTCCCACGGGAAAGGGGTGTCTAAAGGGTAGTAAACCAGGGGGGTAGTCTCAGTGGAAAAGTAAAGCACGGGGAAAAGTAGCCCTCAATGGTAGCAGCACAGGGAGGTATTTCAGTGGTATCGCACGGGGAAGGTAGTGTCAGTGGTGGGTCACCCCGGGGAAGGGTATTGTCAGGAAGTCACCACAGGGAGGTGGGGTCTCAGGGGTAGCCCGCACAGGGAGGTAGTGTCAGGGGTTAGACACAGGGAGGTGTGTCAGTGGTATCAGCACAGGGAGGAAAGCCCTCAGTGGAAGCCCAACAGGGAGGAAATTCCCAGTGGTAGTCAGCACGGGGAGGTGTTCAGGGTAGTCACACAGGGGGGTTTAGGGGCCCAGTGGTAGTCAGCCCCCAGGAATAGTCTCAGTGGTAGTAGCCAAAACACTGACGTGTGCAGTGGAGCCCAGACTTTAAAAGGTAGTCTCATTTGGGTATCAGCAAAAGCACGAAGGTGTGTCAGGGGTAGTCAGAAACTTTAAAGGAAAGTCTCAAGGGTTAGTCAGCACAGGAAGGTAGTCTCCAGGGGTAGTCAAAGGAAAGGGTTTGTTCAGGGTAGTCAGCACAAGCACAAAAGTGTTTCAGGGTAGCCCAGCACAGGGAAGGTAGTCTCATGTGGTGGGCGGGCACAAGCATGAATTTAGTTCAGTGGTAGTTCCACGGGAAAGGTAGTCGCAGGGGTTTAGTCACACGGGAAGGTAGTCGCCATGGAAAGTCCGCACAGGAAGGAAATTTCAGGGTTTAAGTCACACAGGAAGGTAGTCTCAGGGGGTTAGTAAAGCACGGAAGGTAGTTCAGAGGTAGTACCCACAGGAAGGGTTAGTCTCAAGGGTTAGTCCAAAAAAAGTTTAGTACGGGTGGAAAGCCCGCACAAGCATAAAACGAAGTTCAGGGGTTTGTTTAGCAAAGCACTGAACGTAGCCCCCAGTGGTAGTCAGCACAAATAGAAAGTTTTAAATGGAGCAGCAAAAGATAAACGTGTCTCAGTGGGTAGTCATCACGATAAGGTAGTTTTAAAGGTAGTATTTGTTACCCATGGGGGTTCAGTGGGGTGGCTTTTGTCTTAGCTTTAACTACACATGGTGCAGGAGGGCTCTTTTTTTTAGAATACTCCCCATGGTGTCAGTTAGGAGGCTTTTTTGTTCTCCCCCATTAATTAAATTAAAATTTCCATTTCAAATTTCAAAAAAGTTTTTTTAAAGGTTTAAATCTAGGGGGGGGGGGGGGGGGGGGGGGGGGGGGGGGGGGGGGGGGGGGGTTTGAGATTACAGAGTGAAAACCACTAAAAACGCTTACATGGTAGGCATTTCGGGCATATTAAAGTTTTATTCTTAAAATGTAAAATATTAAAAATTTATGGGGGAAGTTGGTTTTTATGGTAAGTAAACTAAATACTTTTTTGTGAGATTAGCAATGTGAATGCTTTTTTTTTGGGCCCGTATATAGTTTCGTATTGGGTATCACAGGATTCTTTAATTTTAAGATAAAGGATTAATATTTCTGTTTTATGGCAAAATGTGAGCGTTTGTAAGTGTGAACCACCAGGTGGTATTCGGGGGAATTTTATTTGAGGGGGTGAAATCAGGGAGATGATTTTTATTCTAAGGGTTTAAGTTTTTGAAGGTGTTTTAATGGGGTCTGAGTTTAGAGTTTTTCCCGGGTAGGGTTTTCCAGTTTTTTAGGGCCTTTGACATACATTGAATTTTTGAAAAGGTTAGTCGGACAGGGGGAATGTTTTAGAGTGTTTTTTTCTGGGGGTTATCCCTGGGGGTTCTGCCCCAAAAACTATCAAAAAAGGTTTTAGGTCAAGGTGATTTAATTTTTTAAAGGGCCCCGAGTATAATTGAACGTAGTAAATGGGGGATGTCTAAAACTGGGTTTTAAGGGTTTAGATCTTTGAAAGGGGGGGGGTTTGTGTTTCCCGGGGGAAGGGATTTTAGTGATTTTTCTTACTGCAGCTTTTTTTTTGGGGTTTTATTTTTGGTTTTGGGTGTTTTGGGCTGCATTTGACCCCAAGCACAAAAAAACCCTTAGGTGAGGTATGGTAAATTAAGTGAGGGGGGTTATAGTGGGGGAAAAGGGGGCCTTTTTGGGGAACGGGGGTATGGGTTTTTGGAGAGGATCCCAACCGTTTGGAACTTTTTTTGGTATATGTGGATAGGGGGTTTGTGAAATTCAGGTTATTGTCAAGGTAAAGACCTAAAAATTTTTTCCCCCATTATTTCTGGAAATTAGAGTGTTGTTCAATTTTAAATGTTAATTTTGTGCATCTCCTGCTCTGCTACCAAACAAAATATATTTAAGTTTTGTCAGTTTTTAACGAAATTTTTAATTGGCTGTCATCCAAGTCGTTTTTTTTTAAACCCCAGTTCCTAAATTAAAAAGGTTTTTAAGGGTGGCAAGATTAGGGTGAGAGATGAAAAAGTCGTGTCATCAGCAAAGGGGAATGGGTTTCAGGTGGGGGTTCCCTTTTTGGAAGGTCATTGATGTAAAAGGGGAAAGGGAAAAAGGGGAAACCAAGGACATTCCCTGGGGGAACCCCAGATTTTCAAGTGGCCGTTTTTGGGGATGCTGGTTTTTAATGGTGACGTACTGATCCCTATTAAATGTAAGATTTTGAAATAAGCAAGTGCAGGGCCCTCTTATACCGAAGGGGTTTAAAGTTTGTGGATTAGGTTTTTCGTGGTTTACTGTGTAAAAAGTTTTTTCTTGGGTCAAAAAAAATTCCCTAGGGATTTCCCCTTAAATTTTTCCCAATGCTGTGAAAAGGGAGTTTAAGCTTTTTTATGATTGCATCATTGTGTTTTTTTTCCTGAATCCAAACGGGGGGGTTGGGTATTTTTTGACCCGGGGTTATAATGAAAAGTCCCCCGTCCCGGGGAGTTTCTAAAAATTTTTGGAAAAAGCAATGGTAATTTAGATTTTGGGCCCATAGTTTTTTAAAGTCGGGTGGGGGTACCCCCTTTTAATGAAAGGGGTGAAAACCCTTCCCCATTTGAGTAGTTTGGGGAAAGGGGTGCTGCCCTTTATTGACTTGTTAAAAAGTAATAAAATTAGCATGCGAAAGGACAGGGGCCCCCGGGGCCTTTTACATTTTAAAAAGGTGGGCCCCCTTTGAGACAGATTTCCCCGAGTTTTTTTTTTAATTTGACTTTATGATCTAAAAGACTTCCGTGGGCGGGGTGCTTTTGGGCAAGATAGAAGGAATTAGGGAAATTTCCATCTGGGTTTAGTCCCCGGCATGGGCTTTGGGTTATGTGGGTTTTTACGGGCGAGATTAGACCTATGTTTAAAGAAGAAGTCTTTTAAAACTTTTTACTGGGGTCTTTTGGGATGTAGGGGTTTTTCCATTAGGTTTATTTTAGAAATATTCTTGGGTTTTTTCGTTTGGGGGTCCCTAGAATCGAGAGGATTTTTTCCCAGGTTTTTTTTAAATATCCCCTTTTGTGTTGTGATCTATGGAGTAGTATATTTTGTTTGGGTTTTTTTAAATTACTTTGGTGAGAGCTAAATAAATAGGGGTTTAAGAAAAACTTTGTGAAATTAAGCCCTGTCTATTTTGGGTTTTTTCTTTTGGGTGTTTCTTGTCAAGGGAAATTTCAAAATGGTCCCGGTTTTAGCCAGGGGCAACCAAGCCTTTTTTTTGTGATTGTTTTTTTTTTTATAGGAAAATTTTTTTGTTGTAAGTCTAAGAAATTTGTTAAAAAAGATGCTGTCCAGTCATAAATAACCCATTGGCCTTGGAGTTCTGTGGGCCCCAATAAACAGTCTTGGGGCCCAGCGGGTGAACTTTTACTGAGGGCCTCGTCGGGGATTTAAAATTAATTTTTTGTATTAAGTGGTGGTTTACTAATTTTTTTGGTAGGAGGAAGGTAGGGTAGGGGTCTGAATTGCATCTGGTTACCCCCCTGATTTAAGGGGGCTAGTATTTTGGGTTCCAAAATTGGTCTTTTAAATGTTGAAATTGGGTCTCAGTGAGCCTGGTTGATTTATTTAAATTGTTAAAAAATGAGAAGTGGGGTTTGTTCATGGGGGTTGATGAAAATCTACGGGCTGATCATCAAAGTAACCCGGTTGATGTTAAAGGTCTAGTAAGAAAAGGGGTGCTTATTCATTTTCTTTTTGGTTATTAGGGGATTTTAAAACCCAAGGGAAAATTTTTGGGAATGTTTTTTTGTGAGGTACCCGGGGTAAATGGGGGTTTTAAAGGTTTTTTACAGAAAAATTAGAAAAAATGTATTCCCCATATTCTCACAAAAGAATTTGGTGCTAAGAAAGGGAAAATTTGGGGTTGGGAATAAAAATTTGAAAATACCCCCCCAAACCCTGGTTTTTTTCGCATTTGGGGTGTCAGTTGGGGGTTTTGTCTTAGCATTACTCCCCCATGGTGTCAGTTGGGGGGCCTCTTGTCTTAGCTTTAACAAACATGGGTCCAGGAGGGGGCTCTTGTTTGATTACTACCCATGGTGTCAGGGGGGGGGGTTTTGGGGGTTTTTAGCTTACTACCCATGGACAGTTAGGGGCCTTTGTTCTTGCATTACTCCCCTTTGGGTGACAGTTAGGGGCTCTTGTCTTAGCATTACTACCCATGGTGTCAGTTAGGGGCTCTTGTCTTAGCATTACTACCCATGGTGTCAGTTAGGGGCTCTTGTCTTAGCATTACTACCCATGGTGTCAGTTAGGGGCTCTTGTCTTAGCATTACTACCCATGGTGACAGTTAGGGGCTCTTGTCTTAGCATTACTACCCATGGTGTCACTTAGGGGCTCTTAATTCCTGACCCGAGTTGATTCTCCACTTTCTTGGAGGAAAACGAAATGCTCCCAATTTCCTATTCACTAAATTTTCCCTCAGAGATCAATATTTCCTCCTGAGTAACAAAGAAATATAACATTAATATTTGTTTTATTTCAGTGTCTGTTTGATCACAACCAACTCAAGTGTAACAGAACCAATAATGTTGATCTACGGGTTGATATTACTGCAAATGGCTGCTGCTGGTGCTGCTGGTGCTGCTGGTGCTGCTGGTGCTGCTGGTGCTGCTGGTGCTGCTGGTGCTGGTGCTGCTGCTGGTGCTGCTGCTGGTGCTGCTGCTGCTGGTGCTGCTGGTGCTGCTGCTGCTGCTGGTGCTGCTGCTGCTGCTGGTGCTGCTGGTGCTGCTGCTGCTGCTGGTGCTGCTGGTGCTGCTGCTGGTGCTGGTGCTGCTGGTGCTGCTGCTGGTGCTGCTGCTGCTGGTGCTGCTGGTGCTGCTGCAGGTATCTCTCATCTTCAACACTCATGTTACAAGTCTTTCACTGCTTGCATTTATAATGTTTCACATATACTTCCTTCATATTAGTAATTTTCTTCGGAATGTCAGCCTTTCATAGCTCTCTGGAATCTCTGATATATCTTTCAGCCTCAACAAAAATTACATCTCCGATACACGGAAAAAATTTCCACGCTATTCTTTAAAATCTTGCCAGAAAAAACAGATAATCATTTCTTCTCTAAACATTTTTTCCTTTTCTGTTTGCCCTCACCATTGTTCAAACTTTACCTATTTTTCTTCGTACCATTTATTTTCATGTGCACTTCTATAGTTGTAATAATTACTGTATAATTAATTATATAATTACTTGCTATATGAATAACTTAAAAAATATATTTCGTTGTGTTTGTTTATTATTAAATTATTGTAAAATTATCAAAAATATATTTAGTTAGATTAGGCTAAATTAAATTACACTTGTTATAATAAATTTAGGTAAGTTTTCTAATTTTTTTTGGTACTAAAATATTATTTTTTACATTACATAAATGAAAAAAAAATTCTTGAAACATATAAGAGAAAATCTTAGAGAGGACTTAATTTTAAATGAGTTCTTGTTAATTGGCCCACAGCCTCTGGCACGTATGCCAGAGGCTGTGGGTATCCCTTTCTATGATTTCGCATAATACCTATAACTCATTTTGGAGTGGCAAGAATACTCTGCATTTCATTTCTGCCAATAGAATCATGAAAAGTGTGAAGTGAGTGCCAGAGTGAGGGAGGAGACATAACAGTTATCTGAGGGTAGGAGAGAGCAGTGAGGGAAGGTGGGCAACATGGAGGAGTCGGAGGGGTACAACTGTACCTGTTTTCCACCCCTTCCCCATCGTGCAGACTCGTTACGATAATAGTGTATTTGTTCATCTTGTGTGTACAGTGTAGAGTGCATAGCGGTGTATTGTTTATAGTGGAGGGGATGTGTATAGTGTACAGTAATGTGATGTGTCATGGAGCATTGTGAATGAGCAACTATGGCAGGCCTGCCTCCCCAAGTCATCACCCAACCCCGACTCCTCCTTCCTCCACATCCTCCACTCCTCCCTCCATTCCTCCACCTACTATGAGGACGCGAGACCGCCAACCTCATCTAGGCCTACACCCTCCTCCACCTATTTTCACCCTCACCATGAACCACCCATTTACTGCACATGTGCCATTTTCCCATCATTCCAAGCTGACCACATAGACTGAGAGGTATTGCAGATGATGCAGCCACATAGCCAGAGAAACAGTGCACCTAACAATGGAAGAAGAGGCACATGTCAGATGTGTGGAGGGCACCGGGCACTCAACAAGAATGGCCTTATACGTGCACACAATGGGTGTGCTGGCTCACATTGGTCCCTGCAGAAAGCAGCCCACAGCCACAACAGGCAGCTGAAAATTTCCATGGCATTTAAATCCACTGCTAGCAGTACCCTATCTCACATTCCTAAAGTGCCTCGTCCATATGTAGCAAGGAAATTCACAGACCTTAAGCGGGTGAATGGAGGCTCCACTAACTTCGAAGCCGAGGCACCATTAAGGCATGGCGCAACCTGCTCCTGTTCGGCAATGTTTGTCTTGTAGTTCTTGCAAGATGTGGCAAACTGTTAACCACATCAGTCGTCAAAGCAGTGCGCTACTACCCAAGAACAGATAATCGTGTCCATGGTCGACAGGAATATAATAGAATCATGTTTCATAAAAAGTAGTTTTGAAAATAATATGAATATTGATTTTGGTTTATATAAATTGCATTTATTCATAATTAATAAAATTTGGGAAGAATTTAAGATACATTAGAGAAGTAAAGAAAAATCTTAAAGCTTTGGAAGAGTATCAGTTGTGTTTCACAGAGATGGTTGTTGTGACGTGACTGTGAGGTGCAGTCTTATCCTTATATGCCTTCCTGTTTGTTTTATTTTCATAGTTCCTTGAAAATGTGAGAAGTCACGAGAGTGCTTGGAATTTCACTACTTTTTCGCAGTGGTTGTTCTGCCCATACCAGTGCATAACATTCCTTCTCCACAGTGGAGTATCTTTCTTCCCTCAGCAGAAACGTCTTACTGGTGGAAGATATAGGGAAGTGAATCTCATTATAATACTGTAGTAGAACAGTCCCGAGTGATGAATGTGAGGCATCTGTTCGGAGACAAAAGTCTTTATTAATATCTGGTAATTTTAGAACAGGGGGTTGGAAATATTCTTTTAATTTGTTCTAAGCTTTCTACAGCCTCTTCAGAACAAACAAGAGGTTCCTTTACATTCTTTTTTAAATAGTCTGTGAGAATGGAAGTCAGACAAATTTAAAATTAGGCACAAAACTTCTATTGAAATTTAGTGACCCAAGGAAAAATTCTTAGAATTTTTTTGTAGTTGGGGAAGATGCTTTCTAAAAACTACTTTCGTCTTGTTAGGAAGAGGTGATAAATTATTTTTCAGAAATAATAAACCCGAGGCATTGTACCTTGAAATGGCCCAAGAAACACTCTGTGGTTTGATTTTAAGGCCATGAGTTCTTAGTCTTTTTAAAACCAGTGAAAAATGTAGCAAGATTGATCCTCCCAGACATGAGTCATAATGTAAATATTATGATGGAAAAAACACTGAAAAATTCCCGAGGTCAGAAAGGACTATTCACATAAGCCGGATTTTACGTGGCAAAGCGGTGACCAAGCCGAAAGGGGATTGTGCGATATGCCTTAGTCCTTTATGAGTAAAGGAAAAGCTGTATGGTTTAGAGTTGGGTGTAATGACACTTGATGGTACGTTGTGAGTGTCTAATTCACAGAAAATTTTAGTCATGAAAATTTTTACAAGTTATAATCGGTTACTGACATGGACTCTGCATTCCATTCAGTGATATTGTTTAAATAGGAAAATCTTGTGCCAGTCTATAAGAATTATCTGATTTCTTAACCACGACAACTGGCGAACAGAAAACTGATTTAGAAGGTTCTAAGATATTTAACTAAGTGTTTATCAACTTAGTTCAAAGTTTTCCGTAAGTGAGCGGGGACAGGATAGTTTTCCGTCTTACTGGTTCATGAGCGACAATTCAATTTGTGTACAACAGTAGTGGTAAGTCCTGGGATCTCTGTGAAAAACGCCTTAAAAAGTAAATTTTCTAAGGCACTTACTAGAGACTTTTGTTTACTAGATAGTTCACTGTTGATGTTGATGTTTCGTTCGAGTTATTCGTTGGAGAATCAGCCGTTAAGATAACAAGTAGTTCCTTCGATTCTGTGCGAGACTCGTTATCTATAATTCAAACTTTACATTCACAAGAATCATGACTTGTAACTAAGCTGGAAGATATAGTATCTTCATCATAGGAGTTTCAACAAAGATTAAATTAACTTCTTACGGTAGTACAGTTTCAAAATATTGAAGTGATACATTCTTTCTTTACCCTTCACATCCAAGAAATTATCTACATTATTACAGACCTTTACTATTTTATACGGTCCACGACAGGAAATTAACAATTTGTTGGATTTGTCTGGTAAAAGAACTAAATCTTTATAACCAATACTAAATTTCTTATTAGAACTCTTCTGTTCAAAATAGGTCTTTTAGGTTTCCATGGCCATATTCAGATTCTTGACAACCAAATCAGCGGTTTCTTCTAATCTTTCTCTCAGATCTAAAATAAATTGACAAGTGCTTTGAACTTCAGGTTTAATATCTTTGGACCACAGTTCATTCAAGATAAACAGAGTTCACGAGTTTATCTCCCGTAAAGCAATTCGAAAGGGGAATATCCAAGGGAATCACTTGGACTCTCACGCACTGCAAAGAGCACATGGCAGATATCTATGTCAGTCAATTGGTTTAAGAAAACAAAATTTTTAATATTGACTTAGGTGGCATGTTGTTGTTCCCTTTTCCTTTACAATTTTGTGGTAAGATGTGTGAAATGAGGTTTAACATCAGCCAAGTTGATTAAAATTGATCCATTAATTCAGAAATAAATTGTGTTATTGATCAGACAGAATTTTTTGGGTATTATTACCCGTGAAAAATAGATAGTTTAATTTCTTCTGTAACGTCTATGGAGTAATGGACTAAAGGTTCCTCCCGATATCCAAAACTCCAGCAAATGGGACTGAAAGGAAAATCGGCATTTTAACATTAGGAAAAATTTAGTTTCTCCCTTTTGTGAGTAATTGGGCATACCTGACACGTTCTACAATACTTATAGATGTGAAGACATCCCAGGCCAGAAGTACAAGTCCCTAATCTTTCATAGGTCTTCCATATTGAAAAATTTTCCAGAGCTGGCAGGTCATGAGAAATCTTCAAAAGTCTCGCGGCAATTGTTGGAAAATTACTAAACTCTTACCCACGTCATTTGGATTGTCCAACGGACACAAAATTCATGAACAGAAGATTATCTTTATATACAATTTATAAGAAAATTTCTTTTTTTGAATAAGTTGTCCCTTAACACTAACTTCCGCGTTTCCTCTAAGGAAGAACAAGTCTGTTGAAGACCCTCCAAATCTATGTAAGAGAGTTCAGTAGGTTTTCCATTGGAAAGAACCAACGGATGGATAGATTTTACCTTAGACTGGGCTCTAGTAAGGATATTAAAACGTTTTCCTGTTATTAAACAGATTCAGTCGTGATTCATCGTTAGTTTCAGTCCCCTCTGGTTTTGATGACTGACTTTCCAAGGGTATTCCAGGAGTTTGGTGACTACCAGCACCCTGATTCAAGGTATCCAACTGAATCACTTCTGGAGCTATACGGGAAGAAACAGAAATATTTGGAAGGTTAGGTTTCAAATATTTTTTTAGAAGCTTTTGAAAATCCAAAACAGTCTCCTTCAGATGAGGAAAAAATCCCCTTCTATGTTCCCAACCAAAACAGAACATAAAGTTATTGGGGCGACTACCGCATCTACCCACCCTGAGAACCACTTGCACCTTATGAAACATCTGATTGTTGGAAAGGAATCTCTTCTTACTAAGTAGTAGTTATATACTGTGTCGGATCTAAGTTAGGGAAAAGCTTACTAGAGATAACAATACAGGAGGATCCAAAATCATTAAGAATTGTCGAAACATTCATTCCATTAACCGTACCTTCACTAAAAGGCGCGTTATTATTTGCTTCGGTGAAATTCTCACCCTTTCTTTTGGGACATTTTTGACGTCTATGTCCCAGTTCATTACAGTTGAAACATTTCATCGTGAAAGCCGTGGAATTCTTAGGGCCCCTTAGTTTGTTTAGGCACAACAAATTTATATCTGCTACGCTCCTTGGGGTAGTTATTATGCGCACATACGTATATATCTGCGGCTTATGCCCTTTCTGAAGCTGTGTGGACGTTTTGTTTTGTATATACATTTGTAAATCTAAAGATGCAGATGAAAGGAAATGATTCCTTACCATCAGGTGTCGTAATGAGGCGAAGTCGTGGTTGACTTCAGTGCTATCAATCTAAAAATCAAACAATCTGAAAAGTGTTGTTAAGTACTGCATGTATTTTTGATTTGGAGTTATTCTATTATGACAAAACTCTGACCTGTAATGATGAGTGTTTTTTTTTTTTTTGGAAAGCGTAAATTATGGCTTTCTTCAGCAGACTATAATTAGTCATTACTTCAGAAGGTAAAGTAAAATATACATTTAAAGCTGATACCGATAAAAGAAGTAAGCCAAGCCTAGTAGCCCAAGAATCCAACCGAACCAGTCATAGAGTGGCAGTGTTCTCGAATTTGGTAATATATGCCGAGATGTCATCCTGTTCTGTGAAAGGTGGTATATGAGGCGTTCTAATATCTGATTTGTGTGTAGGGTGCTCTAGTACCCTTTCTGTTTTCTGTTTAGAAAGTTCTATCTTCTTGGCTTCTAATTCCAATCTTAACTGTTCTAATTCCCTCTGCTTAGTTTGTTCTTCATTTTCGTTCATTTTGAATGCTACCTCTCTACTCTGAGCTATCCTTTCCTGTTCTCTTTTCTCCTCACGAGCAAGCATTACCTGTTCTTCCTTTTTGGCTAAAGCCAGTCTTCCCTGTTCTTTGTTTTCTTCACGAACTAGTCTTTCCTGTTCTTTTTTTTTTTTTACCTTCGCGAGCTAGTCTTTCCTGTTCTTTTTTTTTTACCTTCGCGAGCTAGTCTTACCTGTTTTTTTTTTTTAACCTTCGTGAGCTAGTCTTTCCTGTTCTTTTTTTTTTCCCTTTCGCGAGCTAGTCTTCCCTGTTCTTTTTTTTTAACCTTCGCGAGCTAGTCTTTCCTGTTCTTTTTTTTTTACCTTCGCGAGCTAGTCTTTCCTGTTCTTTTTTTTTTACCTTCGCGAGCTAGTCTTTCCTGTTCTTTTTTTTTTAAACCTTCGCGAGCTAGTCTTTCCTGTTCTTTTTTTTTTTACCTTCGCGAGCTAGTCTTTCCTGTTCTTTTTTTTTACCTTCGCGAGCTAGTCTTTCCTGTTCTTTTTTTTTTACCTTCGCGAGCTAGTCTTTCCTGTTCTTTTTTTTTTTTTACCTTCGCGAGCTAGTCTTTCCTGTTCCTTTTTTTTTTTTTTTACCTTCGCGAGCTAGTCCTTCCTGTTCTTTTTTTTTACCTTCGCGAGCTAGTCTTACCTGTTTTTTTTTTTTTACCCTTCGCGAGCTAGTCTTTCCTGTTCTTTTTTTTTTACCTTCGCGAGCTAGTCTTTCCTGTTCTTTTTTTTTTACCTTCGCGAGCTAGTCTTTCCTGTTCTTTTTTTTTACCTTCGCGAGCTAGTCTTTCCTGTTCTTTTTTTTTTACCTTCGCGAGCTAGTCTTTCCTGTTCTTTTTTTTTTTACCTTCGCGAGCTAGTCTTTCCTGTTCTTTTTTTTTTACCTTCGCGAGCTAATCTTTCCTGTTCTTTTTTTTTTTTTTGCCTTCGCGAACTAGTCTTCCCAATTCCTTTTTCCCTTCTATAGCTATCTTAGAGGTAATGTAGCAGTCCAGCTCCTGTCCAGTAAATCCCATTTCTTTTCCAGCTCTCAATCAGAAATCCAAAGAATCCATGTTAAGAAAGAAGTATTATACAAACAGAACTTGACCAGTATGTACTAATACAAACTAATAATTGAAACGGCAGTTTCAAAAGAGAGAGACAGTGTCCGCACACTTAATTAACTTCCCACAGAAGGAGATTAACTGAATTTTCTTCCTTGGAAGAACACAAATGTGGGCTCAATAGCCTTCACAAAGTTAAATATACTCGGTTCACACACGAAGGGTTATTATCGGAGTTCTCCAGGTCTAGCAATGGGCAAACACCTAAACCGAACCTTAGAACCAACAACAGTAAGTCTTACAAGACTACCAGTAATGACTTTACACCACTTACTTAGGAAATGACGATACTCACTCACTCAGTTTTCTTAAATGCTATACTTACAACCAGTTGAACCTTCAGGAAGATGTTACCTCAAGAGCCGTGTCCTGGCAAGGTCGCCATTGTCAGGGGAACGTCTTCCATCTGAACAAAAGAATGGAAAAAATAAGTAATGAATTACTTTATGGATAATAATTATGATAATTTTCTAAGGATTTTAATTAAAATAAATAAAAATTGGCAGCTGAGGTTCCAGTAGGATGGTGGGACAGGAGTATCTTATGTCCAAAATGGTCTTCTGTGATGTTTTAGAAGAAATGGTGTTGGTTATCCTGGGTGTCGGTGTTCCTCCGATGTTCTGGAATTTCTGTCACTAATTGGTCGTAGCACCACAATTCAGATTTCAGAGGAGAGGAGTCGTTATGTTCTACTACGTCCTGTAGACAGGGATCTTGCTCCAATTAACTAGCGTCTACCCTGGTTGACCAGGCCAGTAGCAGAGTCGATAATAAAGAAAACAAGACTAGTTACATAAGGGTTAAATAAGTATAACAGTACAGGTAAATCAGTAACAACAGAAATACACGTGGCAGATCGCCTTACCTGATCAGGAGAAGAGTGGAGATGAAGTGCTTCTCCAAACTTCTACCCACATCAGGTAAGGTTAATACTACCAGGAGTAGAAATAAAAACAAATCAGACCTGAGGAACTGCAGTTTAGCTTCTGCCTGCTATATGGTAGTGCGGGCTCTAACGCGCAAATGGTTCCTGGGTGCCTGAGCAATCATAACCCTCCCTTTTAAGGGCTTTTCCCTCACACCCACACTATGCAATAGAATCCCATAGCATCCACCCAGGTCCCCCTCGCCCCCAAGCACCACAAACCCCCAGTACACAGTGTTGGAGAGGTAACTGAAGGTATGGTACGCAAACGCTGATGGAATAACGAATAAGTGAGAAGAATGGCATGAAAGAATCAAAGTCATTGGTCTCACAAAAGCCAAACTCACAGGAATGATAACAGATGCCATCTTTCCAACTAGATTTCAGGTCCTGAGGAAAGACAAAAGGAACAGAGGGAGTGGAGGAGTGGCACTTTCTCATCAAAAACGAATGGGATTTTGAGGAGCTGGAGAAAGGAGACAGAAGAGAAGCAAGAGACTACATAATAGGAATACTTCAGTCTGGAGGTCCCAAGGTGGTGATTGCAGGGATGTATAACCCACCACAGAATAGCAAAGAGGCCAAGGCAAAAATATGGTGAGAGTAACAATCGATGTTTGATACACTAGTTAAATTAGTCAAAAGAGCTCGTGAGAGCCCTGAAGTCAGGGACTTCAGTCTCAAAGAAAGTGACTGGGAAAACCTAGAGCCACATGGGGGCCCAAGAACTTGGTGGTCTAAAATGATGAAGGTGGTACTGGGAAAACTCATGTACCAACACATAAGGGACATTACCAGAGAGAGAGAGGACGAACCAGCAAGACTGAACTTTGTATTCACCTTGAGTAATGCAAGGTCATCACATGTGAAAGACCTCTCGGGGCCACTGACCACGTGATTATGAGCTTCGAATACATAATAGAATTGCAAATAGAGAGGGAAACAAGAAGGGCAGGGGACTACATAAGCATGAGGAAATTCTTGCACGAGGTTCAGTGGGACAGAGACCTGGCAGGGAGATCAGTAAATGAGAAGATGGAATATGTGACAACAGTATGCAAGGAAGCAGAAGAGAGGTTTGTACCCAAGGGTAACAGAAATAACCAGAAGGCCAGGACGAGCCCTTGGTTCATCCTACGAGGTCAGAACAAAGTGCGCTAGATAATAGAAGAAGTATAGGCGGCAAAGGACCGAGGAGAATAAGGAGCGCAGTCGTACAGCCAGAAATGAATATGCTCAGGTAAGGAGGAAGGCTCAATGACAATATGTCAATGACACAGCAGCGAAAGAGAAATCTGACCGGAACCTGTTGTACAGCCACATCATCATGTAATCAGGCTGTAGATGGAAGAAGGAGAGATCACAAGAAACGACCGAGAAGTGTGTGAGGAGATCAACATGAGATTCAAAGATGTATTCACAGAGGAGACGGAAGGGACACCAAAAAGACGGAGAGGTGGAGGTACACCATCAACTGTTGGACACAATACATACAACCGAGGAGGAGATAAAGAGGCTGCTAATCGAGCTGCATATCTCGCTTAGCATCTGACCAAGGGTCCTGAGAGAGTAAGTAGAGGCGCTGTGTACCATTAACAACAATCTTCAACACATCTATTGAAACAGGGCTACTACCTGAGGTGTGGAAGACAGAAAATGTAGTAAAAATTTTTACATAAATGAGACAGACACGAAGCATAAAACTACAGACCAGTGTCACTGACGTGTATCATAAGCAAAGTCATGGAGAAGATTATATGGAGAAGAGTGGTGGAGCACCTGGAAAGGTATGAGCTCATCAAGGATAACCAGCACTGTTTCAGGGAAGGGAAATCCTGTGTCACAAACAGAAGAAGGCTTTTGAAACCATTCCACACAAAGGATTAGTGCAAAAGCTGGAGGACTTGGCAGGGATAACAGCGAAGGTACTACAATGGATCAGGGAATACCTGACAGGATGATGTCAGCGAGATATGGTACATGACAAGGTGTCAGAATGGGCGCCTGTGATGAGTGGGGTTCCACAAAAGTCAGTCCTAGGACCAGTGGTGTTTCTGGTATATGTGAACGACATACTGGAAGGAATAGATTCAGATGTGTCCCTGTTTGCGGATGATGTGTAGTTAATGAGGAGAATTCAATCAGAGGAGGACAAAGCAGGACTACATAGGGATCTGGACAGGCTGCAGGCCTGGTCCAGAAACTGGCTTCTGGAGTTCAACCCCACCAAGTGCAAATTCATGAAGATTGGGGAAGGGTAAAGAAGACCGCAGATGGAGTACAGTCTAGGGAGGCACGACACTGCAAACTTCATTAAAGGAAAAGGATCTTGGAGTAAGTACAGTACCAAGAACATCTTCTGAGGCCCACGTCAACTAAATAACTTTTGCAGCATATGGGTGCCTAGAAAACCTTAGAATAACATTCCAATATCTCAGTAAGGAATCGTTCAGGACACTGTACACCGTGTACGTCAGGCCCACATTGGAGTGTGCAACACCAGTTTGGAACCCACACCTAAACAAGCACATAAGGAAATTAGAGAAAGCGCAAAGGTTTGCAACGAGACTGGTCCTGGAGCTAAGAGGCATATCCGATGAGAAGAGATTAAGGAAAATTGACCTGACATCACTGGAGGACAGGAGAGATAAGGGGGATATGACAATGATATATAAAATACTGATAGAAATCGAGAAGGTGAACGGAGGCAGGATGTTTTAGAGATGGGACGGAACAACAAGGGGTCACAATTGGAAGTTGAAGACTCGTATGAGTCAGAGGGATGTTAGGAAGTGTTTTTTCAGTCACAGACTTGTCAGGACATGGAATAGTCTGGAAAGTGATGTAGTGGAAACTCTAAGAAGAGGTATGGTAAAGCTCATAGAGCAGGGAGAGTGACCTAGTAGCAACAAGTGAAGAGGTGGGACAACGAGCTGTGAATCGACCCCTGCAACCACAACAAGGTGAGTACACACACACACACACACACACACACACACACACACACACACACACACACACACACACACACACACATATTATTATTATTATAATCATAGGAGCACTAAACCCGTAGGATTATATAACGCATGTGGGGGGATGGAAGGTATTCAGGCTCAGTTCAGAGAACTGGAGCACAAATTCAATTCCCTAGATCAAGAGCACCTCACTAGCGTCAAGGAACCTCCCTTGAGGGGCACAAACACACAGTTACACACAAAAAATGGGAGAAAATAGGAGGCTGAAACTTCGCCTAGATGAGTTTGGGAGTGTGAAGTGGCTGGAGAGTGGCAACCACTTTAAATAGAAAGTGATTCACAATTCAGGAAGAAGCATCAAGATGAGGAAGGTTAACAGAGAAGATCTGAAAGTAGAAAACCTATTCTCTGTTCTCCAGGACAGGTGTACATCACTAGTTTGTAAGGTTAGAGGTGCCACTGACTCCCTTGCTATTCAAGGTAAGAACATTCTGGTTGTGGGTGACTCACAAGTAAGATATATGGACTGTTCTTTTTGTAACACAGATAGTAAGGTGAGACAGAGAGTGTGTTTTCCAGGACCTGGTGATGGTGACGTAGTCAACAGGTTGGATAATATTATGTCAGGTAATGAGAACAAGCCCATTATCTATGTTAGTGCTGGTGGAAATGATGTTGGGAAGGGCAGGAGACAGAAGCTTCTTGATAAGTACAAGTTAGTGTTAAATATAGTCGGGTCTAACGGAGGGGTCCTAATAATATGTAGCATTTTACCTAGAAGGGTAGTGTTCAAAAAATGGATATCTAGGGCAATTGGTATAAATATCTGGCTAGATAAATACTGCAAGGAACTTGCAATCCCATTCTTTGATAACTGGGACAAATTCTATGGTGTACATGATATGTATGCAAGGGATGGAGTACATCTCTCTGGGGTTGGAGCAGTTGCATTAGCCAACTCGATTGAGGGGAGCCATTGCTGACTTGTCTAGGGTTTCAAACTGATAGATTATAGAGGTACGGGTGTGTGTGTGTGGGAAAAAATCAGGTTGTACATGAATAGTATACAATACCAACAAGATGAAAATTAGTTGCATATGCAACATCTGGGTATCTTTACTGTAGACGTTTCGCCATCCAGTGGCTTCATCAATACAAATTCAAGGACATGAGAGACTGATTATCTAATCTTTTATATATAGTTCTCTTGTCTTCCAATCACGTTCATGAATTTTTATTGATAAAGCCACTGGATGGCAAAACGTCTTCAATAAAGATACCCAGATGTTTCATACGAGTCTAATTTTCATCAAAAATTAGGCTGCAGTCTTAGGGCTGAAAACAGTAGATATTTCCAGGATACCTCAGGGATATGTTTAAAAGAGAATGTTAAAAATAATGTTGCTAGTAAAGCCAAAGCATTTGATCAACAGAGACAGTAGTGGGCAGCGAGTGACTAGCTCCCTTAGGTTTACTATACTAATAGTAGGAGTCTAAGAAATAAGGTAAATGCTAAGATTACTGGCAAGTGCGGGTAATATAGATATTATTGCTATAACGGAGACCTGATTCAGCATGAAAGATAGAGAAATGCCTTCTGAATGCAACATACAGAGCTGCAAATTCTTCCACACTGATAAGAGTCAACAAGAAGGGTGGTGGAGTGGCTATGTATGTCAGAGATAATTTTCATTGTTGTGTTAGACAAGATATAAGATTAGAAGCATCGGATACAGAATCTGTTTGGCTACAGTTTCTCAAGGGTCGTGAACAATTAATTTTGGTTATGATTTATAGGCTCCCAAACCTTGATAAGCAGTGCAATAAGCTGTTATGGGACGAAATTCATAAGGCATCTTGATATGAAAATGTTGTGTTAATGGGAGATTTTAACTTTAGATTAATTGATTAGAACAATATGACAGAAAATCTTGAGTCCAGTGACTTTCTTGATACGATTCAGGATTGCTTAAAACAGTTTTTAACAGAACCAGCTAGAGGGAACAATCTGCTTGAATTGTTTCTTGCCAACAAAGAATCACTAACTAATAATCTTGAGGTTAATGATGAGCTTGGGGAAAGCAATCACAAATCACTTACTTTCAATACATGATGGAATGACCTAAATAACTATAATTAACTTTGTCACATACTTCCACTTGACCGATTTCATGGGATTGAGAAATTACCTGGGTGGGCTGAATTGGAATGACCTGACTGAGGGTCAGGTAGGTGGAGATGGTTGCCAATATGAAATTTCTCAGAACATAGTCCTAGCTGCCCAGACAACTTATGTTCTGAGTAGGGAAATTAAATATACCAAAAATGATCCCAAATGGATAAATAGATTAAAACATCTCACTAGTCAAAAGAGAGACATATAAAGGCATATCAAAAGAGAGGATGGGTAGTTAAAAATCAATATTTTCAATTAAAGAGAGATATAGAAAAGAAACAAGAAAAACAAAAAAGGATTATGAGGTTAAAGTCGCAAGGGATTCGAAGACTAACCCATAAGGGTTCTTTCAGGTATACAGAAGTAAGATTAGGGACAAGAAAAGCACACTTAAAACACCTACTTCCTCTCAGTTTTAACTCAGGAAGATACTAGCGAAATTTCAGAGTTAATAAATTATGTAGAACAGGACGATAATAAAGTATGCAAGCAATGGTCCCCAAATAAATAAAGAAATTAAAACCTAACAAATACCCAGGCCTTGATGAACTGTTTGCAAGAGTTTTAATGGAATGTAAAGAGGAACTTAGCAAACCTTTGGCTAATCTTTCCAACATATCACAACAAACTGGCATAGTGCAAGACAAGTGGAAAATGGCATATGTAATACCTAATTACAAGGCAGGTGACAGGTCCTTAGCTTCAAACTTTTATTTTATTATCACACTGGCCGATTCCCACTATAGACCAATAAACCTTACCTCCATAATGGGTAAATTTATGGAATCAATAATTGCCGAGGTAATTCGAAGCCATTTTTAAAGGCATAAATTGATAAATGAATCTCAATGTGGTTTTTTCAAAAGGACGTTCCTACCTTACATTTTTACAATTTTTTTTCACAAAGGTATTTGAGAAGATAAATCATGGTAATGAATATAATATTGTGTATATGGACATCAGTAAAGCTTTTGATAGAGTTCCACAACCGAGGCTTCTGAGGAAAATTAAAGCACACGGAATATGAGGAGAAATTTTTTCCTGGGTAGAGGCGTGGTTGACAAATAGGTAACAAAGAGTTTCCATAAATGGGAAGAAATCAGAGTGTGGGCACGTCACAAGCGGTGTTCCAAAGGGAACAGTCCTGGGCCGTTTGCTCACAATTTACATAAACGACATATATGAGGGAATAAATAGCGACATAAGCAAATTTGCTGATGACACCAAAATAGGCCGTCCAATTCATTCTAATGAGGACATTAGAGCACTCCAGAAAGATTTGAATAGACTGATGCAGTGGTCGGAGAAATGGCAGATACAGTTTGATAGATAAATGCAAAGTTCTAAATGTTGGACAGTTAAATAACCATGCCACATATAAACTAAATAATGTAGGTCTTAATATTACTGATTGCGAAAAGGATTTAGAAGTTCTGGTTAGCAGTAATCTGAAACCAAGACAACAGTGTTCGCAATAAAGTGAATAGAATCCTAGGCTTCATATCAAGAAGCATAAATAATAGATTCTTCAGGTTCTTCAACTCCCTATATTTTTGGTTAGGCCTCATTTAAATTATGCTACACAGTTCTGGTCACTGTATTGCAGAATGGGTATAAATGCACTGGAAAACATACAAAGGAGGATGACAAAGTTGATCCCATATATCAGAAATCTTCCCAGTGAGGATAGACTGAGGGCCCTGAATATGCAGTCTTTAGAAAGGCGTAGAATTAGGGAGGATATGATTGAGGTGTATAAATGGAAAACAGGAATAAATAAAGGGGATGTAAATAGTGTGCTTAAAATATCAAGCCAAGACGGACTCACAGCAATGGTTTCAAGATTGAAAATTTCAGATTCGGAAGCATATAGGAAATCACTGGTTTGGTAATAGAGTTGTGGATGAGTGATTTAAACTCCCGCATATCATCATAGAAGCTAAAACGTTGTGTAGTTTTAAAAATAAGTTAGATAATTACATGAGTGAGTGTGGGTGGATGTGAGTTGGACCTGACTAGCTTGTGCTAATAGACCTGATGCCGTGCTCCTTCTTGAAGTGGATGTGACCTGGACCTGACTAGACTGGATCAGTGGATTTAGCCGGTAGATTACTTGGACCTGCCTTGCATAGGCCAGTAGGCCTGCTGCAGTGTTCGTTCTTTCTTATGCTCTTATGAATATGGTGCTAGGTCACGACAAGCACCATTAATTAACTCCCACTCTCCTAGCCTCTGAGGAAATACCTCACTACTTTACCCAAATTCACCGGCCCCCACTCAATTATGAGAGCCAGGCCCATATCAGAGCATAATAATAAAATAAAAAATAGCCTACAACCTGAGCCCAATGAAATAAAAGAGTACAGAGTACTTAGCACCACGGTCAGAGTACTTAGCACCACGGTCAGAGTACTTAGCACCACGGTCAGAGTGCTGCCAGCATGATGCTACCCACGCTGTGTCCCGCCTGAGTAACCAACATTCATCCAGACCACACCATCACACACTCCAGTGAAAAATAAATTAGGCTGTAACTTAATTTAAAATTAGAGTTGGCTTAAACTTAAAATGCCCACAAATTGATAACATTATTTATATAATTGTGGCGCACTTGTCTACCATACCTTAGTATACTACAATGCAGAAACCTGCATAATACCCTCCACTAGACCACAGGTCTCACTCAGCTAGCCGTATCCAATCGGATGCATCTAGCCTAAAGAAAAAAGAAAACCTACTCTAAGTTCTGGGGCATTATTATTATTATTATTATTATTATTATAAAAAAGAAGCGCTAAGCCTCAAGGGCTATACAGCGCTGCAGGGCAGGAAGGAAGCGAGGGCATCAGGTGGCAAAAGGGAGGTGGATGAGTAATAGGTTACAGATAACAGCAGAGCAGTGGATGGGGAAAGGGTAAAGGGCAGCAAGAGACTGAGCTAGAAAGGGCTGAGGGGAGTGCGTAAGGTATCATTATCAGAGTTTGTGCAGTAAATCAGTCGTTGTCAAGAAGTCAATGAGAGAGTCAGGATTAAGGGAGGGTCCATCAGCAAGAAGGGAAGGTAAAGAGAGAGTAGTAGAACGAAGATGGCGTTGGAGGTAAATTCTGCATGCTCGTTGATAGAGAGAGCAGTCTAACAGGATGTGGCTAATCGATACTGGAACTTGACACTGCTCACAGAGAGGTACAGGGTGCCTCTCCATGAGATACCCGTGAGTAAGACGAGTGTGGCCAATGCAAAGACGGGAGAGAGTGGTCTCCCAACCACGGCACTGATGACAAGAAGACGGCCAGTAACCTATGCTCGGTTTAATAGAATGAAGTTTGTTACCAAGCAGAGTTGACCAACGTTGTTGCCAACAGGCATGAAGGTGGGTAGCTATTGCAGCAAGTAGTCCAGAAATGGAACACCTCGATAGGAAATTGGTAGGTCATGTACTGCTGAGCGCGCAGCAGTGTCAGCCTGTTCATTGCCCTGTACGTCGACATGACCAGGGACCCAACAAAAAAATATCTTTATGCTTCATAGAGATACGGCATAGCCAAAGTTGGATACGGAGAACTAGGGGGTGAGATGTATCGAATTTTCGTATAGCCTGTAGAGCACTAAGGGAGTCTGAGACTACCACAAATGATGACACAGGCATAGATGCTATACGAATAAGTGCTGTAAGAATGGCATACAATTCAACAGTAAAAATGCTAGCCAAAGATAGTAAATGCCCCCGCACGACACTGTCCGGAAACACTGCTGCGAATCCGACGCCGTCTGAAGACTTAGAGCCATCTGTGTACACAGCGGTGGCATGAGAATGGGAGTGGAAGTGATCAAGAAAAAGAGAGCGGGAAGCCACCATAGGCAGTTGAGCTTTCGAGCAAGGGAGTGAGAAAGAACAGACCCGAACAGCTGGAACTTCCCAGGGGGGTAGGGAAAAGTGAGATGCTACATGAACATATAAAGGTGGTAACTGAAGGGAAGACAAGAGTGAATGTAGGTGAAGAGAAAAGGGATGGAGCAAATGGGCAGTGAACGAATAAAGAATGTCCACTAATATCGGTGACCATTCTTTAAATGGAAGGATTGTGGAGATCGTGAGAGCGTACATAGTAGCGAAGGCAATGGGCATCACGGCGATCAGACAAGGATGGAACATTCGCTTCTGCATAGAGGCTCTCAACAGGGTAAGAGCGAAAAGCCCCAAGGCACAAACGTAATCCTTGGTGATGGACAGGGTTAAGGCTAGAGAGAGTAGCAGGAGAGGCCGCGGAATAAATCTGGTCACCATAATCGAGTTTCGATAAAACGAGGGCTGAATGTAGGCGAAGCAGAGTTCGACGATCACCTCCCCAGGAAAGATGAGCAAGGGTTTTAAGAAGGTTTAGCCGGCTGTGACAAGTTGCCTTCAGAGAGGTAATGTGAGGTTTCCAGGATAACCTACGGTCAAAGAGAAGGCCTAGAAACCTGACTGTATCACGTTCGGGGATACAGGAGCCATAGAGATGCAAAGGATGATCGGAGATGACAGAGCATCTAGTGAAAGTAATTTGATGAGTTTTGGTACTTGAAAATTTAAACCCATGCGTGGTGGCCCAAGTGGAAACATGGTCGACCGCACGCTGGAGAGAAACTGCAATGAGATGACAGTCAGCGCATGCACAAGCAATAGCGAAGTCATCAACATAGAGTGATGACCAAATATTGGGTGGAAGAACAGAGGCCAAATCATTTATAGCAAGGAGAAAAAGTGTTGTGCTTAGAACACATCCCTGAGGGACACCTTCAGCTTGGATGAAGTCCGGGGAAAGAACATTATTGACTCGAACACGGAAATGTCTGTCAGTTAAAAAGTTCTTAAGGAAGGATGGTAGATTGCCTCAGAGGCCTAAGGAGTGGGCCTGGGCCAAAATATTATACCTCCAAGTTGTGTCATATGCCTTCTCAAGGTCAAAAAATATGGCAATAAACTGAGTGATTATTCGCAAAGGCATACGAACATACGTATCCAAGCGTAGTAAGGGGTCTATGGTAGAACGGCCCTTACGAAAGCCATATTGACTAGCGGAGAGACTGTTGTGTGTCTCTAAATACCACATTAAACGTCGATTTACGAGACGTTCCATCACTTTGCAAACGGCACTAGTAAGAGCGATGGGGCGATAGTGGGAGGCATCATGTCCTGTAGTACCCGGTTTGCGGAAAGGGAGAACAATGGCAGATTTCCACAGCTGGGGAAGAACTCCTTGTGCCCAAATAAGATTGAAGAGGTGTAAGAGGACTACAAGGGCTGACCAATGAAATGTTGTAACATACGAATATGAATGTCGTCAGGTCCAGCTGCCGATGATCGGCAAGCTGAGAGCGTTGCCTCCAGTTCTTGAAGTGTAAAAGGCACATTATACTGTTCTTCTCTGAGAGAAGAAAAGTCCAAGGGTACTAACTCTCTGGCAGACTTTGAGGAAAGAAACGAGGGGCATAGATGGAGCCCCCAGGAAATACAGACCAGATGTGTGCCAAGTTCAATGGCAACGCCGAGAGGGTTTGCTACATCAACACCAGCGACCCGTAGAACAGTAGCCGGGTCAGGAGAATATTTACCACTCAATTTCCTCACTTTTTTCCAGACTGCACTCATAGAAGAAGCAGAGGTGATGGCGGAAACATAGTCTCGCCAGCAAGTGCGTTTAGCTTCACGGATGACATAGTGAGCGATCGCACGCTTCTGCTTAAAATCAAGAAGTCTCTCAGCGGTTCTATTGTACCGGTACCTGCCCCATGCAGCGCGTTTCAAACGTACTGCACGAGCACAAGCAGGAGACCACCAAGGCACGCACTTCTGAGAATGCCTGCCTGATGTTTGTGGTATAGAATGAGAAGCTGCGGTATAAACTGACGTCGAGAAGAGGTGTAGGAGCTCATCAATGGAGGATGAAGAAGGAACCTCACTAAAAACAGTGAGGTGCGAGTAAAGATCCCAATTTGCCCGAACAAATTGCCAGCGAGGGCTACGGAAAGGTGGTGAATAGGAACGAGAAGTAAGAATGATTGGAAAATGATCGCTGTCATGTAAGTCCGGTAGAACAGACCAGGTGAAGTCTAGTGCAGTGGAGGAAGAGCAGACTGATAGATCGATGCAAGAGAGAGTATGAGTACGAGGATCAAAATGGGTGGGAGTACCCGTATTTAAAACATGGAGGAGGTGAGAGGCGAGAAAAGCCTCCAACTGGATGCCAAGTGAGTTACAATGAGACCTCCCCAGAGGAAATGGTGGGCGTTAAAATCACCAAGTAACAGAAGTGGTGGTGGTAAGGATGAAACAAGAAAGGCGAAGTCCGGGATAGAAAATGCTCGAGAAGGAGAGAGATATAAAGAACATATTGTAAACCACTTATTCAAGTGGATACAGACTGCAGTGTAATGCAGCGAGGTATGGACAAATAGTTGACAGTAAGGAATATCATTGCATAGAAGAAGGGCACTTTCATTAAAGGTCCCATCTGAGAAAGGATCCGAAGAATACAATAAATTATAGCCTGAGATAGGTTGGAAAACAGCCGAGTGTAATTTTGGTTCCTGTAAGCAAGCACCAACAGGGGAAAACTTGGAAAGCAACATCTGAAGCTCACCCCGATTACCCCTGAGGCCGCGGATATTCCACTGTAAATAGGCCATGACTGGCGATAAAGAAAATACCAGGAATCCGTAGGGAAAGGCACCTACGGACTAGAAGGGTTAGAAAAGTCAACGTGTGGTGGCATTGGAAGACGTTCAAGCAGCGAAGGAACGGAGCATTGCAAAGAATGGGGTTGTGAAGATGGAGGAGAGGGAAGAGAAGGAACAGGAAGTGAATCAGTGTCCATTGAAGGTTTAGTCTCTGCAATATATTCTGAAATGGCTTCAAGTGTTTCTGAATTCAAAGATGTATGGGAGACCATATTGGAGATAGAAGGAGGAGGGTGAGTAAAGATTGGGACAGTCATGGACTGTACCAAAGTAGAGGGGGAGGTAAGAGTGTAAGGGACTGGAGATGAAGTGTAGGGGGAGACAGAAGAGGCAGAAACCTGGGAGGTGGCAGAAGAGGGAGAAACTTGGGAGGGGACGGGGGTGGAAGGCATAGTACGAGGAGGAGGGTGAATCTCCACACTTGTAATAGAGCCAGAGAGAGGGGAAGAACTAGGTACAGACACTGGAAAGGTAAAGTGTGGAGGTGGAAGAAGGGAAGGAAGGGGCAAAGAAGATTTGAGCAATGTGGATTTTTTGGACTTCTGAGAAGTAGAGGGGCGATTGGTATTAGGTGTCGTATGAGGTCTTGTCGATACTGGGGCTTGTGAGGAAGGACGCGAAGATGTGAGAACCAAGGACATCAGAGCCAAGGACAGCAAAAGGATTAGATGCCGGAGTGGCTATGGGAGGGGTAACAACAGAGGCTGCAGAAGATGGGACCCCAGAAGTGGGGGGATGTTTTGAAACACGAGAATAAGAAACACGGGGTAGTTTCCCTTGGAGGTGGAGATGAGTAACTGCCTCTTTGAGGCAATGGATTTCACGTTCATTTAAGTAGACCTGGCAACGGCGGGAGTGCGAAGGGTGAGCTTCATTACAATTAAGGCAAGATGGAGGTTGACTGAAAGATGTATTAGAATGGTCGTCGGCACCACAGACTGGGCATTCGGCCATAGATCTGCAATATTTCGCTGGGTGACCAAAACGCCAGCAATTTCTACACTGTTGCGGTGTAGGTATCACCTTTCAAACTTGTAACCGATGTCCCACGACATATACAGAGGACGGGAGTTCTCGGCTGTCAAAAGTTAAACGAGCCACATTGCAAGGGTAACGTCTCCGCCCACGGGCAGGAAGGACATAAGTGTCTACTTTAAGGATTGGGAGATCCTGGAGTTCCAGCTGTTCACGAATGTCATTGCCACATGACTGGAAATTCTGTTGGACTATGGTATGGGGCAGAATGACAGTACCACTACAAGAATTGAGAGAAAGATGTTTTTCAATAGTGATAGGAGCAGTATCGATATTCGAAAGGAGAGAAAGATCATGAGCTTGGGTAGCATTCTGGACAGTGACGATGCGCATACCGCTCTTGAGAGCATGAAATGAAATATCTCTACCAACATGATGCAGGAGCGCTTTGCCAATACTATGGTCAGAAAGGTAGGCAGAAGAAGAAGTCGGTCTCAAAGTAAAGAATTTAGTCCATTGTGTGGTCCGAAACTGAGTGTGGAGAGGGAGTGCATGACGTGTCGGTCTTTTCCGAGTAGAATGGGAAGGTAACGAAGGAGCATCATCAGGAGATTGACATTGGCGTTTAGGAGTAGGACCAGAGTTGGTCCGGCGTGAAATGGGCGGGCGATTCAGAAATTGCCGTACCCTAGAGGGAGAAGCCAGAAGCATAGTCAAAGGAGAGCGGAGTTCAGACAAATCGAAGAAGTCGGTCGAAGCCCCGGTACCTGAAGCAGGTGAGGAAACAGCACCAGCAAGAGGTACAGGGGCATCAGGAGTGTCCAAAGAGTGGTCTAAAAACAAGGCAGGGTCAGAATGGGGTGCGGTATCAAGAAGGGGGCCTGGGGGTAGTGGGTTCATGGATTGCGTTCTCCATGGTTAGGTTACTCCTTTGCTTTTTGTTTTTAAGAAAAAAAAAGAAAGAAAAGAAAATAAAAATAAAAAAAGAATAAAAAAAGGGGGGAGCAGGGAGGAATAGTTCCCAGGAGGAATGAAAGGGCTGGAAATCTCCCTCCGCACCCAAGAGGACCTCAGCACCGCTAGTAGTGCAGATGCAGCATGGAACCCGTGCCATACCCTACCCTTCATGCCAGTAAACCAGCAATCCGGGATAGCAACCTCACATCTGCCGAGCTACCTTGGTGGACAAAAGAGAGGGCGGCCGGATATCCACCACAAAGCATACCTCCTTCGGCCACCACCCCCAGAATCCGAAAGGTGGCTTCCAGAGATACACCCATTGCCCGAAAGACACCCAAAGCTACTCCGGGATACTGGAGAGGGATCGGGACATCCCCAGGCGATCCAGATTCCACGGCAAACTACGCCACTGCCAAGAACCTCAACGGAATGGGATGGACCCCGGTATCCTTTCCCCTACCTAGGAACTAGTGCGCCTTTGGGAGAAATCCCAAAGGCCAAAAAGAGGAAGGGCAAAAGGGAGGGGTGGGGAGAAGGAGGAGGAAAGGAAAAAGGGGAGGATGGGGAGGATGGGATAGGGGAGGGGAGATTGAGGGGTAATTAGGTTCGAGTTCTGGGGCAACAGGAACAAACATGATCAAAACAAGAAAATTACTTCATTACAATCTTCATCCTTATGTTACTTGCCATGGACTTTTACAATGCACACCAAAACTCCTTATATAACTACAAACATTCATTACCACAATAACTACTGTTAACTCATAGACATGTGAAACTCGTTTGATCAAGTTTTATGCAAAATGAGCCCAAGGAAATTATGCTAGGAAAATACTCCATCATAACACAGTGCTGGCCAAGCACTGACCTTTATGTATTTTAACTATATATATCATGCAACCTTATACACCAGAGTTTTCTCTGTAAATAATTTTGACTTGAAATACTATTTAAATAACATAAGTGTTCAGTACCACAAATATCCTTTTCCAATATATACCAGTAATGATACAAAAACAGGTCCAAGATATAAGTGACACATACAAAAATATAGGCAATAACACGTCTACAGAAATAGTGAAAAGAAAAAAAACTTTCATGTACATATTATTACACTGAAAAGAAAATCGCATTCTCAACCTTATGTTTCACCACAATCTTTAGTAAACAAAAGTGGCCACTTAAAACACACCTCTGGAAGAATCAGGAGAGCACTGGAGGAAAAAGCATCAGACTCCAAAACTTGGGTAGTCACACGGTAGTCACACAAATTTTGTTGGTGGTACCGTGGCCATAAGAAACATTGGAGTCATCACTGATGACCCTCAGAAGGTGGGCCTCCCAGGCTTTCACTTACATTGCCATTCCAAGGAACCCTTGAGTCACCCCATATTAGTGATCCAAAAACAAATGGGTCCTGGGAAACCAAAACATTCAGGATTACTATTCATGACCCATAAATGGTGAGGCATCACCGCTAGCACCTCATTTTCAACAGCAACAAAATTTGGTCCAACAGCCCATGGAATACAAGAATAAACACAGGTGAGGCATATACCAGCTAACACCTAAAAAGCAATAGTATACCTTACATTGACATGTAAACTGATGTGACTGCCACCGAAACACACACACTACGGAAATCTGATATCCCCACAACCAGCTCAACTGGCTTATATCCTTTTGATGGTGAGTAAATTTGTCAGGAAGGAACGTCATCTAGTGTAACTGTGTTGAGATTCACTCATAAAGTTGTGCACATTAAGGTCGGTAGTAGAGAAACTACAAGAGATGATCAGTTTAGTTCAGCGTTCAGCCAGGGAAGTATTGTTTTGGATTTATCTCAAACTTTTTTTTTCTAGTCTGGTGCATGGCCACTCGTATGGACTTCGTATTACATCGGCTGTAATTGATTCTAATAATTTGCCTTCTACTGACGTTAGGCTTGTTTTGCAGTAATTTGAAGGAATTGAATTTTTCGCTAATTTAAAAATAAGAATTACATTAGCCGTCTTCCTAGTCTCCGGCACAACACTACTATGGATTGAAGCATTAAACATTTATGCTAACGAGTTCTCGTTTGCACTCTCTGAGTACACTTGAGAGTGAAAAACTACCATTGTTCTCTTTGGGGCACTTCGGCCCACGATGCCTCTCACTATAGATCCATAGCTCTTACTAGTCTTATTTGCAGGTTGCTTAAACGTCTGGTAAACAAACATTTAGTGTGAAATTTGGGATCGTCAATTTAGTTTTGGTAATGGTCAGTCCACCATCGACGCCTTACTCCATTTAGATAGCTAATATGGCAGTGCCTTTCCTAGTATACACGTTGTAATTGTAGTCATTTGTATAACCGTTTCCTTAAGAATTTCTAGGAAGGAAGACATTTTTGTGTCCAAATAAATAAGCTTTCCTTGATTTGCCCAGGCTAAAAATGTCCCTTAGGGTTGTGTTAACACTATCCTTTTTCTTCTCACTATTATTGATCTTGCCTCTGATCTCCCATCCGATATTTGGTCATCACTTTATGTCGACGATTTTTCTATAACATTTGTAAGTGCTGACTGTCACCTAGTAGCAGCCTCTCGCCAGAACGTTATTGACCGTAAACCATACCACGGGCGGGGAATGAACTCGTGACAAGTGAGTTGTAAAACTCCAGGCCAGCGCGTAAGCCACTGGGCCACCTGGCTACAATAAGATTCATCCAACTAGGTATATTTATACACCATAGAGAGGTTAGCACAGGCATCACTGTGACCGTAAATACAAGTTTTAACAGATGAATCTCCCACCAGCGTGACCGTGACGAACTCAAAACCGCCATCATGGATCACGAAATCGTAATGACACGATTGCATACAAACCATACCACGGTCGGGGATTAAATTTGTGGCGAATGAGCTGTAAAACTCCAGGCCAGTGCATAGGTTACTGGAGCAGCTAGCTGCAATAAGAGTCATCCAACACGGTCATGCTGGACGGAGATTCATCCATGAAATATCTTGCATTTGCAGTCGCAGTGTTGGCCTGTGCTAACCTTTCTATGGTTAATAAATATACCTAGTTAGACAAATCTTGTTGCAGCCAGCTGGCTCAGTGGCTTATGCCCTGGCCTGGAGTTTTTAGGACTCGCTGCGAGTTCAGTGCCCACCCTTTGTATGGTTTGTTTGCAATCTTGTCATTAAGATTTCGTGAGTCAGTTATTATTGACCATGTTCTCCACTGGGCCACCTATCACAGGTTTAAATTCTCTGTTATTAAAACATACCACATTACTTTTACAAGACGCCCTGGTATCCCTAACATCGCATTATACATGTATGGTTCTCATATCCCTGAACGAAATGCAGTTTCTCGACCGTCTGTTTGATCTCCGGATGTCCTAGAAAAGTCACGTAACTTTCATGAAAGCATTGCCGGCTGAACTTCCTGAAAACTTTCACCCATCTTCTTCGGGAGCTGATAAACGAATTCTTCGTCTTCTATCCTCTCTAATCTTATCTAAATTGAACTATTGCGAGCGTCTGTATTCTGCAGTCTCACCCTCTCATCAAGGTTGAGTGCTTTTCGTTCCTTCCCAGTTGAGAGTAAATATGCAGAGCCAAATGTTCCATCCTTGCAACATCGGCGTAATGTCCATTGTCTTTGTTATTTTGTTCGCTCTCATGATCCTTTTACATACCGGATGGTAATAGATGTTATTAGATGTTCTTTGTTAGATCGCCGCCCTTCTTTATTACGCTATTTTTCTCTCCGTATTCACTCTCTCTTAGCTTCCCTTAATAAACCTGTGTCTTACTTTGCTCTTCCCTCTTGAAAAGTTCCAACGTTTCGTGTTTGTTCTTCCCCACTTCCATGTGCGGAAGCTCAATTACATCTGCTCACTCTTTCTAAACCGCTTTCAATCTCATTTTCGTGCCACTGCGGTCTTCACTGACGGTTCTATATCTATATCATTTTCAGGACAGAATTATACGAGGTCATTTGTTACATTCAGCCAGTATTTTCACAACCGAGTTGTATACAGTCCTCATGACTCATGTGTATTGCATCATTATCAGCCTCAATACTTGATGTAATTTCAGACTCCTATAGTGTGTTACAGACTATCCAAAAAATTAATTCTCCTCATCCCATCGTTCTACATGAAGACATCGTTTTCTGCTGGGTCCCTGGACATTTGGATGTTTGAGGCAAAGAGCAGGCAAATTCCACTGTTTGGTCAGCAGTTCATGACCTCATTTCATACAGGGGTCTTCCTTTCTTAGACTAATTTGCTAATCTGTAGAGAACTTCGCAACCTCTGGTAACAAAAATTATCTGAGTTGGGACACATATAATTGCATGTTGTCTGACTATGTTAGGGTTTGTGGTTATCTTCTTACCATCGCCTAGTATGTACCGGACACTCACGTCACACTCAAGGGTATATTTTGGATAAACTCTTGGCACCTCTCTGTGAGGATTACCTAGTGACATTATCAGCTCAACATCTCTCAATAAATTGTCCAGTCAGGCATGCAGAATTTAGTTCCAACGTTTTCACCGCCCTAGCACACTTATTTTACCTGATCTCCTCACTTAAATTAGACACATGTGCAACACTTGGGTATCTTTATTGAGAAAATGTTTCGCCACACAGTGGCTTCTTCAGTTTTATATAAAGAAGAATGGTGAAGATGAGGAGTTTGACGTTATCAGTCTCTCAGCCGGGAGTCGATGTAATCAGTCCATAATGTTTGAGATATGTTAGGCAAAACGTTTCCTTTCATGCAGTCGAGTGAAATGCGAATTGTTTCTGTGCTGAATGTTGAACAAGCTCACTTTCTTTCTCTTCTTAGCTCAATTAAGGACACCTATGTCACAATACTCAGACATTCTTCTCTCATTTCTAGCTGTGGTACTCTTCTCACCTCACATACTATAGGACAACAGACCTTTATGCAATATGGCCGGACATTCAGGAGCTAGAAACTCCCAGTTATCAAAGTAGAAATTTACGTCCTTTCCCTCCGAGGTCGGAGGCGTTATCCACACATTATTGCCAAACTTAGCATTAACTGCCGGGAGCTTCTAGGCTTGATTTATATATTATGACGGCGTTTATAAGTGCCAGTACTAATCCCTATTACAACCCAGAAGTCCCAAAGGCCTGTTATCCTGGGTGTAAAGGGAGCAAAATAAACACATCAGAAAACTTTTGACTTATATTATCCTTCACCAATTTAGAACAGAAGTATGTACACTATATACACTGTACAGGGATAGGTATTAGTGCACTCCACGGTAAGCAAGGCAGAATAGAAGCCACTAGAGAGCAGACCGTGCTTCAACCAGCTCTAGAATGGGAATGACAAGGGCAGACAGGAGAGTGGTACCCACATAACCTCTGCGATTGCCAAAACCATCTTCTCATTGGTTGGAACCTGGGTACTGGTTGAACGACGGGACCCCATCGTCAACCCTCAGTACCCTGGTTCGCTGGTTGGGGAAGATAGCCTGTAAATGAGGGTGTGTACATGCGTCGAATAAAGGTTACATACTCTTTGCATGCCACAGTCCCTAAGCCGCAACACTGCAGAAAATGCTGGCCGTCTTGGCCATCCAGCAAATATTGTAGGTCACTGACAGAATGCTCAGTCTGTGGTGCAGATGATCATAATCCATCATGCAGCGGGTTCCCCGCTTGCCGTAACTGGTGAGGTTCACCCTACTCATTTTCGCCGTTGCCCGGTTTTCTTATGGGAACGAGAAATCCCACGACGGACACTGACCCACCTCCCATACCTTCACAGTTTCACCGTCCACAATCTTCTTCTACTCTCAATCTTTCCTCTCAGATTTCTTCTGCCTCACATCGATCATCCTAGGCCACAAAAACTGCCTACTTTCTGTTGATGGATTTATTACAATGGTATGTAAGAGGATACTTGGAAAATCGGGAGGGGGTGGGAGGGAGGGGAGGGAATGGATCAAGTGATGCTCTCTTAGTTTTCATCTTTTCCTGTTTGTTTACTTGAACCAAAATTGCGGTCCCCTGTTGGCCTTTTATCTTCGGCTGTTATCTTGCGATTCCTTTATTATTTTTCCGATGAGACATTTAACGAGAGTGCACTTCTTGTGTGCACTGAAATGCCTTATTCTCAGCTCTTCAGTCCACTTACTTATATTACATTACGTGTTTTTTTTTTTTTTTTTTTTTTTTTTTGGCTTCTGGTACATTATCAGCTCTTTCTATCTTTCTCATTCTCTACCATTATCTGTCTCTGAAATAAAGAACAAAGAGGCACAATGCCATGACTAGAACAATTCACAAATAACCCACCCATAGAAAAAGGAAGCTTACAACTACGTTTCAGTCCGTCTTGGAACATTTACAAAGTCACACTAATATGGAAGATATAGGGATCCAGTGTGTCACGCAGAAAGCGGGAGCTCCTGGGGGCTTAGGTAAGGTAAGGGCAAAGGTGAAAGTTACAGAAATCTCATGTAAAACTAGGCCACCCAGGGCTATCCCAGTCAAAACAGAAAGTGCTAACCCAACATTTATTACTTCAATGGGTTGGTTATTAGAGGGTTAAGGCAAAATTCCTAGTTAGGAAAGTATACATTTATTAGTATTAACAATATATATACACACCAGAAAAACACTCCGACATTTCTCTTGGCCTTCACTTGGCCTAAACACCCAAATAAGGGTACATAAGGAGCCGGTGGGCTGGAGAGTTACAGCAACACAAAAACACACATGTACCTATCTGATCGGTGCCCAGCAGACACCGTCCCCTACTCTCCTCCCGAGACCATCTCATCTTATTTCATCAGTCTCATTCATCCCACAGAGCCCTGACCACATCAGAGCCCAGGTGAGCGTACTGGTAAATAATAAAAGAGCCTATGGCTTGAGCTGGCTAGTCAAAATGGAGTCTAAAACTACAAAACTTAGCTTAAATACACAGAGTCTGGCCAGCATCTTCTCCACATGACGCTCTCCAAGTGAATGTCCCACGCTCGCAGCCGCCATCCCCCCACAAATTTGGAAAATAAATCCCGACAGGATATCCTTAAATTTTACAGTTTAAAGTAATTTACAAAACCTACAAATGTATATTACTAATTTGTAAATTAGATTTTAGATTTTGCCACCGAAATGGCTAGTTTATTGTGCATCCCATATCCATTCTGTGGACGGTAGCAGAAGAGCATATGTACACACAAAAGGCCTAGGAACTAGGCCCCAGAAGGGCTAACATGTGTACATTTGTATTTATATCTACAATTCACTTATCTGTTACAAATTTAGGAAATTTCCTTAGTATATCTTGTATCTTATTTTCATTAATTAGATATCTTGACATGTCACGTAGGTTATTATACTATCTCTGTATTCCTCAATAAGTGGACAATTAAGCATATTGTGTTCAAGACAGTGACTATATGCCTGACCTCATAATTTTGCATTTAGTTTGACCATCATCTGTGAGTCTCCCAAACTGCCGGAAGTACTTGTAACCAAGCCTAAGCCTGGCCACTACAACATCAGTCAGTCTGTTCACATTGCAGGTTGCTCCATAAACATACTTACCTACCTTCACGTTATCATAGTGGGTTATAGATCAACTCAGACTTCTAACTGCATTTCTATAACAATCATTTCATTATTTACGGTAGACAGCAACCACCCAGGGAGGTACTACCGTCCTGCCAAGTGAGTGTAAAACGAAAGCCTGTAATTGTTTTACATGATGGTAGGATTGCTGGTGTCTTTTGTCTGTCTCATAAATATGCAAGATTACAGGTACGTCTTGCTACTTCTACTTACACTTAGGTCACACTACACATACATGTACACGTTTATTTATACACACTCATCTGAGTTTTCTTTGATTTTATCTTGATAGTTCTTGTTTCTTATTACTTTTCCATCTATATGAGGCCTGGTCACAGACCGGGCCGCGGGGGCGTTGACCCCCGGAACTCTCTCCAGGTAAACTCCAGGTAATATTATTCCTAATGCTAGACACGGATATACCAAAGTTATATTCTACATTCTCCTTCTGGGTACTCTTCTTGGCCAACATATCAACTTTATCATGAACGAATAATCCAATGTGTGATGGGATCCATAGCAATTGTACATTTAGTCCTTTGGCCCTGATTTTTGAGTATCTATACCTGGCTTCTCCAATGAGCATGTTGTTGGAGTCATTATATGAGTCAAGAGCCTTTAGTGATGACATAGAATCAGTAATAATTATAGAGTCAAGCTCAATGTCATTAGGATTGCAAACAATTCAGTTTGCAGTGTAGACGCCCAGTTAATTCCTATGCCTAGTTCAACAAATTTATTATCGTTCTTAAAAGCAGATTCAGCCCTGCCAGAAGACTCCTGTTTAGATCCATCAGTGTATATAACTTGTGATAACTTATTACTACCACCTAGGCGAGAAATTTCTTTTTGAGCAGTTGCTTTAACACGTGATTTAAGTAAGGGGTTACTAGCAATGAGCTTCTTGGGAGAGACTTACAGATATGTGATATTAAATGAACACATCTTCCACGGAGGGGTGAAATGCTCTTGTTGCCTACATTGATAAAGTTCATGCAGGTTATAAAACATGATGTAACTGCATGTTTTCACAATCCATTTAGATCTGTGTGTGTGGCAGTGTCTGGTTCATTTCTTAACATTCTAATACCGAGTACAGTGTTAATCTCAATAATCCTATCACTGATACTAGAAATACCAAGCTCCTTCCTCATATTAAGAACCTTTGTAGATTTGGGACAGTCAAGAATAATTTTTAGAGCTTCATTTTGCATTAACTGCAAGGGTCGGAGAGAACTTTCTCTAGCTAATATCAACATGGGAGCAGCATAATCAATTAAGGACCTAACATAGGCTATGTACATCACTCTCACGATTCTCACATTTGCACCATAGTTGGGATTGTAGCCAGCAACAGCTTTGAGAGCATTTAGCTTATCTTTGCATTTCTTATTTAGTTGTGGTAAAGTAGATTTCTTAAAGGGTACATCTACACCAAGATGTCTGTAAGTTTAAACGTAGCTAATGTTTTCACCCTGCAAAGAGATGGGTGGGGGATTTCGTTTCTTTGCTAATATTTTTGTTTTAGAGGAAGATATTATGAGGCCTAGTCGATTACAAATTGCTTGGACTTCATTAAGAATGGTAATCATCCTCTTATGCCCTGTTGTATGGATCATGATGTCATCAACATAGATTATAGCTAAATGTTTAGGTGAGGCAGGTTGAGCATTTAGGAGAACATAAATCAGAGCATTAAATAGCATGGGACTGAGAACTCCTCCCTTCTGAAGCCTTGGTAGAGGACAGAAGATACTCTATTTGACAGGTATCCTATTATCTAGTAGAGTAGGCTACCACCAATTTTCATTTAGGCTAGTTCATGAAGTATAACGGTTCTGGTTGCAATATCAAATGCAGATTTGATATCAAGAAATGTGGTAAAACTAGTAGGGGTGTGTGCAGTGAGAAAGGTGAAAATACAATTCTGCACAGTTTCATTTAAAAAACATTTTCAAAATTTAGGGCCAACTTCTCCACTTAAAAGCAATCAAAGTCGCTAACACCCCCAACCCCTAGACCACAGGTCCACTTGCTACAGGCCCATGCAGACACCGCTAGTCAAAAAAAAAAAAAAGAAAACTCCCATAAAGGTCGAGGCAAGGGGGACAAAACTTTTAAACAGATGAATTTCCACCATAAACTAATGAATACGCTAATCTGGTGAACATTAAAAATCCACGTAAAAACTCGTCTCCATAAAAGTGAAAAGTTCTATTAAAAACAAGCCCACGTCACGCTTTTAAAAAACAACTGGTAAAAAATACACCATCAAAAACACAGTGCTGACCGGCCAAGCACACCTTGATGCTTTTTCCCTAAATAACTTTCAATCTTATACCTAAGAGTAATCTTTGTACATAAGTAGCCCAAAGTGCCGTTTTGTGAAATAACACAAATGCTCTGTATTTTTTGGGCAAACAGGCCGAAAATAAAGTGACACTAAAAGAAAAAAAAAACAGAAACATGTATCCAGGAGGATGAAAAGAAGAAGAAATTTATATATTTAAAATTCAAATAGAAAAACATCACATTTCACCTATTCATAGCAATCTATATAAACCAAATTTGGGTTTTCCTAGAACACCTTGGAGATAAGGGAGAGCACGGGAGGGAAAATATCAGGCCCCCAAAGACCAGGGTAAATAGTCAGAAAAAATTTGGTTTGGGTGGGATGTGGACAAAAAACACTTGAGTCATAGTGAAGACCCTCAGAAGGTGGACGTTAAAAGGCCGGCACCTACATGTCATTCCAAGGACCCGGGAGTACTCCATGGTGATTCAAAAAAGAAAAATAAAAAAAGAGCCCGGGAGAACCAAAAACCCCTGGATCATGAGCATGACCCAAAAAGTGGGGGCATCACCCCCACCCCCAAATTTTCCCCAAATTTTTGGGGTCCAAACCCCTTTTCAACTCAAACAAAGTGAGATACCAGCCAATACCTAAGAAAAATGCAACATACTTTTCCGGGCATGGCACCCGAGTGACTACCCCAAAAAAAACCTAAGGGAAATTTAATACCCCCAACCCAGCTAAAACCCCTAATTCTCCCTTTGGTGGCCAAGGGTTTTCCTTCTACAAGATGACCTGTACTTGCTCAGTGAGGACGTGTCGAGAAGTCTCTGGGACTAAACCAAGATGCCCTCATCGAGCAATTTTCAAGCAGCTTAAAAAAGAATTTAGGGTGGCGAAGAAAGGGGAACGGCGATTGATGAGGAAAACAAAAGGTTCGAGTAGTCCCCCCTTTTTGAGTCATCAGGTCAAGAAGGAACCTGGACGCACTGGACAGATGGAAGAAGTTGCGTTCAAGAAGACGAATGGAAAGATAGAAACAATGAAGAAGGAAGAGACTGCTGTGGAAACTGTTGTGGAAACATCTAATGCATGCTCCGTACTGGGAACGTCACGATGAACGACACCAAGGGAGGTAAGAACATTGTTGTTGTTGGGGATAGCCAGGTTAGGTACATGGATAGGGCTTTCTGCTTGAAGGACAGGAGTAGGAGACAGAGGGTTTGCTTTCCTGGGGCTGGGATGGAGGATATTGTTAGCCGGATTAACAACATCATGAACGGTAATGGGATCAATCCTATTATCTGCCTCAGTGCTGGAGGCAATGATGTAGGCAAGCGTAGAAGTGAGGATTTAGTTAGAAGGTTCAGGACAGCAATAGACATAATTAGGAAGAAGAAGGGGGCGCCCTGTTATATGTGGCATTTTGCCAAGAAGGGGTGTTGGAAATGAATGGTTGTCCGAGAATTGGTATTAATTGTTGGCTGAATAAACACTGTAAGGATAATGCAGTACCATTCATTGACAACTGGGACAACTTCTATGGCCGAAATGACAGGTATGCCAGGGATGGGGTTCACTTATCCAGGGCAGGTGTGGGTTTTCTTGCTAGCTCAGTTGAGGGGGTTATTAGGACTTTAAACTAGGATTAGTTAGAGGTATGGGTTTAGAAATGATAAATAATGAGTATGAATATATTGACTTATATTCTGATAGTAAGAATCTTAATAGTAACTGTCATGGAGTAGCTCTGGGTAATGATAATTTCAGAAATTGTGTAAAAACAAAGATGAATAGGAAAAGTGTGCAGAAGAAAAAAAAACATGATGGTATTTTATGCTAACAGTCGAAGTGCAAGAAATAAATAAGATTAATGAACTGCGTTTGGTAGCATGTGCTGGGAACTTTGATGTCATGCATTAACTGGAACGTGGTATGATTTACAGAGCCGGGATATGTTTGCTGAGTGCAATATACAAGGGTTTAAGTTGTTCCCTGTAGATAGATGTGGTTGGAAGGGGGAGGAGTTGCATTATATGTTCGAGAAAATATTAATTGTTGCATAAAAACAGGTATAAAAATAGATGGAACAGTAACAGAATCTGTTTGTGTAGATTTTGTAGAAGGTCAAGAAAAACTAATTCTAGGTGTAATATACCGACCTCCAGGCTTGGATCACGATAGATAGAGGGAGACTTCTTTGGGAAGAAATTGTTAGGGCTTCTAGACATAATAATGTAGTGATAGTAGAGGATTTTAACTTTAGTCAAATTGACTGGAATTCTTTGACCGGTAATCTGGAGTCCAGTGACTTTATGGAAACAGTTCAGGACTGTTTTCTGAAGCAGTGTGTAACAGAGCCTACCAGGGGTAATAATTTGTTAGACCTAATTTTGTCAAATAAGGAAAATCGTAAATAATCTGGAGATCACTGAAGAGCTTGGCGCAAGTGATCACAAATCATGACTTTTAGCATTAACTGGGAATACAAGAATAATGATAATACGGTAAAAATCCCTGATTTTCGTGCTGCCGATTACAATGGACGTAGGGAACACCTGTCAAATCTCGATTAGGGTTATCTAGCTAATGATTCTATTCACGATGATCATCCTTATGATTACGAAGGGATCTCAATTTATGAATTTTTCTTAATAATGTACACCGTGCTCAGAGTATATACATTCCCTAGAGAGAAATTAGGTCTAGTAATAACGATCCTAAATGGGTTAATAGGAGGCTAAAGCATCTATTAGGGGAGAAAAAGGGGGAATTTATATGGTGCATCAGAAGAAGAAAGATAGTAACCTTACTGATCTATATGTTAGCTTTCAAAAGAGAAATAAAAATGGGAATTAGAGGATAAGCTAAAACGTGAGCTATGAAAATAGAGATGCAAAATTTAAATCAAATGATCAATCCAAAGACCTCTTTCAAGTGTATAGGACGAAGGTGAAGGAAATAAAAAAGGTAGGACTCTGAAAATTTGGGGAATTGGACAGCTGACAGATAACGAACTGTAAATGTGTTCCATAATTTTATGCTACTTCTTTTGGTCAGTTTTTACCACAGGATGATGTAAATTGAGATTCCAGAAATAATAATTTTTCAGTTCCTGACGATTCCAATTAACATAACATTACTGTCACGAGGGGACAATGGTTATCAAAACAGACAGACAACTGAATCAAAATTAGTCCCCGGGGCCTGACGAGTTGTTTTCCAGGGTACTTAAAGAATGCAAGATGGAGCCTAGTCAGCCATTAACGAGTGTGTTTAATGCATTCATCTTTGCCGGTGTTGTGCCAGAGTTGTGGAAGATGGCTAATGCGGTTCCTATATTCAAATCGGGGGATAAGTGCACTCCTTCAAATTACCATCCAATAAGCCTGACATCTATAGTGGGCAAGTTACTAGAATCAATTATAGCTGACTGAGGGAAAAGTTCAATAAATAGGAGTAGTGAGGGAGTATATAGTAACAATAGTTTCATTGCTGGCTACTTGTTAAGGTAGGGTAAGTCCAGCTCCCGCTATCCCCCCCCCCTTTTCCCCTCCCCGAAAGTGATAGTTGATTGCGGCATGCTTGTTAAGGTAGGGTCAGTTCTAGCTCCCTTATCCTTACCTCCTCCTTCTTACCCCCCCCGAAAGTGACGTGTGGGGCTCCGCGTCCATAACGTAATCACTAAACTCCAGCTCCCAGCACTACTGTTAAGTACATGCTCTCTTTGGCCTTGCTATTCTAGTGGATTTTTTGGTTGAAAGCTTCACTTTTGGACCAAATAATAAACTTAGTCCTTTCGTCTTGTCTCTATTGATTGTTGTAATAATCCACCACATTTTTAGGAATTGTACTTATCATGTAGGAGTGATTTCTTAAAGCAGGGGTAACCTGTTCTATTCTTTCCAGCTGGATGACAGAGAGAGTCACCCTGCCAATCAACGAAGTTAGAATTGATGGAAAGATGGACTTAAGAGGCCTGAGGACTAGTCCCCTTTTGGGATACGTTTAATTACCTGTTGTAGCCACCTGTATGAAATTGCAGGACGTTAAGCCACTCATATTTGCAGCGGTAAAGAACCTTGACTTTCCTGTCATCGGGAATAGAATACTCTGGTTTACTGTGAAGAATGAACCGGTGGGTTGTAAACAACACCTGCGACCCCCCACCCCATCATCAGCATAACTGCTACGATTTCAACAACACGCAGTGTCCACCAACACCAGACAAACACTCTATATATATTAGCAGTTGAGTCAAATGTTATTTTATTCATTTCATTTTATTTTTCTTTCAAATAGGATATACTCCTTTATGTTTATTGTTATATGGTTTGCTTTAATAAAATAATAAAGTGTTTATCTTTGTGTGAATTATTTATTTGCTTTTTCTATGTCATTAATTTTCCTGAGTAGGAGCCAGCCTTGGTAATTACTGATCTGAAGCAGTTGATTACAGGGCCCCTGAGTAAGCCTTCACAAGTGGCGGACCTTGCCATGGATAACTCGACAGAATCAGATTCAACTCCATCTCGAACCTACCATAGGAAAACTTCATACGCCGCATACCACAGACGGTTACCACCAGCCATGAGTAATCATTCTCTATGGTAGGATCAGTACAGGTATTTAAAAGATTTGCGGTGATTGTTTATGTCTCAATTTATTGTAGTCAAAGACAAGGCAGGAATACTATTAATTCTGCCATCTGTATTTTGTCGTGAGCTTGAAACCACTTTTGGAGGATTAGACTCGAGGGACCCGAGAGTTCCAGTGACTAATTTGTTTTCATTGTAGCTCTTATTTTTTCAGGGAAACTGTCGTCGGACACTCTTGATTGTTGGTGAGAAGATTTGGATGGTCAGAAGTGACCCCATTCTACCATACTGTTTCCTTCAGAGCCGGCATGAGAACCCTATCGTTTTTGATAAATATTGTTTGAATTGAAGAGGGATCGAGCACTCTGATTTATTTACGTTCGAGCAAGGAAAGAGGATGAACCCTCCATTTTGGTTAATACCGTTTCATTTTCCCTGGTAGTTTAAGTTATTCTTGCAATATGAAGGGGAATACCAGTTTTGGAGAACGCTGGAAGATAGGAATAACAGGGAAAATTTAGAATCTTTCGATAGTGCTAAGATCCAGGCAAGACTTGAAAGAGAGAGAATTGAGAGAGAAGAAAGACAGTTAGAAAGGGAAAGAGAAGAGAAAAGGAGGAGAGTAGATGAATTGAGAGAGAAATCAAAGAAAAGACAGAAAGAGAGATGAGAGAAGACAAAAAGGGAGCGTGATAGACTTGGATCGTGAGGAGAGAGATAGAGTACGTGAGGTGAACAAGCATAAGATACTGTTAGTGTAGGAACAGTTTTGAATTAGAAGAGAACTTGAGAAAGAGCAAAGGATAGAGAAGTTGAGGAAAAAGCTAGAGAACATAAGACCGTTAATAGAGAGAGAAAAAGGATGGCGAGCTCGTAAAATCTCGACTTGAATAGAGAGAATAATAAGTTATACTTGTACACATATCATAACAAGTTAGAGGAAGGGCGTAAGGGACAACGTGCCTCAGTCAGTTAACACATATTCATCAACAACCTTAATTTTACTCCTTCAAAGGAGGGGGAAGATCATTATACTTCATACATCTATCAGGTTTGAAATACCACTACCCTCTGTGAATGGTCCTGCTGATACACTGGGTACCAGGTTAGGAATGTTATATTTTTGGTACTGCCTGAATATCTATGCAACTTTGTGCAGGATAATCATATGTAATTATAACCTACTGAAGTTTAGATTAGATTTTGCCACCGAAGTGTGCTAGTTTATTGTGCACCCCCATATCCTTCCTGTGGTACGTAGCGCTGAGAGCATATGGATACCACAAAATGGTGGGCGGTTGCCTAGGAACGGGCCCCAAAGTGTTAACAGGGATGGCATATGGATTTTATATCTACATATCTATTAGTTCACGCTTTATCTGGTTACAAGCAAATTTAGGAAATTTGTTTGTATAGATCTGTGATCTATTTTCATAATAAGATATCTTGACATGTACACATAGAGTTAATATATTACTGTCTGTCTTTATATGCCTCCAATTAAGAGAGGACAATTAAGCACATAGTGTTCAAGAGAGTGGACCATTATGCCTGATCACATTCATTTACATTTAGTTTGGATCATCATCTGTGAGTCTCCCAAACTGCCAGAAGTTATTGTAACCAAGCTAAGCCTGGACACTCAATTCAGTCAGATCCTGTTCACCATTGCAAGTTGCTCCATAAACATAACTTATCTACGTTTCATGTTATAATAGGGGGTTATACGATTACTCAGGCTTCTATCTTGAATTTCTATAAACAATCATTTTCATTATTTACATTACTCTCCTAATAATATTCCTAAATTGCTAGACACTGTTATATATCCAAAGTTATATTTACATTCCTCCTTCTGGGTACTCTTCTTGGCTACATATAACGATTATCATGAGGAGTTAATATCCGAATGTGTGATGAAGGCTCCATAGCAATGTACATATAAATTAATCCTTTGTCCCTAAATTTTGAGTATCTTACCTGGCTTCCCCCCCCCCCAACAGGCATGTTGTTGGAGTCATTAATATTGAGTCAAGGAGCCTTCAATGAGTGACTAGAATCAGTTATGATGATAGGTCAAGTCAGTGTCATATAGGTTAGCTTTAGCGCCATTAGGATTGCAATCAATTCTCAGTTTGCAGTGTCGGTCGCCCAGTGTTAATTCCTTATGCCTAATCAACAATTTATTGTCGTTCTTAATAGGGGACGGTGCAACAAGAGCAGAATGCAGCCCTGCCTTGAAAAGAATCCTGTTTAGATCCATCAGTTGTTATAACCTGTGTATAACTTATTACTACGGCTAGGTGAGAAATTTCTTCTTGAGCATTTGCTTAACAAGAGGATTTAAGGAAGGGCATAATTATGTAGCAATGGCTTCTTGGGAAGGGACTTGTAGTATGTGATATTAAATGAACACATCTTCATGGAGGGGTGAAATGCTCTTGTTGCCTACAGTGATACAGTTCGGTAGGTTATAAACTTAATGCAATTGCACGTTTTCACAATACCATTTAAGATCTGTGTGTATTTACCTCTAGGGACACTTGGTAAGATTCACTATGTGAATAGTGTCTGGTTCGTTTCTCAACATTCTAATACCGAGTACAGTTTTAATTTCAAAAATCCTATCACGGATACTAGAAATACCAAGCTCCTTTCTCATGTTAAAGAACTTTTGTAGATCTGGCGGACAGCCAAGAATAATCCTGAGAGCTTCATTTTGCATTAACTCCAAGGGTCGGAGAAAACTTTCTTCTAGCTAATTATGTCAACATGGGAGCAGATAATCAATTTAAGGACCTAACATAGGCTATGTACATCATTCCTCACTGATTCTCACCCCCCCCCCCCCATTAGCACCATAGTTGGTGAATGTAGGCCAGCAACAGCTCTTGAGAGCATTTAGCCTAGCTTTGACATTTCTTGTTTAGTTGTGGTATAGTGGATTTGTTTAAAGTACGGGTACACCAAGAAACTCTGTAAGTTTTAACGTAGCTATAGATTGCACCTGCAAATTGAGGGGGGGGATGTCGTTTGCTTGTTAGATCTTTGTTTTAGAGGAAGATTATTGTTGAGGCCTAGTCTCGATTACAATTGCTTGACTTCATTAAGAATTGGTATTATCTTCTTATGCCTGTTGTATGGTTCCCTGTATTATCAGCATTAGCCTTATAGCTATATGTTTAGGTGAGGCAGGTAGAGCATTTAGGAGAGATTAATCGGGAATATTAATAAGCATGGGAATTAAGAAACTCCTCCCTGCGGATGTAAATATTTCGAACTAAAGATTTCTTTAGAATCACTTCTGAAGCCCTTGGGTAAAGGACAGAGGATACTCTATTTGACGGTATCCTATTATCCAGCAGAGTAAGCTACCACTAATATTTTTTTGGCTAGTTCATGTAGTTATAACGGTTCTGTTCGCAATATTCAAATGCAGATTTTGATCAAGAAAAAGTGGTAAAAAACTAGTAGGGAGGTGTGTGCAGTGAGAAAGGTGGATGGATGGGAATTACAGTTTGCCACACTTTTACCTTTCATGAACCCATAGAGGTAGGGGAAAAGTTGGTGTTCTGATTCTGTGTACAGTCTGTTTAAGCATCAATCTTTCAAAGTTTTACAAAGAAATCTAACAGGAGAGATCGGCCTAAAGCATCAGGCTGTTGGGGCTTAGGATAGGCACAATGAGACTATTGGTCCAGGAAAGTAGGAGACACGCCCTCTAATGTACTGAGATTTTTACAGTGCCAACAAAGAGGTTATCAGGCACGTAGCTCTGAGTTTCTGAGAATATCTTAGGTATAAAACCTATCCTCTCCAGTGATCACGACCTTTGGTTAATGCATTATCTAATTCTGATACTCGGTAAAGACGGCAATCGCTATCATAATTTTTTTGCTCATTAAAGTGAATCAGTTTCAACATTGTCTTCAGATAGTACTATCGAAAATTTTTTCTAATATGAGATGGAAGGCTTTCATGCCTGGTTGGTTTGGATACCTTTCATTATGAGGTAATTTGCTTTTTCAGAAGAGGAAAAGGGATTGTGCGCAACATTGCCAGTCTTTTTCCTGGTTATTAGATAGTTATACCTTTCCTAGCTCCAAACCTCAAACGGGTTGGACACTATGTAATCCAACTTACTACTGTGAACATTCCTGTTGCAATAAGTGCTTCCGTTATTGGCCTTGCATTGGTTAGTGCAGTCGATGGTAGACGTGTTCGGTGCAGGGCTGGGGGTGAGGTTTCTGGATAGGGTGGAGGGAGAATTAGCACATCAGTGAGTGATGGGTGGGTGTGGGAGGTGAGGGGGGAAGATAGGTGTGGTGGGTATGGGGGGGGTTGGGGGTTGAGTGTGTGGGGTGAGGGAGAGCCGGGGGGCGTGGATGGGGTGCGCTCCCCGCAGCTTACACCGCCGCGGGTTTGGGGGGGTCGCGGGGGGGGGTGCAGGGGGGCGGTCGCGCAAGCGTACCTGGCCGTGGGCCGAGGCGGTGCCCGGGCACGTGCTGACATCTGGTTGTGAGAGAACCGCGATGCAGTCTCAAGCGGTGGGTGACTGTCTAGGGGTGGGGGGGGGCGACGGGGCTTGGGCAGGGACCCGCCACCCCGTGGGCGGGGAAGTCCTTAGGTATGGGACTGGGCCCGTGATCGCAAGGGGGGTGGGGGGTTGTCTTAGGGGGGCAGAGGGTTTTACTGCCGTTGAGTGTGGGCGGGGCTGCGCGTTGGAGTTGGTCTTGGTGCGTTCTGCTGTCTCCGGGTGGGGGGGGGTCGGGGCGGGTGGGTCGTAGGGGGCGGGGGGCCGGACCCTAAGGTTGTTCCGGGATCGGGTAGGTGGATTGTGGTTATGGTGTGGGCGGGGGGTGGGGGGCGGCATGTTCTTAGGACAAGCGTCACCCGAGGCAGGAGCCCGGCGAGGGAGAGGGGGGGGCAGGGGACGGGGGCCTCCCGACGAGGCGCCCTCTGATGGCAGACAGGCTCGACGGAGGGCGCGGCGGCGGGGGTGTGGGTGGGTCAGGAGTTTGGGGGGGGGGGGCATGGGGACGGTCCGAGCCGGGGATGCGGCACCCGGGCGGGCGGGGGCGGGCCCCAGGGTTGGACAGGGCTGAGAGTTAGGAACTTGTTACGATGGAATTGCGAAGGCGGTTATGGCCGGTTGGCGTTGCTGTCCCTTGTTCTTATAAATCTTTTTTCTTTTTTTTTCCACTTTTTTTGTTTTACTTTTTTTTAAAATTGTTTATTCATAGTTTCCTATTCTGCCCACTTGATCTGTGAGAACACTCTCAATAGTGGTAAATTAAATCTTCATTAAATTTGTTTGTTGTGCCAATGGGCTAGTAATTCTTTTATACCATTTGATCCAAGTGGGTAATAAAGTTGTCTCTGTGTTCTGGTTGAGAATAAGTTTTCCTCTTCTGTATTTTAGCTCCTTGATTGCTGGAAGATGTGATCAAGATTGACATGTTGTTAGTCTGGGAAGTGATCAGAATAGAGATCATCAACTATGACAGAGTCATGCATCGTATATGATGTATTAAATCCAAGACACAGATCTTAGTATGGCCACCCATATATTGTGTGGAGTAGGCTCAGTGTAGTGCCCACAATTCGAACATTATCATGCTCATTTAGCAATTCACTAGTTCAGTTCCATTGGTGTTTGTTATAGACCCAATATAAATATTCTTATGTTGGCATTTAAAAATTTCAAGAAATGATGGTAGGTTCCACTATGATGCGATCCTGGTTAAAGCATCAGGTCGAAGTCTGAGTTCGCTGGGGCATAGAGATTAAAATGTTTTTATGGAAAATCGCCTGCATCTACTTTGACACCCATTTGGATACTGCATGTTACTCGCTCCTTTGCAAGGAAAGGAAGTGAATTGTGGCAAGTTCTTTCATGACAATACATCACACAAACAGTTGGTTGACCTCATAGTTTATAAGCTGCATAATCCAGGCAAGTATGTTGGTGGTCTCCTTCGTTTCAATCTACATTCCTGCAAAACAGATGAATCAATATTCTTGGTCTGCCAATAATATGATGTAAGTCAGGCCAACCGCTTCCTGATGGAAGCATTGTTCCATGAAAAGATTTGTAATGTATCCATTGTAGTGAGTTATTACAATCTCTGTTGCCTCATAAGATGGTAAAACTATTATGCTTTTGGCTACAGTGTGCAGATAGACTTAAGAGCAATAGCATAGTTGTACGTCTTTATCTTTCAGGACTTTATTTTTAAGCATTTTTCGGCACATCTTGGCAGCCATGTTAAAAGGCACGTCTTGAAGGCAAGAGTCATGGGCTTCTTTTCTCACAAATTGCTGGAAGCTGAACGAGATTGCTTGCACTTTTGAAATCATCACCAATGCTCAAGAGCATCATCTGATTACCAAATATTTATCTAAACTTGTCAGTAAATCTGTTCAAGAGCTCAATTTTGTTCCCGGAAATTTGTTATAATATGAGGAAGGTTCAGGCGAAATCTCAATGCCTCTATCCGGAGGAAAGATTGGGGCCCCCACTTCTGGGTTAGTGCTTTCTTTAACACATTATCACCTTAACAGGTACCATGGTTACATTAATGTTCTTCTGTTTCATCATTCATTGCAGGTAGTCCTGTGCATCTGACTCATCTCCCAATTTCCAGGGAGGTTACCATGTGTGGTGTCCGTCTGACTTGTTGTAGTTGTGTGTATTGGGGAGAAATGACAAACGTCATCCACCATATTCAGGTGTAGCCATTAGGTATTCTGTAGTGGCAGAACGGATTTAGTGCCATAGTGCTAGCAGGGATGGCTAGCTCCTCCACAGCTGGTGTGCCTGTGTGATGCGCCCTTTCTGGTATCACCATTGAATCATTTGCGTAGAGGTGGGGTTCTTGCCCACACTTTGCAGAGGTTCAGTCTCAGATCTGGCTGTGGTAGATGGATGGCCTCATTCCTCTGTTTACCGTTAAGGGTTGTTATCACGGCTTTACATCGGAAGGTTGTTTGGGTTCTGACTGCTAGTCCTTGTGGGAAACTGTAACCCCAACTTCTTTAGAGTTAATACACATTAATTTTTTGGCTGTCAGGGCTATGTGCATTCTCTAGTGGAATGCTTTCCCGCACACTTACACAACAAGAATGTAGTATTCCACGTCTACGCAACATGTGGTCATAGTTGCTGGCATTTGTAACACCTACGTTAGGGGGTAGGTACACTTCATGTTTAGGAAACGTAAAAACCTATGACACCCAGATATTCCGGGGGAGGGGCACAGGACCCACCCAACTGGCAATAATTTGGATTTTTCCTTTAAGTCTTTTAGGCTTGATGATTATGCTCACTGAGAGGTTCAAATGGGATGGGTCCATGCAAGTGAGGGTATCCAAGGTTATGATACTGACCCATTTTTTAAAGTGTGTGAGTGTCTGATGGACGGTCGGAGCAGTTAATTATCCCCTATAAGGTGTACTAAGTAGTTCATTGTCATCAGTTCTGCATTTCTGTCCCCAAACAAAGTTATGTGTGGTGTTTTCCTAAATGGATCCTTGAGTTAGGTACTTGTTTACAGTTCCATTAGCCAAGACCACTTAGCATGGCAGCGGCGGGTGTTTTGGTGGTGTTGCCAGGGAAGTTCAGCTTAACACTAGTTCTTCCCCCCCCTTTGAGAAAGACTCTTTGCAGCCTCTGTGCCACCAAGGACGTTTAAGTGTCACATTGTGTACGAGTCAAGAGTGAGTCTGACTAACGTCGACGCTTAGCCCTTTTCACTTTTTCTTCTTTTGTATTATTTCACTTTTAAAGGTTAGAGAAGCATATATTATTTCCATCACCTGCAGAATAGGTTCCTCTATAAACTGTGCCATGTTTGTTACCAGTGATGTATCTGGGTAAGAACTCACAAAACACAAGGAATCTCGTTTATCTTTCCCTTATAGCTTATGCAAGAGCAAATATTTCATACAATAGTCAGAAAGTCCCAAATAGTGATCACAAGACACAAAGTGCTCAAGTTCAATGAACACCTCCAACCATACTCAACCCAGACCACCACCATCAATACGACACACACCCCACCAAAACACAACTCAGAGACCTCTTGTTGTGTGTTTAATAATATGGTACATATAATGATATAATGGTATGGTACAGCTGAGGTCTTATCCTCTTATCACAAATTAACAAAGATGAAAAGAGAGAGATGCAGAGAGCAAAGTAGGTTATATTGAGCAAAAATTAGTATTCATGACTACATCAGACATTAAACAAAGAGGTTGAATTCAATGATAACTTCCACTTGAAGTTAGTTCAGGCCTACTGTCCACTAATGTTCCTCACTGAATATAATATGCAGAACATCACAAATGGATGCTGAAGACAACCTCTTAACCCAACCATAGACTGTAAAACGGTATTACACCTAAAAAAAAAAAAAAAAAAAAAAAAAAAAAACTTAGGTAATGTAAATGACAATGAGATAATCACTCTGGTTGACTTCCTTGGTCCATCCTGGGTAACTCACACATTACTATGTTTCTTACATGTATGCAATCATAAGTGTGCAGCTGTAAATAGATGAACCAGTACCTAAAACACTCTCACTTACACACGCGTTACTATGTATGACATAGTGTTTACCAAGTTACACCAAGTGTACACTTTATCACTTAGAATTTAATATATTGTGTTGATGTAAATAATAGGGTGAGTGTGGTACACCACTGGCTCCTTAATAAACGACACTCAATTTCAAGGTCACACACTAGGCCCAGCTTCTGGAGAGGTACCAGCGTTTTAATGTGTTTATTATGTGGTCAGTGCATTGTCCAGTCATTAAATTGGTGATCAGAAGTTAAACATACAATCCAGTTGATCAAATAGTCTAAAAACAATTTACAACAATGTATAACTAGTAGTATTAATGATGCAAATGTTAATATTCATTTTAACTAGGTCGCTAGACCCAACTAGATGGATGGCAAGGAACATAGGACGGTTAGACAGGCTGACTCTTGCTTAACACAAGTTGAAAGGTAACCGTATACTCAAGTAAGAAAGTATTCTGAAACTGAAACATTATGCAGCAGTAAGCTTGTTCCAGTAAAAATACAAAGCATAGGTTACACACTCACACCCACAGTAATGAACTCACTGCAAATTTGAAATTATTACTGGGAATTTAGCCAGTAAAGTTTCAGTCTGAACGAGAAAATGTATTAAAGAAAACACACAATTGACACTTGGACAGCAATTTAATTATGTAACGTATTTAATGTTCCAGTTACACTGAGCAGAGCATGTATTACATGATTTATGACAAATGTATGGGAGTGGCTACACTGAAGCACACTACTGGCCTTTTAAAGTGACTTAATACAGGCTTACAATGACAATTTAACTGTTGGTGAAAGCAGCCTTAACATTCTAGCACAAGTATGAAGATGAATGTTCACTGTGTACAAGCCATAATCACACAAACTTACTATGTTTATAAAGTGAACCTTGCCATGTCCCATATTCAGAAATGTCACACTGCAATGCTCGTCAAAATTGTTCTCAAGCCACTACAGGAAATCCACTGGGCTATGCCAGCAAGCACTGCGCAGACGCGTATTAAACAGACATGCTAGGGCCCTAGGACAGCTATAACTGCAGGGCTGCCTTAGCTTGTTCTGGATCTAGCTTTTTAGTGCTGCCATCAAAGCTTGCTTGACTGAGTGCTCGGACTCCAAGCCCGCGCCTCAAACCACCGGACACCTGCTTGCAGCAGGCAGGCAGGCAGGCACACAGGGGAGACACTCGCAAGATGGCGGTAGTGCGGCACAGAGGGACACCGGGCACTCAAGCACCATGTGGTCTGGCAAAAAACCGCCTCTAGGACCACATGCAAATAGAGGCGGACGCTGAGTTCCAAATCGAGGAATGGAGAAAGGGGACAAGGAAGGGATATTTCACCCGCTAGACAAGGCAATATGGGTGTAGTGGCCTGCAGGTCGCAGGTGCAATGTTCAAGTCCAATTTCCACACTGGGGGGGGGGGGGGCCCCCACAGTCGTCTCGAGAGGTTTACCAAACCTGTACTTTACTGTTAATTACTCTCAAACCCGCGCACTTGAACACATCTAGTCACACGTGTCTTGGAATGCCAGACTCATATTTTCACTTACATAAGAACTAGTTTCACAACACCGAAGGTGCGGCCGGAACACTGTAGATACGTTCACAAAGGCATTCTGGGATTCAGAACAGATGTAGCGGGCCTTCACTGGCTGGCTTGGAGCGCTGTTTTGGCCTGGATCAGCTAAACTCGCCCTTATCCTATATGTAGATAATGGCGACGAGGGGAAGTTAAGGTGATACGGGTGAATAGGAAAGACGAGGAAGGGACATTCACCTCACTAGACACACGCCAGTATGGGTGTAAGTGGTTGCGGGTTTTTAGTGCCATTTTCAAGGTCTCACCCAGCAGGGCCAGACATCCTCACTCATTTTAAGCCTACGTAGGTATGATGAAAGGGGGGGGCACAATGTCTGAGTCAGCATAATCCACTCATGCAAATAGTTACAAAAATCTGCTGCACTTGCGAAAACTCACATATTTCGAGTACCAGCGGCGGCGGCAGCAAAATACACCTCTACACTGACGTCGTTGATAGAGGTGAACGGTGAGTTTAAATGCGCGAGAGAGTTGGGGATACTCAGGAGAACAGGCAGGGGTAAACTGCGCACGCACATTCGCCTTTACTTCACATAGTCAATATGGTGCGAAACGTCTAGGCAGGTGATGGCAGTTGCCTCGCTCAAGGTCACAGGTGAGGCAGACTTCTCAAGAGTTACAAACACTGCAATACTCGTATCGATTGTACTCACTCCAAACTTGCAGAAATTCTAGCACACGTGTTTGGATGTGAAGACGAATTTTCAGTTGTGTGGACACTGGGTTACCAACTCACGTAGGACTGCACACTCGTCGTTATTCATCAGGTTGGTTTGAAGCGATGAGTTATGTGAGCATTTGAGAGGCACGAGTGCAGCTGGACTAGCAAATTCGCTCTACCACTGTATGTTGATAGCAGCGAAAGCTGAGGTCAAATGAAGGCAGAGGGGGAAGCAGAGGCCTGTGAGGGGCCTTTGCAAAAAGGAAAACTATTTCCAGTGTTTCACTAGGTATATCCTTAGTCGCAGCTCGCACATAAGAGTTCTCACAACACTGAAGCTGTCTTCCAACAGTAGGAGTTTTAATGATGACTTATCAGTCGGAAGAAATGGGTAGGCCTGCTAATTAGTAGGTCCAGATCCCCAGCACACGTCTGCTCCCTCAACCCTCAGCCGAGACAGTAACCTACTGAAGAAGGCAATCCTTAAAGCATATCAAAAAACCACTAATTCTTACAGGAAAGATTTCAGGTATGCCACCTTACAGCCTGGCCAGAACTTTCAGCAGTTACAGGTTACACTCTTTCGTTTGTTCGACTTTTGGATAGAGAGTTCAGGAATTGATCGCAGTGTTATGATAATCTCTTAGAAGACTCATGGTTTGCTGCACCAGTTCCTGACAGCTCTTCCCATCAGATATGAACATTCAATCAAGTAGAACGCCATAACCTGATTAAATGCTGAGGAAGTTGCTGAGCTGCTGAGGCAAGAGGGTTCATCAGACCTTAAGACAATCAAAGCCTCTAGTGGGAAAGATAAAGGACTTCTTTTATTCCTGTTTGTCATTTGTGTGGTTGTTAAGGGACATAACGTCCAGATTGTCCTTCTAAGAAGGTTTCCAAAAAGTTGGAAGATGTTTTAAAGGACTGTATACATGACAAAGCACCCTTCTGAGTTCAGGAACAGTTAATGGATAATGTATCTACCTTTTTACGAGACACTGGATGCACATGTATATTCATTTCTGATAAGCTGTTCCCTAATCTTAAAGAAACTCTTTCCCTCTGCTATACTTTCAGACTACTTGGGGCGTACAGACACTTTTCCTACCATCCGTTGTTACATTAGGTCTAAATGGTTCACAGGTTGGTCTGAAGCCATACTAGCTCCCATCACTTCTTGCTCCGTACTAATAGGTAATGTAAAAGGTGCCATTCTTCCTTCTGGGGTTTGGGACCTTTCATCACCAAAGGTGGACTAAGCTTTCAAATCCTCTTCCTGTAGAGTCAGAGAAGCCCCTCGAAAATTCAGATGAGACAATGTCTCGTGAGATTCACGTGGGATTAAAAACCAGTGATGCTACTCTCGAAAGCGAGGTAGTAGGATCACCAGTTCCTTGTTAGATAAAAGGGTGAAGATATCGCCTCCGATACCATAAATGTCTTGACTAGGGCTCAGAAACCCAAAACCCAGGCTTCTTCTACTGTCCATCCTTTGATTTTCCCTGACTTTAAGCCTTTAGACATATCGAAGGACTCCTTTGTCAATTTACAACGTAATTGCCCTTCTCTTCAGAATTGCCATAATGCCGCTAAACAAAATCAAATTAATCCAAAGGAAAAACTTTTCATTTAAATTTGAATATATAAAAGGTATCTTGTACAAGTCAGTATTCAAATTAAGTTCAGATGAGAAAAGACTATTCCATCTTAGTTATTCCAAGTCAATGCAGAGAGACTGTTCTTAAAATGGCTCATGACCTGCCAGTGACCAGGGCATTTCTCGCATCGTAAAACCTTAAATAAAATTAGGGAAACCTATTTTTGGCCAAAAAAGTCCTCAGATGTCACTACCTATTGTAGATCGTGTAAAGTTTTCCAACTGTCATCCTCCCGGAGTACCAGGCGAGTACCTATGGTCAAAATGCCAGTCTTTAACGGTACCTTTCGAAAGAGTAGCTATTGACAAACGTTGGTCCCTTTTTCTCCACTTTCATCTGGGGGGGACAGATATATATTAAACATTAGTTGATTATGCTTCGAGATTCCCCGAAGCCATTCCCTTAAAAACCATAACTACTACAGAGGGGGCTGAAGCCCTTTTGTCCATCTTCTCCAGAGTGGGCATCCCTAAGAAAATTTTGTTTTGACCGGGGACACAATTCACATCTGACTTAATGCAACATCTATACCAACTTCTGGAGTGAAGCCTCTCTTCACCACACCCAAATCACCCAGCTTAATGGAGGTTTGGCGCCAGCATTCGATTCTAAAGAAATTTTTTAAGGAAACTTTGCTCCCAAAACCCTAAGGAGGGCACGTTACCTCCCCCTGTGCTTTTTTCCATGGGGGAAGTTCCCAGTGACTCTTGGGTTTTCACCTTTTAAATTTCTCTAGGGACAGGCCCAGGTCCACTGTCCATCCTTCTGACTTATGGACAAATGGGGAGGAAAAATCTGAGGTTCATCTTCTACCCATTCTCCTTGACCTTAGATCCAAAATTTGAGAAGACCTCTGAATATTTTCGAAAAACTTACACTTGTAAAGGGCCCCTAAAAAAACCTATTTTGTTTCCAAAAGTCAAGGAGAAATTTAAAGTGGGGAGATGAAGTTCTTGTATTTTTTGCCGATCAAGTAAAATTATTAGACAGGGAAAAGGTCCATATAAAGATTAAAAATTTGGGGAAATTTTCTACCCAAAAAGCAAGGGGAAACCAAAGCTTTATCATATCAACATCCCTTAAGAAATATTACCAAAGAAATTCGTTAAACTGTCTTAATAACTTTGACTTATTTTTTTTCCACACAACTTGATACGACAACTGAAGAAGAAAGGGTATCGAAATTTGACCCCTCTAATTTAGACTATGAGAAAAACTACGTGTTGGTGACTTTTGACCACTGGAGGGAAACCCAAACATTAATATTAAAAAATTTTTGGTGACCATAAAGACATGAACATTTAAATGTATGAGTAACCTTCAGATTTTTTACTGATATTCCAGGTGTTTTCCTCCACGGGAGTCCTAAGATTGACTTAGTGACGGACAATCCTACAAACAAAAATTTTAAACCCAGTTTCCCGTTCACCTTAGGGATGCATTTGACCGAGAGGGGAGACAAAAATTTTTAAAACTAAAAATCATTGAACTTTCATACCATATTGTTCACCAGTATCAGGTAAAAGGAGGGAAAATTTATATAGACTGCTATTGGGCTTTAGAGGGTTAATCTATTAAAATCGGTGGATGCTGAGCCTATGGCCTTAATAGATACGATCTACACAAATTTTTTTACTCTTCCTTCTTTTTAAGATTGATATTGCCAGGCAACAAGTAGTGTTAGATCCTTTTTCTAAGCGTACAAAAACCCTTTTTTTTCCCACACACCAAGGCGATGCAATAAAACTATGCCTTTCGGTTTTGGGAACTGCCTGGGTACCTACGTAGACTGATAGAAAGGGCTTTGGTAATATCTCAAAAAGTTTCAGTTTATTTTTTTAAAATTTTCGAATGACACCACATGGGGGAACATATCCAAACATTAACATCATTTTTCGTAGGACACTCACATGGCCCCCACTGCCAACCGAAGAAATGCTCCCTTTGGGTTTTTAAAAAAGATTAGATTTTGGACTTTTCTTTCTAATAACCTCTGCAGCCTCTCCCCAGAAATCAAAGCTTTTTTAGAATTTTTAAAATTCCCCAAAAACCCAAAAACCCATCGTAGCTTTCTTGGTTCTGAAATTTTTTTTTGCCGGTTTTTTCCCGAACCTTAGAAACTTACAGGCACTTTTCCGACTTCCCCTTTAAAAAGTATTAAGGAAACCCCTTTAACTTTCCGACGTAGTCGGGAAAAGTTTAAAGAGTTAAAAGTATCTTTTTGAAGACCCTATACTTTAAAATTCCAGATATTAAAAAAACTTTTTTTTAAGAACTGATCCTCCAAACTGGCTTAGGTGTGGGTTACTACAATACCCCGATGGGACCCCTTCCCTGTATGTCCTAAGCCGGAAACCCCTTCCCCAGAAACGAATACTCCACAATAGAAAAGGAATGTTTTTTGCCCTTGGTGGGGGACTCCAAAATTAAATTTTATTTGCTGGAAAAGAATTTATTTTTGAAACGGGCCACAGACCTTTGATAACCTAGAAACTTTAAGGGGGAAAAAACAGTCGCCCTTAGGTGACTTGGCACTCCGGGTTTTTTAAATTTCCCTATTTTGTATATCAATGGTTCACCAATTATTCTCTGACTGTTTTAAATCGTGACAGTCAGTAAAGATTTTTTTTGCCTTACGCGACTTCCCATGTTAGAACTTTTTTCCCCACCTATTCTTCTTATACTCCCCGCTATAAAGTCTTGGGATGGGGTGTGAGGGAAAAATTCAATAGATAGAGTAGCGAGGAGTATAAAACAACAATAGTTTCATTGCCGGCTACTTGTTAAGGTAGGTTAATACTGCTCCCGGTTTTTTCCCCCCCAACCCCGCTTTTTTTTTCCCCCCCCCCGAAAGTGATAGTTTGCTTGCCGCTACTTGTTAAGGTAAAGGGAAAATCACCCCACTATTCCCCCCCCTTTTTTTTTTCCCCCCCCCCTAAAGGATAGTTTTGCTTCCGCATTGTTAAGGTAAGGTAATCTAAGCTCCCACTTTCCCGCCTTTTTTTCCCCCCCCCAAAGTATATTTTATTGCGGGGGCTTGCTAAGGTAGGGTCGTCTACTCCCGCTATCCCCCCCCCTCCTTCTTCCCCCCCCCCCCCCCCCAAAAAGGGGACGTGGGGCTTCCGGTCCCAAAATAACACAGACTCACAGCTCCCAGCACACGTAATTACAAAGCCGCCTTGATTCAGTGGATTATTTGGGTTTAAAGGGTCACTTTGAACCCTAATAAACTTTGCCTTTCAGTCTTGCTCAATTATGGTAATAATCACCACACTTTTAGGATTGTACTTATCATGGGGATGATTTTTTTAAACAGTGGGTAACCTGTCTATCTTTCCAGCTTGGATGCCAGAGGGTCACCTGCCCAATTTAAAGAGTAAAATTTAGGGGAAGGGGCTAAGCCT
>NC_069427.1:47612268-47647628 GCF_026875155.1 Cherax quadricarinatus
GGGCCCTTTTATATAAAATATTTTGTTTGTTTGTTTTTTATATGTGTGTGTGTGTGTGTGTGGTGTGTGTGTGTGTGTGTGTGTGTGTTTGTGTGTTTGTGTGTGTACTCACCTTGTTGTGGTTGCAGGGGTCGATTCACAGCTCGTTGTCCCACCTCTTCACTTGTTGCTACTAGGTCACTCTCCCTGCTCTATGAGCTTTACCATACCTCTTCTTAGAGTTTCCACTACATCACTTTCCAGAGTATTCCATGTCCTGACAAGTCTGTGACTGAAAAAAAACACTTCCTAACACTCCCTCTGACTCATACGAGTCTTCAACTTCCAATTGTGACCCCTTGTTGTTCCGTCCCATCTCTAAAAAATCCTTGCCTCCGTTCACCTTCTCGATTTCTATCAGTATTTTATATATCATTGTCATATCCCCCTTATCTCTCCTGTCCTCCAGTGATGTCAGGTCAATTATTCCTTAATCTCTTCTCATCGGATATGCCTCTTAGCTCCAGGACCAGTCTCGTTGCAAACCTTTGCGCTTTCTCTAATTTCCTTATGTGCTTGTTTAGGTGTGGGTTCCAAACTGGTGCTGCACACTCCAATGTGGGCCTGACGTACACGTTGTACAGTGTCCTGAACGATTCCTTACTGAGATATTGGAATGATATTCTAAGGTTTTCTAGGCACCCATATGCTGCAAAAGTTATTTAGTTGACGTGGGCCTCAGAAGATGTTCTTGGTACTATACTTACTTCAAGATCCTTTTCCTTTAATGAAGTTTGCAGTGTCGTGCCTCCCTAGACTGTACTCCATCTGCGGTCTTCTTTACCCTTCCCCAATCTTCATGAATTTGCACTTGGTGGGGTTGAACTCCAGAAGCCAGTTTCTGGACCAGGTCTGCAGCCTGTCCAGATCCCTATGTAGTCCTGCTTTGTCCTCCTCTGATTGAATTCTCCTCATTAACTACACATCATCTGCAAACAGGGACACATCTGAATCTATTCCTTCCAGTATGTCGTTACATATACCAGAAACACCACTGGTCCTAGGACTGACTTTTGTGGAACCCCACTCATCACAGGCGCCCATTCTGACACCTTGTCATGTATCATATCTCGCTGACTTCATCCTGTCAGGTATTCCCTGATCCATTGTAGTACCTTCGCTGTTATCCCTGCCAAGTCCTCCAGCTTTTGCACTAATCCTTTGTGTGGAATGGTTTCAAAAGCTTTCTTCTGTTTGTGACACAGGATTTCCCTTCCCTGAAACAGTGCTGGTTATCCTTGATGAGCTCAGGTGCTCCACCACTCTTCTCCATATAATCTTCTCCATGACTTTGCTTATGATACACGTCAGTGACACTGGTCTGTAGTTTTATGCTTCGTGTCTGTCTCATTTATGTAAATTTTTTTATTACATTTTCTGTCTTCCACACCTCAGGTAGTAGCCCTGTTTCAATAGATGTGTTAAGATTGCTGTTAATGGTACACAGCGCCTCTACTTACTCTCTCAGGACCCTTGGTCGGATGCTAAGCGAGATATGCAGCTCGATTAGCAGCCTCTTTATCTCCTCCTCGGTTGTGTGTATTGTGTCCAACAGTTGATGGTGTACCTCCACCTCTCCGTCTTTTTGGAGTCCCTTCCGTCTCCTCTGTGAATACATCTTTGAATCTCATGTTGAGCTCCTCACACACTTCTCGGTCGTTTCTTGTGATCTCTCCTTCTTCCATCTACAGCCTGATTACATGATGATGTGGCTGTACAACAGGTTCCGGTCAGATTTCTCCTTCGCTGCTGTGTCATTGACATATTGGTCATTTGAGTCTCCCTCCTTACCTGACATATTCATTTCTGGCTGTACGACTGCGCTCCTTATTCTCCTCGGTCCTTTGACGCCTATATACTTCTTCTATTATCTAGCCACTTTGTCTGACCTCGTAGGATGAACCAAGGGCTCGTCTGGCCTTCTGGTTATTTTCTGTTACCCTTGGGTACAAACCTCTCCTCTGCTTCCTTGCATACTGTTGTCACATATTCCATCTTCTCATTTATTGAACTCCCTGCCAGGTCTCTGTCCCACTGAACCTCGTGCAAGAATTTCCTCATGCTTATGTAGTCCCCTGCCCTTCTTGTTTCCCTCTCTATTTGCAATTCTATTATGTATTCGAAGCTCATAACCACGTGGTCAGTGGCCCCGAGAGGTCTTTCACATGTGATGACCTTGCAATACTCAAGGTGAATACAAAGTTCAGTCTTGCTGGTTCGTCCTCCCTCTCTGGTAATGTCCCTTATGTGTTGGTACATGAGTTTTCCCAGTACCACCTTCATCATTTTAGACCACCAAGTTCTTGGGCCTCCATGTGGCTCTAGGTTTTCCCAGTCACTTTCTTTGAGACTGAAGCCCCTGACTTCAGGGCTCTCACGAGCTCTTTTGACTAATTTAACTAGTGTGTCAAACATCGATTGTTACTCTCATCATATTTTTGCCTTGGCCTCTTTGCTATTCTGTGGTGGGTTATACATCCCTGCAAATCACCACCTTGGGACCTCCAGACTGGAAGTATTCCTATTATGTAGTCTCTTGCTTCTCTTCTGTCTCTCTCTCCAGCTCCTCAAATCCCATTCGTTTTTGATGAAGAAATGCCACTCCTCCACTCCCTCTGCTCCTTTTGTCTTCCTCAGGACCTGAAATCTAGTTGGAAAGATGGCATCTGTTATCATTCCTGTGAGTTTGGCTTTTGTGAGACCAATGACTCTTTGATTCTTTCATGCCATTCTTCTCACTTATTCGTTATTCCATCAGCGTTTGCGTACCATACCTTCAGTTACCTCTCCAACACTGTGTTCTGGGGGTTTGTGGTGCTTGGGGGCGAGGGGGACCTGGGTGGATGCTATGGGATTCTGTTGCATAGTGTGGGTGTGAGGGAAAAGCCCTTAAAAGGGAGGGTTATGATTGCTCAGGCACCCAGGAACCATTTGCGCGTTAGCGCCCGCACTACCATATAGCAGGCAGAAGCTAAACTGCAGTTCCTCAGGTCTGATTTGTTTTTATTTCTACTCCTGGTAGTATTAACCTTACCTGATGTGGGTTGAAGTTTGGAGAAGCACTTCACCTCCTCTCTTCTCCTGATCAGGTAAGGCGATCTGCCACGTGTATTTCTGTTGTTACTGATTTACCTGGTTACCAGTAGAATACCACTCTTTATTTTTCTTCAATGTTATACTTATTTAACCCTTATGTAACCAGTCTTGTTTTCTTTATTATCGACTCTGCTACTGGCCTGGTCAACCAGGGTAGACGCTAGTTAATTGGAGCAAGATCCCTGTCTACAGGACGTAGTAGAACATAACGACTCCTCTCCTCTGAAATCTGAATTGTGGTGCTACGACCAATTAGTGACAGAAATTCCAGAACATCGGAGGAACACCGACACCCAGGATAACCAACACCATTTCTTCTAAAACATCACAGAAGACCATCCTGGACATAAGATACTCCTGTCCCACCATCCTACTGGAACCTCAGCTGCCAATTTTTATTTATTTTAATTAAAATCCTTAGAAAATTATCATAATTATTATCCATAAAGTAATTCATTACTTATTTTTTCCATTCTTTTGTTCAGGTGGAAGACGTTCCCCTGACAATGGCGACCTTGCCAGGACACGGCTCTTGAGGTAACATCTTCCTGAAGGTTCAACTGGTTGTAAGTATAGCATTTAAGAAAACTGAGTGAGTGAGTATCGTCATTTCCTAAGGAAGTGGTGTCAAGTCATTACTGGTAGTCTTGTAAGACTTACTGTTGTTGGTTCTAAGGTTCGGTTTAGGTGTTTGCCCATTGCTATGACCGGGAGTGACAAAAACGTCCGATAATAAACCCCTTCGTGTGTGAACCGAGTATATTTAATCTTTGTTGAAGGCTATTGAGCCCAACATTACACGTGTTCTTCCAAGAAGTACATGCAGTTAATCTCCTTCTGTGGGAAGTTAATTAAGTGTGCGGAGACACTGTGTCCCTCTTGTGAAACTGCCGTTCCAATTTATTAGTTGAATTAGTACAACACTGGTCCAAGTCTGTTTTGTATAATACTTCTTTCTAAAGGGATTCTTGGATTTCTGATTTGAGAGCTGGCAAAGAAATGGATTTTCTGGACAGAGCTGGACTGCTACATTACCTCTAAGATAGCTAAGAAGGGAAAAGGGAATTTGAAGACTAGCTCGCGAAGTTAAAAATAAGAACAGAAAGACTTAGCTCGCGAAGGTAAAAAAAAAGAACAGGACAAGACTAGCTCGTGAAGGTAAAAAAAAATAGAACAGGAAAGACTAGCTCGCAAGGTAAAAAAAAAAGAACAGGAATGACGAGCCGCGAAGGTAAAAAAAAAAAGAACAGGAAAGACTAGCTCTCGAAGGTAAAAAAAAAAAAAAGAACAGGAAAGACTTTAGCATCGCGAAGGTAAAAACAAAAGAAAGGAAAACTTGCTCGCGAAGGAAGAAAAAAAAGAACAGGACAGACTAGCTCAGCGAAGGTAAAAAAAAAAGAACAGGAAAGACTGTAGCCTCGCGAAGGTAAAAAAAAAAAAGAACAGATAAGGACTAGCTCGCGAAGGTAAAAAAAAAAAAAAGAACAGGAAATACTAGCTCGCGAAGGTTAAAAAAAAAAGATCAGGGAAGATACTCGTGACAGGTAAAAAAAAAAGAACAGGAAAATGACTACTCGCGAAAGGTAAAAAAAAAAGAACAGGAAGACTAGCTCCGCGAAGGTAAAAAAAAAAACACAGGAAAGACTAGCAATCGCGAAGGTAAAAAAAAAAGAACAGGAAAGACTACTCGCGAAGGTAAAAAAAGAAGAACAGGAAAGACTAGCTCGCGAAGGTAATAAAAAAAGAACAAGGAAAGAACTTAGCCCGCGAAGGTAAAAAATAGAACAGGCAAGACTAGCTCGCGAAGGTAAAAAAAAAAGAACAGGAAAGCTAGCTCGCGAAGGAAAAACAAAAGAACAGGAAAGACTAGCTCGCAAGGTAAAAAAAAAGACAGGAAAAGACTAGCTCGAGAAGGTAAACAAAAACAAGAACAGGAAAGACTAAGCTCGCGAAGGAAAAAAAAAAAGAACAGGAAAGACTAGCTCGCGAAGTAAAAAAAAAGACAGGAAAGACTAGCTTCGCGAAGGTAAAAAAAAGGAACAGGAAAGTCTAGCTCGCGAAGTAAAAAAAAAAGAACAGGAAAAGACTAGCTCGCGAAAGGTAAAAAAAAAGAACCAGGAAAGACCTAGCTCGCGAAGGTAAAAAAAAAAGAACAGGAAAGACTAGCCTCGCGGAAGGAAAAAAAAACAAGAAACAGAAGACGAGCTCGCGAAGGTAACAAAAAAAAGAACTATGGAGATAGAGCTAGCTCGTCGAAGGTAAAAAAAAAGAACAGAAAGACTAGCTCGCCGTAGGTCAAAAAAAGAACAGGAAAGACTAGCTCTCCAGCGCAAGGTAAAAAAAAAGAACAGGAAAGAAACAAAACAAAAAAAAAAAATAAAAAAAAAAAAAAAGAGAAAAAAAACAAAAATTAGAAAAAAAAAAAAAAAAAAAAACAAAAAAAAAAAAAAAAAAAAAAAAAAAAAAAAAAATAAAGTAGAACCAAGCACAAAAGAAAAGAAAAAAAAAGAAAAAAGAAAGAAAAAAAAGAAAAAAAGTAAAAAAAAAAACGCACTATCTTTTTTTTTATTTTTTTTTTTTTGTTTTGTCTTCTCTGTTGTTTAGCTCGCGAAGGTAAAAAAAAAAGAACTGGAAAGAACAGCATCGCGAAGTAAAAAAAAAGACACAGGAAAGACACTAGCTCGCGAAGGGTAAAATAAAAAGAACAGAAAGACTTAGCTCGCGAAGGCGTTAAAATAAAAAGAACTGGAAAAACTAGTCTTCGCGAGGTAAAAAAAAAAGAACAGGAAAGACTAGCTCGCGAAGGCGTAAAAAAAAAAGAACAGGAAATACTATAACGCTCGCGAAGGTAAAAAAAAAAGCACAGGAAAACTAGCCTCGCGAGGTAAAAAAAAAGAACAGAAAGCCTTGCTCGCTGAAGGAAAAAAAAAAAAGAACCAGAAAGACTAGTACTCCGCGAAGTAAAAAAAAGAACAGGAAATACTAGCTCGCGAAGGTTAAAAAAAAAAAAGAACAAGAGACTAGCTCGCGAAGGTAAAAAAAAAAAAGAACAGGAATGACTAGCTTCGCGAAGGTAACAAAAAAAAAAAGGAACCGGAAAGACTAGCTCGCGAAGGTAAAAAAAAAAGAACAGGAATGCCTACTCGCGAAAGGTAAAAAAAAAAAAGAAACGGAAAGACTAGCTCGCGAAGGTTAAAAAAAAAAAGAACAGGAAAGACTAAGCTCGCGAAGGTTAAGAAAAAAAAAGAACAGGAAAGACTAGCTCGCGAAGGTCAAAAAAAAAGAACAGGAAAGACTAGCACGCGAAGGTAAAAAAAAAAAAAGACAAAAGACTAAGCTCGCGAAGCGTAAAAAAAAAAGAACAGAAAGACTAGCTCGCGAAGGTAAAAAAAAAAGAACAGGAAAGACTAGCTCGCGAAGGTAAAAAAAAAAAGAACAGGAAAGACTAGCTCGCGAAGGTAAAAAAAAAGACAGGAAAGACTACTCGCGAAGGTAAAAAAAAAAAACTGAAAACTAGCTCGCGAAGGTAAAATAAAAAAACAGGAAAGCTAGCTCGCGAAGGTTAAAAAAAAAAGGAAGTGAAAACGAAAAAAGGGGGGAAAAAAAGAGAACAGGAAAGACTAGCTCGCGAAGGTAAAAAAAAAGAACAGGAAAGACTTAGCTCGCGAAGGTAAAAAAAAAGAAAACAGGAAAGACAGCTCGAGAAGGTAAAAAAAAAAGAACAGGAAAGACTAGCTCCGCGAAGGTAAAAAAAAAAGAACGGAAAGACTAGCTCGCGAAGTAAAAAAAAAAGAACAGGAAGACTAGCTCGCGAAGGTAAAAAAAAAAGAACCGAAAGACTAGCTCGCGAAGGCTTATAAAAAAAAGAACAGGAAAGACTAGCTCGCCGAAGGTAAAAAAAAGAACAGGAAAAGACTAGCTCGCGAAGGTAAAAAAAAAAGAACTGGAAAACCTACTCGCGAAGGAAAAAAAGAAAAACAGTAAAGACTAGCTCGCGAAGGTAAAAAAAAAAGAACAGGAAAGACTAGCTCGCGAAGGTAAAAAAAAACAAGAACAGGAAAAACTACTCGCGAAGGTAAGAAAAAAAAAGAACGGATAAGACTAGCTCGCGATGGTAAAAAAAAAAAGACCAGGAAAGACTAGCTCGCGAAGGTAAAAAAAAAAAGAAACAGAAGGACTAGCTCGCCGAAGGTAAAAAAAAGAACAGGAAAAAACTAGCTCTCGCGTAGTAAAAAACAAAGAACAGGAAAGACTAGCACGCGAAAGGTAAAAAAAAAAAGAAACAGAAAGAACACCCTCGCTGACAGGTAAAAAAAAAAAGAAACAGGAAAGAACTAGCTCGCGAAGTGAAAAAAAAAAGAACAGGAAAGACTAGCTCGCGAAGGTAAAAAAATAAAAGACAACAGGAAAGACCCTACTCGCGAAGGTAAAAAAAAAGAACAGGAAAGACTAGCTCGCGAAAGGTACAAGAAAAAAAAAAGAACAGGAAAGACTAGCTCGCGAAGGTAAAAAACAAAAACAGGAAAGACTAGCTCCGCGAAGGTAAAAAAAAAAAGAACAGGAAAGACTAGCTAGCTCGCGAAGGTAAAAAAAAAAGAACAGTAAGACTAGCTCGCGAAGGTAAAAAAAAAAAAGAACTGGAAAGACATCTCGGAAGGTAAAAAAGAGAAAAAAGAACAGGAAAAGACTACGCGCGAAGGTAAAAAAAAAAGAACAGGAAAGGACTAAGCTCCCGAAGGAAAAAAAAAAAGTACTGGAAAGACGAGCTCTCGCGAAGGTAAAAAAAAAAGAACCGGAAAGACTAGCCTCGCAAGAAAAATAAAAAAGAACAGGAAGAGACTAGCTCGCGAAGGTAAAAAAAAAAAGACAGAAGAACATAGCTCGCGAAAGGTAAAAAGAAAAAAAAAGAACAAGGAATAAAAAAAATAAAGACTATTCGTGAAGGTAAAAAAAAAAAAAAAGAACAAGGAAAGACTAGCTCGGCGAAGGTTAAAAAAAAAACAGAAAGACTGCCGCGAAGGTAAAAAAAAAAAAAAAAGAACAGAAAGAACTAAGCTCGCGAAGGAAAAAAAAAAAAAGAACAGGAAAACTACTTCGCGAAGGGAAAAAAATAAAGAACTGGAAAGACTAGGCTCGCGAAGGTAACAAAAAAAAACAGGATAGACGGCTCGCGAAGGTATAAAAAAAAAGAACATGTATGACTAGCTCAGCGAAGGTAACAAAAAAAAAAAAGAACAGGAAAACTACTCGCACAAGGTACAAAAAAAAAAGACACAGGAAAGACTAGCTCCGCGAAGGTAAAAAAAAAGAACAGGAAAGACTATAGCCGCGTAGAAAAAAAAAAAAAAGAACTGGAAAGACTACTCGCGAAGGAAAAAAAAAAGGATCAGGACAGACTCGCATCGCGAAGGTAAAAAAAAAAGATCATGGAAAGACTAGCTCGCGAAGGTAAAATAAAAAGGAACAGGAAAGACGAGCCGCGAAGGAAAAAAAAAAAGAACAGGAATAGACTAGCTTCCGCAGGTAAAAAAAAAAGAACAGGAAAGACTACTCGCGAAGGTAAAAAAAAAAAATAACTAGAAAGACTAGCTCCAGAAGGTAAACAAAAAAGAAATGAAAAAGACTAGCTTCAGCGAAGGTAAAAAAAAAGGAACAGAATGACACTCGCGAAGGTTAAAAAAAATACAAAAGAACAGGAAATACTAACTGCGAAGGTAAAAAAAAGAACAGGAAAGACTAGCTCGCGAAGGTAAAAATAAAAGAACAGGAAAGACTAGCTCGCTCCCGAAGGTAATAAAAAAAAAAAAAGAACAGGAAAGACTAGCTTTCCGCGAAGGTAAAAAAAAAATAAGAAAAGGGACAAGACAGCTCGCGAAGGTTATAAAAAAAAAAGCAACTGAAAAACTTAGCTCGCGAAGGTAAAAAAAAAAAAGAACAGGAAAGATCTAGCTCCGAAGGTAAAACAAAATAAAAGAACATGAAAGACTACTCGCGAAGGTAATAAAAAAAGAACAGGAAAAGACTCACTCGCGAAGGTAAAAAAAAAAGATCAGGAAAGACTAGCTCCAAGGTAAAAAAAAAAAAAAAGAACAGAAAGACTAGCTCGCGAAGGTAAAAAAAAAAAAAAAAGAACAACAAGACTAGCTCCGCGAAGGTAAAAAAAAAAGAACAGTAAAGACTACTCGCGAAGGTAAAAAAAAAAAAAAAGAACAGAAAACTAGCTCGCGAAGGTAAAAAAAAAAGAACAGGAAAGACTAGCTCGCGAAGGTAAAAAAAAAAAGAACAGGAAAGACTAGCTCGCGAAGGTAAAAAAAAAAAAAGAACAGGAAAGACTAGCTCGCGAAGGTAAAAAAAAAAAAAGAACAGGAAAGACTAGCTCGCGAAGGTAAAAAAAAAAAAAATGAACAGGAAGACACTCGCGAAGGTAAAAAAAAAAAAAAAGAACAGAAAGACTAGCTCGCAGAAAAGGTAAAAAAAAAAGAACAGAAAGACTACTCGCGAAGGTAAAAAAAAAAAAAACAGGAAAACAAGCTCAGCGGAAGGTAAAAAAAAAAAAAAAAAGAACAGAAAACTAGCTCCGAAGGTAAAAAAAAAAAAAAAACGAACAGGAACTACTAGCTCTCGAAAAGGAAAAAAAAAAAAACAGTAAGACTAGCTCGCGAAGTAAAAAAAAAAAAAAAGAACAGGAAAGCCTAGCATCGCGAAGGTAAAAAAAAAAAGAACAGAATGACTTAGCTTCGCGAAGGTAAAAAAAAAAGAACAGGAAAGACTAGCTTTTTTTTTTTTTTTTTTTTTTTTTTTTTTTTTTTTTTTTTTTTTTTTTTTTTTTTTTTTTTGTTTTCTTTTTTTTTTTCTATTGTTTTTTTGTTTTTTTTTTTTTTTTTTTTATACTTTTTTTTTTTTGCTCGCGAAGGTAAAAAAAAAAAAAGAACAGAAAGACTGCTCGCGAAGGTAAAAAAAAAAAGAACTGGAAAACTAGCTCGCGAAGGTAAAAAAAAAAAAAAAGAACAGGAAAGACTAGCTTTCGCGAAGGAAAAAAAAAAAAAAAAACGAGGAAAGACTACTCGCGAAGTAAAAAAAAAAAGAACAGGAAAGACTTAAGCTCCTCGCGAAGGTAAACAAAAAAGAACAGAACGACTACTCGCGAAGGAAAAAAAAAAAAAAAGAACAGAAAGACTACTTCGCGAAGGTAAAAAAAAAAAAGAACAGAAAGACTACTCGCGAAGGTAAAAAAAAAGAACAGGAAGACTAGCTCGCGAAGAGTAAAAAAAAAAGAACAGGAAAGACTAGCCGCGCAAGGTAAAAAAAAAAGAACAGAAAGACAGCTCGCGAAGGTAAAAAAAAAAGAACAGGAAAACTATCCGCGAAGGAAAAAAAAAATAAAGAACAGGAAAGCCTAGCTCCGAAGGTAAAAAAAAAAAAGAACAGGAAAGACTAGCTCGCGAAGGTAAAAAAAAAAGAACGAGGAAAGACCTAGCTCGCGAAGTAAAAAAAAGAACAGGAAAGACTAGCTTCGCGAAGGTAAAAAAAAAGAACAGGAAAAGACTAGCTCGCGAAGGTATAAAAAAAAGAACAGGAAAGACTATACTTTGCGATGGCGTACAAAAAAAAGAACAGGAAAGACTACTCCGAAGGTAAAAAAAAAAAGAACAGAAAGACTACTCGCGAAGTAATAAAAAAAGAACAGAAAGACTAGCTAGCTCCGCGAGGTAAAAAAAAAAAGAACAGGAATGACTAAGCTCGCGAAGGTATTAAGAAAAAGAACAGGAAAGAACTAGCTCGCGAAGGCAAAAAAAAAAAAAAAGACAGGAAAGACTATACTCGCGAAGGTAAAAAAAAAAAAAAGAACAGGAAAGACCATAGCTCTGCAAGGTAAAAAAAAAGAACAGGAAAGACTAGTTCCGAAAAGTAACAAAGCAACAGAAACTGCTTTAGAAGCCATAAAGGAAGAACCAGGTAATGCTTGCTCGTGAGGAGAAAAATAACAGGATGGCGATAGCTCAAGTAGAGAGGTAGCATTCAAAATGACCGAAAATGAAGAACAAACTAAGCAGAGGAATTAAACAGTAAGATTGGAATTAGAAGCCAAGAAGATAGATCTTCTTCTTAAACAGAAATCAGAAAGTGTACGTAGAGCACCCACACACAAAGCAGATATTAGAACGCCTACATATACCGCTCCTTTCACAAACAATGGCAATATATCACAGTAACAGGATACTATCTCCGGCATATATTTCAGAGTCGAGAACACTGCCACTCTATGACTGGTTCGTTGGATTCTTGGCTTACTAGCTGGCTTACTTCTTTTATCGGTAGTCGCTTTAATGTATATTATTACTTTACCTTCGGTAGTAATACTATTTATAGTCTGCTGAAGAAAGCCATAATTTAAAAACGCTTTCCATAAAATAAAAAACTCTCATCATTACAGGTCAGAGTTTTGGTCATAAAGAATATCTCCAAATCAAAAATACATGCATTACTTAACAACACTTTTCAGATTGTTGTTTTAGATTGATAGCTCTGTAGTCAACCACGACCTACGACTTCGGCCTCATTACGAACTGAGGGTAAGGATTCTTTTTCCTTTCATCTGCATCTTTAGATTTACAAATGTATTTACAAAACTAAACGTCCACACAGCTTCTGAAAGGGCATAAGCCGCAAATATATACGTATGTGCGCATATAACTACCCCAAGGAGCGTAGCAGATATAAATTTGTTGTGCCTAAACAAACTAAGGGGCCCTAAGAATTCCACGGCTTTCACGATGAAATGTTTCAACTGTAATGAACTGGGACATAGACGTCAAAAATGTCCCAAAAGAAAGGGTGAGAATTTCACCGAAGCAAATAATAACGCGCCTTTTAGTGAAGGTACGGTTAATGGAATGAATGTTTCGACAATTCTTAATGATTTTGGATCCTCCTGTATTGTTATCTCTAGTAAGCTTTTCCCTAACTTAGATCCGACACAGTATATAACTACTACTTAGTAAGAAGAGATTCCTTTCCAACAATCAGATGTTTCATAAGGTGCAAGTGGTTCTCAGGGTGGGTAGATGCGGTAGTCGCCCCAATAACTTTATGTTCTGTTTTGGTTGGGAACATAGAAGGGGATATTTCCTCATCTGAAGGAGACTGTTTTGGATTTTCAAAAGCTTCTAAGAAATATTTGAAACCTAACCTTCCAAATATTTCTGTTTCTTCCCGTATAGCTCCAGAAGTGATTCAGTTGGATACCTTGAATCAGGGTGCTGATAGTCACCAAACTCCTGGAATACCCTTGGAAAGTCAGTCATCAAAACCAGAGGGCACTGAAACTAACGATGAATCACGACTGAATCTGTTTAATAACAGGACACGTTTAATATCCTTACTAGAGCCCAGTCTAAGGTAAAATCTATCCATCCGTTGGTTCTTTCCAATGGAAAACCTACTGAACTCTCTTACATAGATTTGGAGGGTCTTCAACAGACTTGTTCTTCCTTAGAGGAAACGCGGAAGTTAGTGTTAAGGGACAACTTATTCAAAAAAAGAAATTTTCTTATAAATTTGTATATAAAGATAATCTTCTGTTCATGAATTTTGTGTCCGTGGACAATCCAAATGACGTGGGTAGAAGTGTTAGTAATTCCAACGAATTGCCGCGAGACTATTTTGAAGATTTCTCATGACCTGCCAGTCTCTGGACATTTTTCACATAGGAAGACCTATGAGAAGATTAGGGACTTGTACTTCTGGCCTGGGATGTCTTCGGACATCTATAAGTATTGTAGATCGTGTCAGGTATGTCAACTTACTTCACAAAAGGGGAGAACTAAGAGTTCCTATGGTAAGAATGCCGATTTTCTCAGTCCCATTTGCTGGAGTTGTAGTGGAGATCAGGAGGCGGTAACCTTGAGATCCATTACGTCCATAGACGTTACAGAAGCATTACTATCTATTTTTTCACTGGTAGATATACCCAAAAAAATTCTGTCTGATCAATGAACACAATTTACTTCTGAATTAATGGATCAAGTTTATCAACTTGCTGATGTTCAACCTCTTTTCACTACATCTTACCATCAAAATTGTAATGGAAAAGTGGAACAACAACATGCCATCCTAAAGTCAATATTAAAGAAACTTTGTTTTCTTAAACCAATTGACTGACATAGATATCTGCCATGTGCTCTTTGCAGTGCGTGAGAGTCCAAGTGATTCCCTTGGATATTCCCCTTTCGAATTGCTTTACGGGAGATAAACTCGTGAAGCTCTGTTTATCTTGAATGAACTGTGGTCCAAAGATATTAAACCTGAAGTTCAAAGCACTTGTCAATTTATTTTAGATCTGAGAGAAAGATTAGAAGAAACCGCTGATTTGGTTGTCAAGAATCTGAATATGGCCATGGAAACCTAAAAGACCTATTTTGAACAGAAGAGTTCTAATAAGAAATTTAGTATTGGTTATAAAGATTTAGTTCTTTTACCAGACAAATCCAACAAATTGTTAATTTCCTGTCGTGGACCGTATAAAATAGTAAAGGTCTGTAATAATGTACCCCTCAAGGAAGGCTCCTTGATGCTGGTGAGGGGCTCTTGATTCAGGTAATTGGATCTGTGCTCCAGTTTCCTGAATTAAGCCTGAATACCTTCCACATCCCCCCACAGGCGCTGTATAATCCTACGGGTTTAGCGCTTCCCCCTTGATTATAATAATAATAATGTAATAATGTAGATAATTTCTTGGATGTGAAGGGTAAAGAAAGAATGTATCACTTCAATATTTTGAAACTGTACTACCGTAGAGAAGTTAATTAATCTTTGTTGAAACTCCTATGATGAAGATACTATATCTTACAGCTTAGTTACAAGTCATGATTCTTGTGAATGTAAAGTTTGAATTATAGATAACGAGTCTCGCACAGAATCGAAGGAACTACTTGTTATCTTAACGGCTGATTCTCCAACGAATAACTCGAACGTAAACATCAACATCAACAGTGAACTATCTAGTAAACAAAAGTCTCTAGTAAGTGCCTTAGTAAATACTTTTTAAGGCGTATTCACAGAGATCCCAGGACTTACCACTACTGTTGTACACAAGATTGAATTGTCAGCTCATGAACCAGTAAGACGGAAACTATCCTGTCCCCGCTCACTTACGGAAAACCTTTGATAACTAAGTTGATAAACACTTAGTTAAATATCTTAGAACCTTCTAAATCAGCTTTCTGTTCGCCAGTTGTCGTGGTTAAGAAATCAGATAATTCTTATAGACTGGCACAAGATTTTCCTTATTTAAACAATATCACTGAATGGAATGCAGAGTCCATGTCAGTAACCGATTATAACTTGTATAAATTTCATGACTAAAATTTTCTGTGAATTAGACATCTCACAAGCGTACCATCAAGTGTCATTACACCCAGACTCTAAACCACACACGGCTTTTCCTACTCATAGAGGACTAAGGCAATATCGCACAATGCCCTTCGGCTTGGTCACCGCGTGTGCCACGTATATCCGGCTTATGTGAATAGTCCTTTCTGACCTCAGGAATGTTTCAGTGTATTTCCATCATAATATTTACATTATGACTCATGTCTGGGAGGATCATCTTGCTACATTGTCACTGGTTTTAAAAAGACTAAGAACTCATGGCCTTACAATCAAACCACAGAAGTGTTTTCTTGACCATTTCAAGGTACAATGCCTCGGGTTTATTATTTCTGACAATAATTTATCACCTCTTCCTAACAAGACGAAAGTAGTTCTAGAAAGCATCTTCCCAACTACAAAAAAATTCTAAGAATTTTCCTTGGGTCACTAAATTTCAATAGAAGTTTTGTGCCTAATTTAATTAGTCTGACTTCCATTCTCACAGACTATTTAAAAAAGAATGTAAAGGAACCTCTTGTTTGTTCTGAAGAGGCTGTAGAAAGCTTAGAACAAATTAAAAGAATATTTTCCAACCCCCCTTTTCAAAAATACCAGATATTAAAAAAGACTTTTGTCCCAAACAGATCCCTCACATTCACACGGGGGACTGTTCCTACAGTTAAAATGAATTCACTTCCCATATCTTCCACCAGAAAGACTTTCGGGCTGAGGAAGAAAATACCCACTGGGGAAAAGGGAATTTATCATGGTAGGGGAGAACAACCACTGCAAAAAAGTAGTGAAATTCCAAGCACTCTCGTGACTTCCACTTTTTTAAAGGAACTAGAAAAAAAAACAAACAGGAAGGTAAAGGATAAGATGCACCTCACATTTCCACGTCACAAAAACCCCTCTCTGGAAACAAATGATACTCTTCCAAATTTTAAAGTTTTTTCTTTACTTCTCTAATGTATCTAAATTCTTCCCAAATTTTATTAATTAGAATAAATGAATTTAAAAAACCAAAATAAATATCATATTATTTTCAAAACTACTTTTTTTTAAACATGATTCTATTTTTTCCTGTAACCATGGACACGATTATCTTTTTTTGGGGTATAGCGCACTGCTTTGACGACTGATTGGTTAACAGTTGCCACATCTTGCAAGAACTACAAGCAAACATTGCCAAACGGGACGGGTTGCGCCATGCCTTAATGTCCCTCGGGCTTCGAAGTTAGGGGAGCCTCCTTTCCCCCGTTTAAAGGGTCGGGAATTTCCTTGCTACATAGGGACGAGCCACTTGGGAATGTAAAATGGGTATGTAGCAGTGGATTTAAATGCCAGGGAAAATTTTCACTCCCTGTTGTGGCTGTGGGCTGCTTTCTGCGGGGCCCATGGAGCCAGACCCCCATTGTGTGACGTATAAGGCCATTCTTTTGAGTGCCCGGTGCCCCCCCCACATTGAATGTGCCTTTCTCCATTGTTAGGTGCACTGTTTCTGATGGGGATATCTGCAATACCCCAGTCTATGTGGTCAGCTTGGAAGATGGGAAAAGGCCGGGGCAGTAAATGGTGGTTATGGTGGGGTAAAAAATGGGGAGGGGGGTGAGCTGATAGGTTGGCGGTCTCGCTCCTCATAGTGGGTGGGGAATGGAGGGGGGGTGGAGGATGTGGAGGAAGGAGGATCGGGGTTGGGTGTACTTGGGGGAGGGAGGCTGCCATAGTTGCCCCTTCACAATGCTCCATGACACATCACATTACTGTACACTATAACATCCCCTCCACATAAACAATACACCGCTATGCACTCTACACGTACACCAAATGAACAAATACACATTATGTAAAGATCTGCACGTGGGGAAGGGGGGAAAACGGGGGCAGTTTACCCCCCCCGACCCTCCTGTTGCCCACCTTCCCCCACTGCTCTCTCCTACCCCTCAGAAACTGTTTTTGTTCCTCCCTCACTTGGCCCACTTCACACTTTTTTTTGTTTTTTGGCAGAAATGAAAAGCAGAGTATTCTTGCCACTCCAAAATGAGTTAAGGGATTTAAGCAAATCATAGAAAAGGGGGTACCCACAGCCTCTGGCATTCGTGCCCGAGGCTGTGGGCCAATTAACAAGAATCTTTAAAATTAAGTCCTCTCTAAATTTTTCTTATAGTTCAAAAATTTTTTTTTCATTATTTAATGTAAAAAATAATATTTAGTACAAAAAAAATTAGAAAACTTTCCTAAATTTATTATAACAAGTGTAATTTAATTTAGCCTAATCTTAAAAAAAATTTTGTAATTTTCAAAAATTTAAAAATAAACAAACACAACGAAATAATTTTTTCGTTTGGTAAAAATTATTTTTTCAAATTATTGCATCACAAATTTTTGCTTCCTTATTCGGGAAAAGCGTTGCTTTTTAGTCAAAAAAGCAAGTTTTTACCTATATGACCTCGCAAAAGGCGGTGATTATGTACAGTGATTTTTTGTGCTTTATGGTTCCCATGACTCAGTGGTAAACGCCGACGGTTAATAATTTTATATTTTAAAAAATATATATATATTATAATATATTATATAAATTTTTAAAATTTTATATTATTATGTGTGTGTGTGTGTGTGTGGTGGGGTGTGTTGTGTGTGGGGATAAACGTCAACGATATTTCGGGACATCACTGTTAACTATTTTTTAAGTTATTCATAAGCAATAATTATATAATTTAAAATACAGTAATTATTACAAATAAATGCACATGAAAAAAATGGTACGAAGAAAAATAGGGGGAAAGTTTGAACAATGGTTTAGGGCAAACCCGAAAAAAAAAAAAGGGGGAAAAAAGTTTAGAGAAAAAAAATGATTATCCCGTTTTTTTTCCAAGATTTTAAAAAATAGCGTTGGGAAATTTTTTTTCCCTGTAAAAACCCGGGGATGTAATTTTTTTTTGAGGCTTGGGAAAAAAAATAATCAAGGAAACCCCGAGAGGTATGAAAGGCTGACAATTTCCCAAGAAAATTACAATATGGGAAAGGGAAATATATTTTAAAAAAATTAAAATAAAGCAAGCAGTTTTAAAGAATTGTAACTGAAATGTTGAAGATGAGAGATAAACCCGCAAACCCGCCCAGGCAGCACCCGCACCCGCACACCAGCAGCCCCAGCAGCACCGCAGCACCCGCAAACACCCAGCAAAACCCGCGCACCCCGCAGCCCCCAACGCCCCCAGAAACACCAGCTGCAGTTTGTTGCCAGTAATTTTCAACCCTAGATCTAAATTTTTGGTTTCTGTTACACTTGAGTTCTTTGTGATTTAAACAAACCCCTGAAAAAAAACAAATATTAAATTTTATTTTCTTTGTTACTCGGAGGGAAATTTTTGAACTTGAGGGGGGAAAAAAATTTTTTGAAAAAGGAAATTGGGGCATTTCCCTTTTCCCCCCAAGAAAGTGGGGAATCAACTCGGGTTTAGGAATTAAAAAAGCCCCTAAATGACAAATGGGTTTTTGGAATGGTTAAAGGGCAAAAAGGCCCCCCCTTTCCGTCACCATGGGTATAATTGCTAAGAAAAAGAGCCCCTAACTGTCACCAAGGGGATAATGTTGGACAAGAGCCCCTAACTGACCAAACCCGGGTAGTAATGCTTAGGGCAAAGCCCCCAAAAAACAAACCCTGGGTAGAAAAGCTAAGACAAGAGCCCCTAACTTTCACCATGGGAAATAAGGCAAAGGACCAAAAGCCCCTAACTGACAAACCCCGGTAGTAATTTCTAAGACAAAAGCCCCTAAACGACACCATGGGGGTAATGCTAAGACAAGACCCCCTTTAAATGCACCATTGGGGAGTAATTTCTAAGACAAGAAACCCCTTTAAAGTCACCAGGGTTGTAATGCTAAGCCCAAAAGCCCCCTTTTAAAATGTCCCATGGGGAGTTAATTTTTCCTTTAAAAAAAGAGCCCCAAAAAGACACCATGGGTAGTAATTTTTCGAAAGACAAGGGGCCACTCCCTGAAACCCATGTGTAGTAATGCCAAGACAAGAGGCCCCCCAACTGACACCAAAGGGTAGTAATTTCTAAAACAAGAGCCCCTAACTGACACCAACTGCCCGAAAAAAACCCGGTTGGGGGGAAAAATATTGCAATTTTATTAATAACCAATTATTTGTCTTTTTGACCCCTTAGCTTTAGGGGGATGAATAGGGGAATACAAATTTTTGCTAATTTTTTCTGTAAAAAACCTTAAACGCCTATAACAATTGGTGCCCCTTTCCCGGGTACCTCACACAAAAATCCCCAAAAATTTTAGTGGAAGAAAATTAAATCATAATAACAAAAAAAAGACAAATGAATAAGCACCACCCTTTTCTTTGGGGTGGAGGGCCCTTTAACAACCCAAACCCTTTGGCTTCTAAAATGAATCCCTTAAAATGATTTCTTTAACAAAATGAACCCAAAACCCCTTCTCATAAACCCAAAAATTAAATAAATTTAACCAGGCTCACTAGACAAGTGCAAACCCTTAAAAACCAAAATGGACCCAAAATTTTCTAGCCCCCCTTAAATTTAGGGATAATCAAGTAGCACTTCGACCCTTTCCCTACCTTTTCCCCACAAACATTAGTAAAAACCCCCACTTGAAAAACAACAAAGTCTCATTTAGACTCCATAACCCAGGCCCCCAGGAAGGAAGTTCACAGCTTTACCTAGAGACTGTTGATTGGGCCCACCCGAATTTCCAAAAGGGCCCAAAGGTATTGGAAAGACTGGACAAAAAATCTTTTTTAACAAATTACTTAGCTATACAACAAACATTGTCCTATTAAAAAAAAAAACAGATCACAAACAAACGGTTGGTTGCCCGGCCTTTAAAACCAACCCCATTCTGAAAATTTCCCTTTACAAGAAACACCAATGGGGAAAAACAAAATAGACAGGGCCCAAAAAAAACAAAGATATTCTTTAAAAACCCATTCAAACCAAACTTTCCCCACCAAAGTAATAAAGAAAGCCAAACAAATTTAAATACTCCCCGTTAGATTTTAACCCCGACACTAGAGGAAATATTAAAAAAGACCTGGGAAAAAAATCTCTCTCGATTTTTAGGGGAACCCCAAAAAACTGAGAAAAAAAACCCAAAAATATTGTTTCCCAACAAAAATAAAAGAAACAACCCCTACATCCCACGGGCACAGCTAACAAGATAAACCCACTTCTTCTCAAAAAAGGGTTAAAACTCGCCAGTAAAACCCATTTCCCAAGGCCCATGCCGGGGGCTTTCCCAATGGAAATTTCCCCAAAATTTCCCTTTTTCTTTCACCCAAAATGAGCCCACGGAAAATCTTTTTAGATCATAAAAATCACTTAAAAAAAAACTCGGGGGGAAACTGTTCCCCTGTCCCCACCATTAAATGTTTCAAGCCCAGCGGCCCCATTTTCCTTTCGCATGCTATTTTCATTACTTTTTAAACAAGTCAAAAAGACAGGGACCTTCCCGAAATAATCAAGATGGCAAGGGGGGTTTCAAACCCAAAACAAAAGGGGGGGTGGAACCCCCACAGACTTTTAAAAAACAAAAGGCCAATATTCTAAACTTAAACCCTTGGTATTTCCCAAAATTTTTTGAGAAACTCGTGCACGGGGGCTGTATTAAATTTTAAACGGCCCCAAAAAAATACTAAAACCCCTGCCATTTGGATTCAGGAAAAAAAAAAAGCACTAATTGAAAGCAATCATAAAATCTAGATCCCGCTTTTAAAACAAACAAATTTGGGAAAAAAAGGAATATCCACTAGGAATTTTTTTGAAAACCCAAAAAGGGTTTTTGACACAGTAAACCACGAAAACCTAATCCACAAAATTGACCACTAAAAGGGATAAGAGGCCCCCGCCTTTTTCCCCTTTTTCCCCCTCTTACATTACAAAAAAGGGACATACGTCACCATTTTAAAAAAACCCGCATCAGCCAACCCCCGGGCACTTGATACTGGAGTTTTCCCCAGGGAAGTTTTCCTTGGTCCCCTGCTCTTTTCCCCCATATTCATTTAAAAGGAAACCCTTCCCCAAAAGTAACCCCAAAACCTGAAAACCCCTTCTCTTTGCTGATGGCCCAAAACCCTTTTGTCATCCTCACCCCTAATCCTTTTTCCACCCTTAAACTCCATTGTGAATTTAGGAGCGGGTTTTTTAAAAAATCGACTTGGATGACCCGCCCCAAAAAACTTTACGCTTAAAAACCTGACAAAACTTATAAATTTTGTTTGGTAGCAGAGCAGGAGATGCACAAAAATTTTAAAAATTAAGATTGACAACAATCTAATTACCAAAAAAATTGGGGGGGAAATTTTTAGGGCTTATACCAATTGACAATAACCTGAATTTCACACCCATTTTCCAGAAATAGCCCAAAAAAGATCCAAACGGTTGGGGGTCCCTCCAAGATACCGGGTAATACCCCCCCCCCGGCCCCCAAAAAGCCCTTCTTACACTATTCCCCCCTAACTTATTTATCCATACCTTTAACCCCATGCATTTGTCTTGGGGGAAAACAACTGCAAACCCAAAACACACCTAAAACCCAAAAATAAACCCCCCAAAAAAAAACTGCCCGTAAGAATTAAACCTAAAAACCCAAACCCCCGGCAGCACACCCCCCCACTCTTTAAAGATCTAAAATTTTTCTCCCATTCATACAACCACCTTAAAAAAATGGTTTAAAACTATATCTTAAAAGGGCCTTAAATTTTTTATCAACCTTTACCAAAACGCTTTCTTGAAAGTTGTGCAAAAACCCACAGGGCATAAAACCCGAAACCCAAAAATCTCACATTCCCCGGGTCCGGACCAAACCCTTTACAAAAAAAATGGGGTTGGGCCGGGCCCTTTAAAAAATTGGGAATTAAACCCACCTGGAACCCCAGGGAAATCGCAACCAATTATACCTTTTTAAAAAACCCTTGGAAAAAAAATCTTTTTCCCTATACCAAACCCCCCTCAACTAAACCCTTTACGAATACCACCTTTTTTCACACTTCACAATTCCCCTCCCTTTATTGTGCCCTAAAAAAAAATTTTTTCTCAGTCTTAAAAAAAAATTAAAACCTGTGATACTCCAAATCTGAAAATAAATTCCCGTGGGGCCAAAAAAAAAAGCATTCACATTGTTTAAAAAAACAAAATAAATTTAGGCACTTTGCCCTAATTACCAACTTTTCCTCATAATTTTTTAAATTTTTTACATTTAAGAAAAAAAACTTAAATAGCCCGAAATGCCTAGCCATGCCAAGCGTTTAGTGGGGACACTCTGTTAATCTCAATTTTATCAAGTAAAAACCCCCAAAAATAACCAAATTTCGAAACTCAGCAAAGGGAATCCTTATAAGGGAATAAAAATTGAATTTGAAATTGGGAAAGGGTAGTTAAAAATTTTAAAATAAGGCTCCTAACTGACACCCTGGGGTTAAATAATGGGTAAAAAAAGAGCCCCCTCACGGAAAACCCCTGTGTAGTAATGGTTTTAAGGGCAAGAAACCACTCACTTAACCCCCCCATGGGTAACATGACTTTCCATTAAGAAATACCTTATTTGTATGACTACCCCCTGAGACTACGTTCAGTGCTTGTGCCCGACTTTAAAATGAGGGCTACCTTCCTGTTTCTGACTACCCCTGAGAATACCTTTTCCCGTGCCCAAATACCAATGAGACTTTCCCTTTCCCGTTCTGACTACCACGGGGACTATTTCCCTTTTCAGACTAACCCCCTGAGACTACCTTCCCGGGGCGACTACCCTGAGAATACCTTTTCCCGGGGCGGAAATACCCCTGAGACTCCCTTCCTGTGCCCGACTACCCCTGCGACTACCTTCCTGGTGTTTCCAAACCCCGCCGGGCCCACCCTTCCTGTACTGACTACCACGAATACTTTTATTTCTTGTTTGACTTTCCACTGAGACTAACCTTCATGTGGGACTACCACTGCACTACTTCAGGGGTTTTGTGCTGACTACCCCCCTTGGAATTACCTTTCCCGTGCTAAAATACCCCCCTGGGGCAACCCCCCCCGTGCTGACACCATTGAGGGCACCCTTTATGTTTCTGACTACCACTGACCTACGTTCAGTGGGTTGGGCTGAAATTTCCACTGAGCTTACCTTCATTGCCCGAAATCCACTGAAACTAAATTCAGTTTTTTGCGGGCTACCCCTGGGACTACCTTTTCCCGTTTCTGATACCACGACCCTACCTCCCGGCTTTATACCACGAGCACCTCCCTTGGTTGGGCTACCACGGACTACCTCCCCGTTGCCCGACTACCACTTTAGACTACCCCCCCTTTCTGACTACCACTGACCCTACCCCCCTGTGCCCGACTTTCCAAAGACAAATACCTTCCCGTTTCTGACACCCATGAGACTACCCCCCCTGTGCTGAATAAACCCCTGACCTGCCTCCCCGTGCTGCCCACCCCCTGACCCTACCCCTTTCCCCGGCTGACTACCCTTTAAAACTACCCCCCGTGCTTTACTACCATTGGGGACTAACCCTTTCCCGTGTTTGGGTTTCCACTGGACACCTCCCTGTGCTGACTCCACTGAAACTACCTCCCTGTGGCTGACTAAACTGAGGCAAACCCTTCCCCGGTTTTGACTACCATTGAGAAATTTTTTTTTTCCCGGGCTGCCCACCCCCTGAACTACCTCCCTGTGCTGACTAAAAATGAGACTACCCCCGTGCTGACTACCCACGGGGGGACCCACCTTTGTGCTGACCCAAACCCCTGAGGGGCCTAAACCCCCCTGTTTCTTTACTACCCAAATGACAAACCTTCCTGTGCTGGCTACCCCTGAACTACCCTTTCCCGTGCTGACTACCACTGAGGGGCTAACCCCCCTGTGCTGAAAATACCACTGAGACTACCCCCTGTGCTTTACTACCATTTAAAATAAAATCCCGTGCTGGGCTTCCCCTGAGACTACCTTTCCCGTGCTGACTACCCCTGAGCCCACTTTTCCCGTGTTTTTATACCCCGGGGAAATAACCCTTTCCCGTCTGACTACCACTGAGACTACCTTTCCCGGGGGTGACACCACTGAGGGCCGGGAGGGCCCGGTGGCTTAAAACCCCTTTTTCCCGCTTCCCCAACCCGGAGGGCCCGGGGTTTGATTACCCGGCCGGGGGAAAATTTCCCACAAAGTTTCCTTTCCCCTAAATTTTTCCTGTTCACCTAGCAGCAAAAAGGTACCCCGGGTTTAGTCGACGGTGTGTTGGGCGCATCCCGGGGGCAAAATTAAGGGGCCCCAATGGAAAATAAGTTAGACATTTCCCCGATGACGCATGACTTTTTGGATTATCCCGGGGTGGCTAACCCTCCGGGGTTAAAAAAAACCCAACGAAAACTTTCTTATCTTATCTTACTACCTTTCCTTTTTCCTTTACTACCAAATGACACTACCTTTCCCCGTTTCAGACTTTCCCTTTTAAGGAATTTCCTTCCTGTGCCCCGCTAAAACCCAATGAACTACCCCTTTCCCGTGCTCTACCAACCCGAACCTACCCCCGTGTTTACTTTCCCTGAGACTACCTCCCTTTGCTGACTACCATGAGACTACCTTCCCCGTGCTGACTTTCCACTGACTTAAACCCTTTCCTTGCTGATACCACTGAAAACTACGGGTTTAGTGCTTGTGCTGAATACCACTTTAGACTACCTTAATGTGCTGACTACCACTGACCCCTTTAACTTTTAGGGGCTTGTGCGAACCACGAGCCCACCCTTTTATTGTTGCTGACTCCCCCTGACACTACGTTCAGGGCTTTGCTGACTACCCCTGAGACTACCTTCCTGTGCTGACTAACCCCAAACCCGAGGGGCTACCTTCCCCGTTCTGAATAACCCCTGAGACTTTCCCCCCTGTGCTGACAAACCCCTTTAACCAAACCCCCCTGTGGAACCCACCACTGAGCTACCTCCTTTTTGTGTCTCTACCACCGAGACTAACCTTCCTGGGCGACTACCATTGAGAATCCTTCCAAAGTGCTACTCCACTTTACCCCCTACGTTCAGTGCTTGTTGGGCTACCATGAGACTAACCCTTTATGTTGGGGCTACCACCGACACTAATTTTAGGTTTTTTGTGCGAAATTTCCAATTTAGACTACCTCCCTGTGCTGACTTCCAATGAGATACCTTTTCCGTGCCCGATACCACTGGGCTAACCCCCCTGTGGGTGACTACCACGAGCTTAAAATTCCTTGCTGACTACCACTGAGACCTTTCTTTCCCGTGCTGACTACCACTGGACTACCTCCCTGTGCGACTACCACTGAGACTACCTTTATGTGCTGATACCACTGACACTAAAAGTTTTAGTGCTTGTGCGACTACCACTGGGGACAACCTCCCTGTTTCGACTACCCCTGAACTACCTTCCTGTGCGCCCACCACGAGACTACCTCCCTGGGGCTGACTACCACTGGGGAATTTCCCTTCCTGTGCTGACTACCCCGAGAAACCTTTTCCGGGGCCTAAACCCCTGAGACTACCCTCCCTTGCTTTACTACCCCCTGAGACCTTTCCTTCCCGTTTCTGACTACCATGAACTTTCCTCCCCGTGCTGAAATAAACCCCTGAGGGCACCTCCCCCGGGCTGACTTTCAACTGGACCCACCTCCCTGTGCTGACTTTTCCACTGACCCCCTACCTCCCTGTGCTGGGCTACCATGAACTACCTTCCCCCGGGGTGGGACTACCCGAGAATACCCCCTGTGCTGACTACCCTGAGAAAAAACCCCCCTGTGGCTGACTACAACTGAGGGGAAAGAAACCTCCCCCCGGCCCGACTACCACTGAACTACCCTTCCCGTGCTTGACTACCACTGAGAGTACCTCCCTTTTGCTGACTACCCCTGACACTACCTTCCGTGCGACTACCATGAAGGACTACCTTCCTGTGCCTTTACTACCCCCCTGGGGGCTACCTTCCTGTGCCCGAATACCACGGAGACTACCTTCCTGTGCTGACTACCACTGCGACTACCTTCCTGTGCTGACTACCACTGAGACTACCTTCCTGTGCTGACTACCACTGAGACTACCTTCCTGTGCTGACTACCACTGAGACTACCTCCCTGTGCTGACTACCACTGAGACTACCTTCCTGTGCTGACTAACCACTGAGACTACCTCCCTGTGCTGACTACCATGAGACTACCTTCCTGTGCTGGACTACCACTGAGACTACCTTCCTGTGCTGACTACCACTGAGACTACCTCCCTGTGCTGACTACCACTGAGACTACCTTCCTGTGCTGACTACCACTGAGACTACCTTCCTGTGCTGACTACCACTGAGACTACCTCCCTGTGCTGACTACCACTGAGACTACCTTCCTGTGCTGACTACCACTGAGACTACCTTCCTGTTGCTGACTACCACTGAGACTAACCTCCCTGTGCTGACTACCACTGAGACTACCTTCCTGTGCTGACTACCACTGAGACTACCTTCCTGTGCTGACTACCACTGAGACTACCTTCCTGTGCTGACTACCACTGAGCTAACTCAGAGTGGTCAAATCTCTGCCTCTGAAGAGAAGAAAAATATTCATGGTTGATTAATTTATGAGTAAACATAATTATTATTATTCAGTTAGTGTGGTACGACGTTTCGCTAATGCAGCGGTTTTCAGTAATGCTAATTCTTCATATATTCAGACTTCAGGAAATATATACACAACTCAGTATAAGCTACAGACAAAAATATTTTAAGGTCAGTGCTACGAGTACTGTATATAGGTTTTTTAAGCCTAGCTCTGTTGTTCACTTAGTATCATATAATGTAAACATGTTTTCAGTGTTTTATTTGCATTTGAAAGTGAAGAAAAGCTATGTTTCAGTTTACAGCTATTTTAGCTGAACAGAAGTAGTCTGGAACCTAACCCGCTGTATGAGCGGGACTTCTTGTACATACTGCTTGTTCAACTGATGGAATTATAAATGTTGGACACAATCTTACGTGACAGTGTCGACTGTAAAACTAAATATCGCATTACTAAAATACTAAAAAAAAAAAAGCCTTTTAAACCCAGTTAAACAACACTGCCGTTTTTCCCGTGTGTTTCTTCACAATGCCCTATGTATTTGTCTTAAAAAATTCCATATGAAAAATAGATTTAATTGCGTTCCTGTTTTTATTAAGATAAAAAACAAAAAAAGTAGGAAAAATGCGTAACTTTTGTAAAAAATTTTACCTGACACAGTGTTTTTACACAGTGACACAGTGTTTTACAGCAGTGTCACAGTGTTGTTACAGCAGGTACCGTTTGTTACGCAGTTACACAGTGTTGTACAGCATGTACACAGTGTTGTTAAAAACTGTACACAGGTTTTACGCAGGGTACCAGTGTTGTTCAGCAGTGTACACAGGTTGTTACCTTTTAACGTGTTGTTACGCAGTGTACACTGTTTTGTTTCAGCAGTTACCAGTGTTGTTACAGCAGTGTACACGTGTTACGCAGTTACACATGTTGTTCGCGTGACCAGTGTTTTACAGCAGGTCACAGTTTTTAACGCTGTTCCAGTGTTGTTACAGCGGTACACAGTGGGTTTTTACAGCAGTGTACCAGTGTTGTTACAGCATGTCACAGTGTTTAAAAAGCAGTGACACGTGTTGTTACGCTGTACACAGTGTTTTTTTCGCATGTACACGTGTTGTTCGCAGTTACCTGTTTTTACAGCGTGTCACAGTTTTTTCAGCAGTGTACACAGTGTTGTTACAGTGTGTACCAGTGTTGTTACGAGTGACACAGTGTTGTTACAGCATGTAAAAGTGTTGTACAGCAGTGTACACAGTGTTGTTACGTAGTGTAAAAGTGTTGTTTTCAGCAGTGTAAAAGTGTTTTTTACAGCGTGTACCGTGTTGTTTTAGCAGTGTACACAGTGTTGTTTTTAGCGTGTAAAAGTGGTTGTTACAAGCGTTACCATGTTTTTTTCAGTAGTGTACACGTGTTGTTTCGTAGTGTACCAGGTTGTTAAGCATGTCACAGTGTTTTACAGAGGAAAAACAGTGTTTTTCAGTTGTACACGTGTTGTTTACAGTGTGTAACATTGTTCGCAGGGACACAGTGTTGTTACAGTATGTAACCCGTTGTTACGTAGTGTACACTTGTTGTTACGCTGTACACATGTTGTTACGCAGGACACGTGTTGTAACACAGTGTACACAGTGTTGTAAAGCAGTGTACAATGTTTTTAACAGCATTACCAGTTTGTAAAGCATATACCGTGTTTTAAAAACCCGTGTCCAGTGTTTTTTAAAACATGTAAAGTGTTGAACAGCATAAACACAGTGTTGTTACAGCCGTGTACAAGTGTTGTAACAGCGTAAACCAGTGTTTTTACGCAGGTACACGTTTGTAACAGCAGGGACACGTGTTGTAACGCAGTATCACATGTTGTTACAGCATTCACAGGGTTTTTACAGCGTGTACACAGTGTTGTAACGCAGTGACACAGGTTTTTAAAAGCAGTGTACACAGGGTTTTTAAAAATGTACACGTGTTGTTACGCGTGTACACATTTTGTAAAAAGCTTTTAAAACAGGTTGGTTTGTTCAGGGATGTACACAGTGTTGTTGTTTCAGCGTTACACAGTGTTGGTTGTTACGCAGTGTACCAGTGTTTGGGTTTTTCGCAGTGACACAGTGTTTTGGGTTTTTCAGCGTGTACCATGTTGGGTTTTTGCAGCAGTGTACCAGTGTTGGGTTTTTGCAGAAAGGTACACAGGTTTGGGGTTTTTTCAGCAGTGTACACATGTTGGTTGTTTCAGCAGTGTACACAGTGTTTTTGGCAGCAGTGTACACATGTTGGTTGTTACGCAGTGTAACGTGTTGGTTGTTTCGCGTGTACACAGGTTGGGGTTTTTTAGCTGTAACAGTTTGGTTGTTCAGCAGTGTACACGTGTGGGGAACAAGTGTACACATGTTGGTTTTACGCATGTACACAGTTTGGTTTTAACAGCAGTGTAAAGCGTTGGTTTTTACAGCAGTGTACCATGTTGGTTTTACGCAGTGACACAGGGTTGGTCGTAGCAACAGTGAAAAGGTTGGTTGTAACACGTGTGTATAGTGTTGGGTGTAAATCAGTGTCAAGAGCTGTTTTAAAAAAGCAGTGAAACAGTTTTGCTTTTTAAAAAGCTTCAAAACCGGGGGTTTTTAACACCTGTCAAAGTGTTGGTTGTAACAGCAATGGGACATAATATTTTTTTAACGCAGGTACATAGTGTTGGTTGAAAAAGGGGGTTTGGGCAATGTTAGTTGAAAAGCTGTAACATGTTGGTTGTAAGCAGTGTACATAATGTTGATTGCAAAAGATGTACATAGTATTAGCGTAAAAGCAGGGGAACATATTGCTGGTTGTAACAGAGATACATGTGTTGGTTGAAACATGTGACACGTGCTGGGTGTAAAGCGTGACACAGTGTTGGCTGTAACGCACGTACATAATGCCCGAATTTTTAACTGCAGTGTACATAGTGTTGGTTGTAACAGCAGTGTACATAGTGTTGGTTGTAACAGCAGTGTACGCAATGTTGGTTGTTTACCTGGAGTTTACCTGGAGAGAGTTCCGGGGGTCAACGCCCCCGCGGCCCGGTCTGTGACCAGGCCCCTGGTGGATCAGAGCCTGATAAACCCAGGCTGTTGCTGCTGGCTGCACGCAAACCAACGTACGACCCACAGCCCGGCTGATCAGGAACTGACTTTAGGTGCTTGTCCAGTGCCAGCTTGAAGACTGCCAGGGGTCTGTTGGTAATCCCTCTTATGTGTGCTGGGGGGCAGTTGAACAGTCTGGGGCCCCTGACACTTTTGTATGGTCTCTTAACGTGTAGTGACACCCATGCTTTTCATTGGGGGGATGGTGCATCGTCTGCCAAGTCTTTTGCTTTCGTAGTGAGTGATTTTCGTGGGGGCAAGTTCGGTACTAGTCCCTCTAGGATTTTCCAAAGGTGTATAAAATCATGTATCTCTCCCTCCTGCGTTCCAGGGATTACAGGTTTAGGAACCTCAAGCGCCCCCAAATAATTGAGGTTTTTATCTCCTTTATGCGCGCCGTAAAAGTTCTCTGTACATTTTCTGGGTCGGCAATTTACCTGCCTTGAAAGGTGCTGTTAGTGTGCAGCAATATTCCAGGCCTAGATAGAACAAGCAACAGAAGAGTGTCATCATGGGCTTGGCCTCCTAGTTTTGAAGGTTCTCATTATCCATCCTGTCATTTTTTAGCAGATGCGATTGTACAATGTTATGGCCCTTGAAGGTGAGATCCCCCGACATGATCACCCCCAGGTCTTTGACTTTGGGTTTGTTTCGCTCTATTTTGTGGCCAGAATTTGTTTTGTACTTGATGAAGATTTAATTTCCTAATTTTTAAACCATATCTGAGTAATTGAAATTTCTCATCGTTGAACTTCATATTGTTTTCTGCAGCCCACTGAAAGATTTGGTTGATGTCCGCTGGAGCTTTGCAGTGTCTGCAATGGAAGGACACTGTCATGCAGATTCGGGTGTCATCTGCAAAGGGGAAAACACGGTGCTGTGGCTGACATCCTTGTCTATGTCGGATATAAGGATGAGGAACAAGATGGGAGCGAGTACTGGCCTTGTGGAACAGAGCTTTCACCGTAGCTGCCTCGGACTTTACTCTGTTGATGACTAACTCTCTGTGTTCTGTTAGTGGGAAATTATTGATCCATCGACCGACTTTTCCTGTTATTCCCTTAGCAGCATTTTGTGCGCTATTACGCCATGGTCACACTTGTCGAAAAGGGTTTTGCAAAGTCTGTATATATTACATCTGCATTCTTTTTGTCTTCTAGTGCATTTAGGACCTTGTCGTAGTGATCCAATAGTTGAGACAGACAGGAGCGACCTGTTCTAAACCCATGTTGCCCTGGGTTGTGTAACTGATGGGTTTCTAGATGGGTGGTGATCTTGCTTCTTAGGACCCTTTCGAAGATTTTTTATGATTTGGGATGTTAGTGCTATCGGTCTGTAGTTCCTTGCTGTTGCTTTAAATGCCCCCTTTGTGGAGTGGGGCTATGTCTGTTGTTTTTAGTAACTGTGGGGGCGACCCCCGTGTCCATGCTCCCTCTCCATAGGATGGAAAAGGCTCGTGATAGGGGCTTCTTGCAGTTCTTGATGAACACAGAGTTCCCTGAGTCTGGCCCTGGGGCAGAGTGCATGGGCATGTCATTTATCGCCTGTTCGAAGTCATTTGGCGTCAGGATAACATCGGATAGGCTTGTGTTAATCAAATTTTGTGGCGCTCTCATAAAAAATTCTTTTTTGATCTTCGCTCTCAGTTGGTTAGCGGCTTGCTAAAAACTGAGTCATATTGGGACTTGAGTAGCTCACTCATTTCCTTGCTGTCATCTGGGGTAGGACCCATCTTGTTTAAGTAGGGACCCAATACTGGACGTTGTTCTCGATTTTGATTTGGCATAGGAGAAGAAATACTTTGGGTTTCTTTCGATTTCATTTATGGCTTTTAGTTCTTCCCGCGATTCCTGACTCCTAAAGGATTCTTTTAGCTTAAGTTCGATGCTTGCTATTTCTCTGACCAGTGTCTCCCTACGCATTTCAGATATATTGACCTCTTTTAGCCGCTCTGTTATTCTTTTCCGTCGCCTGTAAAGGGAGCGCCTGTCTCTTTCTATTTTACATCTACTCCTCCTTTTTCTTAGAGGAATAAGCCTTGTGCATACATCGAGTGCCACCGAGTTAATCTGTTCTAGGCATAAGTTGGGGTCTGTGTTGCTTAGTATATCTTCCCAGCAACAGTGAACACTGTTGATTGTAACTGCAGTGAACTCAGTGTTGGTTATAACGACAGTGTAGATAGTGTTGGTTGTAACTGCATTGTACATAGTGTTGGGTGTAACAGCAGAGCACACAGAGTTGGTTGTAACATCAGTGAACTTAGTGTTGGTTGTAACCGCAATGCTCACAGAGTTGCTTGTAACATCAATGTACTTAGTGTTGGTTGTAACATCAGTTTACATAGTGTTGGTTGTAACAACAGTGTGCATAGTGTTGGATGTAACAGCAGTTTACATAGTGGTGGTCGTAACAGCAGTGTATATAGCGTTGGGTGTAACAGCAAAGTACATAGTGTTAGTTGTAACAGCAGTGTACATATTGTTGGTTGAAACAGGAGAGTACATATTGTTGGGTGTAACAGCTGCATACACAGCTGTTACACCTAGCGTTGGTTGTAACATCAGTGTTAACAGTGTTGGAAGTTACAGCACTGTGCACAGTGTTGGTTGTAACAGCAGTGTTTATAGTGTTGGATTTAATAACAGTATACATAACGTCGGTTGTAACAGCAGTGTAAATAGTGTTGTAACAGCAGTTTACATAATGTTGATTGTAACAACAGTGTACATAGTGTTGGTTGTAACAGCAGTGTACATGGTGTTGGTTGTAACATCAGGGTACATAGTGTTACTTGTAACAGCAGTGTACATGCTGTTTGATGTAACAGTAGTGTACAAAGTGTTGGTTGTAACAGCAGAGTTTATAGAGTTGGATGTAATAACAGTGTACATAACGTTGGTTGTAACAACAGTGTACATAGTGTTGGTTGTAACAGCAGCATACAGTGTTAGTTGTAACAGCAGTGTAAACAGTGTTGGAAGTAACAGCACTGTACACAGTGTTGGTTGTAACAGTAGTGTACACAGTGTTGGTTGTAACAGCATTGTACATAACGTTGGTTGTAACAGCAGTGTACATAATGTTGGTTGTAACAGCAGTATACATAATGTTTGTTTTAACAGCAGTGCACATAATGTTGGTTGTAGGAGCAGTGTGCATACAGTTGGTTGTAACAGCATTGTACATAGTGTTGGTTGTAACAGCAGTGTACAAAGTGGTGGTTGTAACAGCAGTGTACATAATGTTGGTTGTAACAGCAGTGTACACAGTGTTACTTGTGATGAATGGTTTGAAAGAGCGACAAGTTGAAGATTGAGACACTTATGCAGCATATGGGAATCTTTATTCTGGAAACGTTTCGCCACACAGTGGCTTCATCAGTCCAATACAGTGTTACTTGTAACAGCAGTGTACATAATATTTGTTTTAACAGCAGTGCACATAATGTTGGTTGTAACTGCAGTGTACGTAGTGTTGGTTGTAACAGTAGTGTACATATAGTTGGTTTTAACAGCATTGTACTTAGTGTTGGTTGTAACAGCAGTGTACGCAGTGTTGGTTGTAACGGAAGTGTACACAGTGGTGGTTGTAAAAGCAGTGTACACAATGTTGCTTGTAACAGCAGTGTATTCAGCGTTGGTTGTAACAGCACTGTACACAGTGTTGGTTGTTACAGCAGTGTACGCATTGTTGGTTGTAGCAACAGTGAACACAGTGTTGATTGTAAGTGCAGTGAACTCAGTGTTGGTTGTAACAGCAGTGTACATAGTGTTGGTAGTTACATCAGAGAACATAGTTTTGGTTATAACATCAGTGTACTTAGTGTTGGTTGTAACAACAGTGTACATGGTGTTTGTTGTAACATCAGAGAACATAGTGTTGGTTATAACGACAATGTACATAGTGTTGGCTGTAACAGCAGTGTACATAGTGTTGGCTGTAACACCAGTGTACACAGTGCTGGTTGTAACAACAGTGTACACAATGTTGGTTGTAGCAGGATTATACATAGTGTTGGTTGTAACAGCATTGTACATAGAGTTGGTTGTAACAGCATTGTACATAGTGTTGGTTGTAACAGCATTGTACATAGTGTTGGTTGTAACAGCAGAGCACAGAGAGTTGGCTGTAACATCAGTGCATTTAGTGTTGGTTGTAAAAGGAGTCTACATAGTGTTGGTTGTAACAGCATTGTACATAGTGTTGGTTGTAACAGCATTGTACATAGTGTTGGTTGTAACATCAGTGTACACAGTGCTGGATGTAACAGAAGTTTACACAGTGTTGGTTGTATCAGAAGTGTATATAGTGTTGGTTTAACTGCAATGTTCATAGTGTTGGTTGCGACAGCAGTGTACACAGTGTTGGTTGTAATAGCAGCGTACACAGTGTTGGTTGTAACAGCAGTTTACACAGTGTTGGTTGTAACAGCAGTGTGCACAGTGTTAGCTGTAACAAAAGGCATAAAACATCTTACCAGGAGTGTCAGTGTGTACAGAGTCAGTTGCACCAGTCAGCAGCGTGAGGTGGTGGCGGTGATAGTAGTGGTGCTGCTTGTGCGTCTTCCAAGTCTAACTCGGTTATGTTGCAGCTGTTAGGTTCCCACCACCTGCCTCTACTTTCCTGGTACCCAGGGTAAACAAGGTCTGTTACCACCACCTGGTTGTCTCTCCCTGGTACTCTACCCAGGGTAAACAAGGTCTGTTACCACCACCTGGTTGTCTCTCCCTGGTACTCTACCCAGGGTGAACACATACATATCCACCCATACATAGCCACACATACATAGCCATCGCTTCGCGAAATTCAACTCAGTGACACCACAGCCAGTTCAAGTACTTCCTGTCAGTTTGAAAGCAAACTGACAAGAAAGTATGTGGAACTTTTGAAATAAGTTTGATGGTTTATTATTGAAAATCGTTCAAATAAGGTAATGCTTAGCTAGGTTGGGTTAAATGTAATAAAGACAAACTGCAGTTTTGGAAAACTGTGATTGGATAAAGTTTAGCAGGTTGACAAGTTTTTTCAAGCTAATTAATTTCTGTTGAAGAAATGAGTTTTTGCAAGCCGGAGCGAAATAGCTAAGTTGCGACAGTGATGTGATGATGGTTGGATGTGTTTGTTATTTATTTTGCCATGACTTTGGCCAAATGGAAATTTCCACTGTGTTGATCGATAGTGTTTGATGCTAAAATGAGCCAGTTCCAAAGTGCTTTCTCGTAAATTTGTCACCTTCCCTGATAACAAGCTTAATTAAATGGTTGTGAGTGGTCATTACTGATAGCAAGCATTACTTGTTGAGAAATGGGATTACCAGTTAAGCTTAATTTTAAATTTAAATATAGGGAACACTTAGCTGATAAAAGACAGCAAATCGTCTACACAGCCGCCCCTGCAGACGAGGTCTTGAATTGTTGTCATGATCATCTCCCAACAGGCTGTAATGAGTTATAATTTGTAAGATTATAAATTACCCCTAGGGGGTGTTATGTCAGCATATTTCATTCACTGATGGCTGACAAACTTACTTATGTGGACTCAAAAGTCCGCCCCTTACTGCCGACTATAGGTTGATTACAAACTCCTTGTGACTCAAGAAAATGCGCAGTCCCCCGTACTACAAGAATTCGTAACTACCTTGCTCTTGTAGCGTGGCTATGGTGTTCTTCACACCTTCGACAGATATCGGTGACTTGATAGAAGCTGAAGTGTCCTTGGATGTCCACGTCTTCCATTTGTCTAGGAAAACGCACACTGGTACACTATGTTCCACAAGATTTGTCTTTATTGTTCACAATCTTATCACTAAAGAAGCTGATCACACTTCTCTTAAGTGTTTATTGTGTTTTATGAGACACTTTTTTTCATGCTAACGTACAGATCAGTGTTCTTTGCTGGTTATCCCGGCGTCGGTGTCACTCTCGTAGAGTCAAAGTAATCTGAAGACGCCACAGCACCCCATTCCGTCACTGCCCTAGTACAAAGAAAAAGCTGACCTGTACTTTGCTACCTTGCCATTCCCCGTAAGCAAAGCGAATGTTTGATTCTTGTTTTTTAAAACATAGACAACAATGTACACTATCTTTACCCTGGTATAAAGTGGGAGCAGGTTTTCCTTAAATTTTCTGCCCAAGGTAAAGTGAAATGTCTTT